>CATIWC010001370.1:0-432339 GCA_948472305.1 Vicia faba
CATGGTATATACGATGACCCGCGCCTGTCCCGTTTAACATTCTAATACAAGGTTGTTTACCAAATGCAATGCTAAAACAACACTGTCAAAAGGGTTAAAAACCTATAAGAAAGATCTTTGAGTAAAATAGGGTAGACAACTCTTAGTTACTTGATCAAAACTTGCAAAACATCCTTGCTATTTTCAAACACACCTCACAATACCATTTCAAAATATTTCCCAAATCAAACCTTCAAACATTGAAAATCTTTTCAAAAGACAATACATCTTTGTATACATTCAAACAAGAATCATTACAAAGGTTGCCACAACGATGGCCTCTTTTTCAAAGCATTTTCAAAAAAACCACACACAAAGCACCATTTCAAACAATTGAAAAGCAAAAGCAAGTGATCTAAACAAGTAACTAAGAGCCCATGGAAAACCATGGATCAAAAGGGTGCTTGCACCTTCCCTTTTCATAATCTACTCCCCGAACCCAAGAAAACATCTCAAAGGTCTTTCCTGTGCTTTTTGACATTTCCTTAGGATAAAATAAAAAGTCGGTGACGACTCTTGCTAAACTGAAACATTTGCGAACACAAACGCAAAACCTCAAGTCAGTTCTCCCACCGTATCACAGAGGGACATGACTATTTTCCGAAAGGCAACAAAGTGAGATTAATCTAGAGGTGCTAGTGTGCAAGTATGTTTGATTGCATGCATTTTGTCTTGCATTTAAAGGTTATCTATTTGTTTGTTTTGTCTTACCATACACCCTAATTATTAACAATATATGAAAGAAAATAAAATGCGGAAAATAAATCCTAAGCTATTACATCATTTCAGGGATGGGGATACATATTTACAAATGGGGATTGCAAAAATTTAAATCCTAATTATCTATTATAACCATATTGAATTGTACAATACAAGAAAAAAAGAAAGGATTTGTTTCGAAAATGGTTTTTTTTGTCTTAATAAATTAATAAAAAGAAAATATTTTTATGTCCTTTTTTTATACTAATAAAAAAATTGTATTAATGCTAAAAATGATAAAAAAAATAAAGAAAAGGAAAAAATAACGAAAATAGGATCAGCATGTTGCTGAAAACAAAAATGAGAAGAATCAGAAGTTTTGATGCTAGGCACGATGTAGTTCAGAAAGAAAAGCTAGAGGAAACCTGAAGTTCTGGATTGCTGCGCACTGAAGTCCTGAAAGAAATGTTAGAGGAAAACATAAGTTTTGGGTTGCTGCGCGCTGAAGTTTTGAGTTTTAAAACAGTGAGAAAGACCTAGAGGTTCTGTGTGCTATGTTACAATAGTAAGGAAAACTCTAGAAGTTCTGTGTTATGTTAAAACCGTGAGAAAAATCTAGAAGTTCTAAGTTGTGCTAAAACAGTGAGAAAAAATCTAGAAGTTCTGATGATGTGCCATAATAGTGTGAAAAAACCTAGAAGTTCTGTGTCATGCTAAAACAATAAGAAAAAAATCTAGAAGTTCTGATGCTGTGTCATAACAGTATGAAAAACCTAAAAGTTCTGTTTGCTATGCTACAACAGTGAGAGAAAAACATCTAAAAGTTCTGTGTTGTGTCAAAATAACGGGAAAGAAAACTCATAAGTTATGTGTTACGCTGCACCTCCTCCCTTACATTAGCCAGAGTATCTGCAACCTATTCAGTTCTTAACAACAGTAAACAGAAAGATAAAAGCACGACAGTTTATAGAAGTTCTAATCCTAATTCTGAGCCTAGCTTTATTCAAGAAGTTCTGATCCATAGTTTTTCTGCTTAGGTAATGATATGGACAATATCAACACTATGATATATACATATTTAATGATGCTCTGAATGAAAAGTTCAAAGTCAGAATGACTTACCTTGAATCTGAAGCGTGTGGTTGTGGCGTGAGATGCTACCTTCGAATGTTATAGGGTCAGCAAGAAACGAAACAGAAAATGTTGTGTTCTTTGATTCAAAAGGGAAGAACAACGGTATTACTTTGGGAATTCTGGGGTTAAGATTGTTTGAATGTTTTCTTTTCTCTCTCTTTTTTGTATTTGATCCAATCTCTTTTTTAAAAACCAGCCCCCTAGATGTATGGTGGAACCACTTATTTATAGATGAATTTGCTGTGGTTTTTAGGGGAGAAACAAATGGGATTTAAACCTTTTTGGCATACTGTTCCATTTCTTTTTAAACACAACTTTTACATGCTAATTTGGTGCAGTTATGGGGTTTGAGAAAAATGCAGGCGTGGACTGGGTCAACAGCAATTTGGAGCATTGTGGAAGCTGGCTGCAAGACTGTACCATAGTAGTGCAGCAGACCATTCAAACGATGTTTTTAGGGTTTGGTGATGTTCTGATCGAAGAAGACCAGAATGAGATTTGAAGGGTGATGTTCTGATCGAAGCGTAGAACATAGTCTCCATATGCTGAAGAGTCATGCTCTGATTGAAGAGTCATGTTCTGAATAATTTTTTTTGCAAATTCTGATTGTACTTATGTGAAAACTGGCCCAAAAGTTCTGAAATTATCATATTTTCTTAACACTTAGAAAATCTTCTAAGTGTTTAGAAATTTGATTTTTTCAAAGTAATTTCTGACTTTTGATTTCTTGATGAACCAATTTCATGTCTTAGTGAAATATGATTATTGAAACTTGATTTTGATCAAAAAGTCAAAGTTTGACTTTTCAGTGTACATTTGACCATTTTGACCTTGTGAATAACTTTCTTGGAAAATTGTAATCCGAGACTTGAAACTTGACAGAAGCAAACCTAAGGGTTCAGGATGATCTTTTGAGAAATGAGAGGGTAAATTTTGGGGTACAACAACTGTCCCTGTTCAATCTTCTTGAACCTGAAGAGTTAGATTGGTGAATCTGCGATTCGTGACTTGAAGGTGGAAGATGATTGAACACTAGAGTGCCTAGAAATTTGTACTCTGATGATTTTGAGGTTGAGGTGTAAGGAATAAGCTTAAATATGCCATTTGGAGAAATGATGGAGAGTTGGCAGAGATGGGCTTATAGATGCCATTCGAAGGTGACTGTTGATAGAAAATTAGACTAAGTCCAAGCTCGACTTCAATTGGGAAAAGAATCAGAATAAACCTTTGGTCGATTTAAAACTGAACCTAGCAGAAGTCTTGAATAATCTTTAACTGGATAGAATCAGGATAAATCTTTGGAGTGATTTATCTTAACCAGGGAAAGCATCTATTGGGAAAGAATCAGGATAAATCGTTGAGAGATTTAAACTGAACCAGCAGAGGTCTGGAAAAGAATCGGAATAAATCTTTGAGCGACTTATCTGAACCAGAGAAGAAGTCTACATGAAAGAATAAGGATAAACCATTTAGAGTATTAAACTGAACCAGCAGAGGTCTTGGATATTCTTTAACTGGAGAGAATCAGAATAAATCTTGGAGCAATTTATCTGAACCAGAGAAGAATTCTACAGGAAAGAATCAGGATAAACCGTTGAGAGATTTAAACTGAACCAGCAAAGGTCTTGGATATTATTTAACTGGAGAGAATCAGAATAAATCTTAGAGCGATTTATCTAAACCAGAGAAGAAGTCTTCGGGAAAGAATCAGGATAAACCGTTAAGAGATTTAAACTGAACCAACATAGGTCTTGGATATTCTTTAACTTGAGAGAATCAGAATAAATCTTGGAGCAATTTATCTGAACCAGAGAAGAAGTCTACGGGAAAGAATCAGGATAAACCATTGAGATATTTAAACTGAACCAGCAGAAGTATGAAGGAAGTATTCATTATGTAGATAATCACCCAGTCCTGTTTCGAGAATTGATCTACAATTGATTTGTTCACAGATAGTTGTCCTGTCTTGTCGGAAATTTGGTGATGATAATTTTCTGTTGATTGATCTTTCCTGAAAAGGTAAAGACTTAGTTGTATGCAATTCCATGATGTATGAAATGCATGGCATAATGATATTTCTCAAAATAAATGAGATTGCGATATATGCATTTATGTTGTCGATGTTTATGATGTATGAATGCGATGTATGCACATGTTAGTTGTTCTGCTACAGTGTTGTTGGACTGGGGAAAATAAATCCCCGACTGCTGCTGGGAACAAAGAGTGTAAGTCTTTATAATTTGTTGAAGTTGAAGCATTGATATATGGGTTTCCATCATTAGAGAAGTAAACTCTGTTGGGGAAAGGAAATTTCGTGCATAGCTAGTGGACTTGGTGAAATCCTACTGGGGAATTCCTGAGCAGTTGGGTGACTTTCAGTGTGGAATCTTTGGAGCCGTAACTGGAAGTCTTGCTCCGTCGGAGATATGAAGGCAAAAGATACCATTAGGCTGTGTGATGCAGTGAGAGAACTGACTTGAGTTTTTGTGTTTGTGTTTGCAAATGTTGCGGTTAGCAAGAGTTGCCATCGACTTTTCTTTTATCCAAAAGGAAAGGTAAAAAAGCACAGGAAAGACCTTTGAGATGTTTTCTTGAGTTCGGGGGGTAGATTATGAAAAGGGAAGGTGCTAGAACCCTTTTCATCCATGGTTTTCCATGGGCTCTTAGTTACTAGTTTAGATCACTTGCTTTGCTTTGTTTTGTTTGAAATGGTGCTTGGTATGGTTTTGAAAGTATTTTTGAAAAGAGGCCATTAGTTTAGGCAATCTTTGTAATGATTCTCGTTCGTAAGAATGTATACAAAGATGTTTGTCTTTTGAAAATGTTTTCAAGTCTGAAAGATGTTTTGAAATGTGTGTGTGTTTGTTTTTCAAAATAACAAGGATTGTTTTGAAATGGAACAAGTAACTAGAAGCTAATCTACCTACTCAAATGTCTTTCTTGTGCATTTTTCATTCCTTTGACATTGTTGACTTACCATTGATTTGGCAAGCAACCCTATATTTGGATGTAAACGGGACAGGCGTTGGTCATCGTATAACCATGATAGTAATGTTGCCAAGTATCTTAGCAATTTTTGAGGGACCAAGATCCTCTTTGTTTAGGCAACCTTAGATAGCGTCATCGAGGGACTATGTTCTTGTTTTTGTTTTGTTTTGCCAAGATACTTCGCGTGCGTAACATGGCCATTTTAATTTAGGCAACCAAGTGGGAGAAACCCTAAGGGTGCTTGTGTGCAAAGTGTGTCATTTTTCATGCCTTTGTCTTGCATTTAGGGTTTTCTTCTTTTGCTTTGTTTTTGTTCTTGTCATGCAAACCCTAATTTACTAAACATGGTATAAAAGCGATAAATTGCGTAAAATAAACTAAGCTATTACAACAATTATTATGGGAGGGGGATTACAAGTTTTGAATGGGGATTTTGCACAAATATAAACCTAAAAAATATTATTACAACCCAATCGAATATTGCGCGAATTAAATAAATGTACAAGTATTTAAAATGCAATGCAATGTATTTATATGAGAAATGTTTTGGTATTTGTTTTTTGTATGAGAAAATAATTTAATTTAAACCCTAAAAAAAAGGAAAAATAATATTATTTTTGGAGGGGTGAAACCTTAATTTTTAATTAAAATAAAATAATGCTTTATGTTATTATCTTGTCCATTTTTAATAAATAATATTATGCTTAAATATTAAAAATTAAATATGTATAGAAAATAAATATTTTATGAGTATAAATAATATAATAAAAATAATAAGTATTTTTAAATATATTTACAAGTTATTTAAGACAATAAGTTCTATTTATTAAAATAAACTATTTTTTCAAGTAAAAAAAATTAATAAAATTGCAAAAAATTATTTAATTATATTTAGGATTTTTTTTATTGTTCAGAAAAAATAATCAAAAGCAATAAATATAAAAATATGAAGAAATATGAAAAATGTAACAAATAAAGCCATGGGGTGCAAATAGTGGGTCAGGAGGTGCAAATATCAAAAACAAAAAGCCCAAGGCGCCAAAAAGCCCAGACTTCATCCCTGTCCTCTAGCCAGTCTTCCTTGCGCGCGTTCTTCCATTCAAACTGTAACTCTCATATGCTTGCACAAAAACAAAATCTCATAACATGAAACATGTGATATTTGAGCTCACGATTCCAACAATATAAATTATGTAACCTAACTCTAAAAGATCAAAGAGAATTTTAGCAGCCCTAATTCGTGACCTAAAAATTTCAGCATATTCAACCTTCAAATTCTCTCAGCATAGTTAATATAAATGAAAAGTATGCATATGTACAGCTTCACCATGTTATGGACGACATTTTTTCTTCACAAATCATGGCTTGAGGATGCCTATTCAGAGAGATAGAGTTCAAGAAAATACCTCCTTCAGTTGGATTCGAGTAGAGAAATGTAGGGACTTTAATGGAGGCCTGAGGATTGTGTGAGCTTCCTTGAACTTCCTTCAAGCTATTCCAATGCTTACTTTGCTTTGAGGATAGCTGAAACTCTCTGGACAAGTCAAGTTGCAAGCTTCAAAAGTGAAAATGGTGGATGCTGAAACAGGGCTTACAGAACCAGGGTAAGGGCTTGGCTTGCTTTGGTATGATATGTAGAAGGTGTTTGTAGTGTTAAAATACGAAACACACGAGTCAAAAATTAGTTGGCTTGGTTTTTGCAGAAATGCTGTGTTTGGATAGAAAAATGGTGTTTTTGAGTTTTGGGGAGTTTTAGCTTCAATCCAATCGTGCTAAGCCTTGCCACAACTTTGTATATTTGTAAAGAAATGATACAAAGTCCACTTCTTACTAGCTGTACCAGTTCTGACCTTTTGGCAACCTTTCTTGCATTTTAAGCAAAGTGAAGTGACCAATGCTACATGCTTGTACTTGATAGCTTGAGGTCTGCAAAGAGCTTGTACAAATTGCTTAAGAGCTGTGTGTATTTCTTGCACCAAAGGGACATGTCCAAGGCTTAAGATTGACAAAGTTGCAAAAGTTGCACTTTATGAAAATGGCATTGTGGACTTTTGGCCAAAAATGGAATTATCTCTTGTACAAAGCTCAAAAGCAAAAATAATGCCTTTAGCTTTTGAGTTTGAATTTAATTATGGAGTGTATAGTGAGTTTAGGACCTGTAAATCAAGATTCAAACATCATGGATTGGATTTGCAACTTGATACTTTGTAAAAATGGCTTGATCAAAAGTGATAAAATGCCAACTTCCCTTCTTTGATTCTCCTTACTCAAAAATGATCTTGGAGAGTTCTTGGACATTTTGGAAAGCTTGCAATATGCTCTATATTCCATATTTCAAATGAAATTTGAGATACCTCTTGGAACTAGGTTAAAAATGTCCATTAATTTCGGTCAAAAACCTGCCTAAATTAGGGCAAAATTTCACTAAGTTATTTAGTTCATGGACCTATATTCACAAATTCATACCTTGAGATCCAAGCATCTTTCAGGAAAAGTTTGTGAAGCAAAGTTGTAGATTTCATGGAGGACTACAACTTTCATTTTGGAATTTTTCTTTGAATCAAAATGCATCATGGTGAAAAAGTAGTGAAAAGTTGGGATAAAATAAGAAAAGTTTTATACTTAGAAAAATTCTAAGTTATGAAAATTTTCAAATTCAAAACCCTAATTTTCAAAATTGGTTTTCTTGTTGAACAAGTTTAATATTTTGACATATCTTGATGAATTATGACCCTTGGCACTTGATTTTGACCAAAAAGTCAAAGTTTGACTTTTTAGTACACAATTGACTTTTGATCAGTTGACTGCAAAATTCATTTGTCAATCCAATGAACTTGAGATCTTTTGAACTATGTAATTAGGTAAATATGATGCCATTGAACCCTTGAAATCATGCTTGAACTCAATTGGTCATTGGCTAGGTTAAAAATCAAAAATTGCCCTTTCTCAGTCAAAACCCTAATTTTGACCATTTTGCCCTTTTGATGATTTGATCAAATTTCTTGAGGAGTTGTGATCCAAACTTGATAAAATGGTACATGTGGGTCTAAAATGTTGATGTGGATCAAAAATTATGAAGTTTGACTGTAAATTGGCCATGGTTGACTTTTTCCCCAATACAGCTGATTTTTAGGTCAACTGTCCAATTGACTGATCAAGAATGTGGTTCAAGGCTTGAAACTTAACATGAGCAATCTTAGGGGTCTAAGATGATGCATGAAGGTTACATGAAGCATTGGTGATCCAAAAATCCTTGTACAAACTCAAACCCTAATTTTGGCTGATCAGTGCAAGATGAGATGTCTTGAGCTGACCAAACCCTAATCTTGTCTCGAGTCCAAGAAGTCTTGTGTGAAAACACTTGATAAATGAGAGGGAAAATTTTGGGGTACAATAGCTGCCCCTGTTCAATCTTCTTGAACCTGAAGAGTTAGATTGGCGAGCTTTGCCGTTCGTGACTCGAAGGTAAAAGATGATTGGACACTAGAGTGCCTCTAAATTTGCACTCGACAAAATGTAGTTGAGGGAATGAGCTTAAAGATGCCATTTAGAGAGGTGATAGAATCTTTCTAGAGATGGGCTTGTAGATGCCATCCAAGAATGTTTGCTGAATTGTAAGTGGTAAGTCAGAAGAATAAGTATCAGAATGGTGTCTGTATCTGGAACGTATCTGAGCTGTATCTGGAGACTTGAAATCTAAATAAGTAACAGAATAACATCCGTGTCTGGAGCGTATATGAACTGTATCGAGAGCTTGAAATCTGAATGAGTATCAGAATGGCTTCCGTGTCTGGAGCGTATTTGGACTGTATCTTGAAGTTGAGGTCTGAATGAGTAATAGAATAGCATCCGCGTCTAGAGCGTATCTAAACTGTATCTGAACTTGAAATCTGAATAAGGGTCAGAATGGCATCCGTGTCTGGAGCATATCTGATCTTGAAATCTGAATGAGTATCAGGATGGCATCCGTGTCTGGAGTGTATCTGAAAGCTGAATCTGAATGAGTAACAAAATGACTTCCGTGTCTGGAGTGTATCTGAACTGTATCATGATTGTATATTGTTAAACGGTAGCTGTTAATCTTATCCTGAAAAGGGTAAAATGTTAGCGGAAACACAAAGTTATGTTGCATGGAATGTATGATGCAATATATGTACTTTATCAATGTTTATGATACATGGATGTAATGTATGCGCATGTAAGCTGGTTTACTGTATTGCTGAGGAAAATAAATCCTTGACTACTGAGGATAAGAAATCCTTGGCGACTTCTCTGGGGATATAGGGATCCTTCATGTCTTGAAGTTGGAGTATTGACAAAAAATTCTGTTGCGAGCAATGCCATACTGCTTGAGTAATCTGCTCGGGGAATCCAGAGAATTTTTGATGACTTCTACTGGGAATTAAACAATGGGAATCCTTGTTCTGTTGAGGAACCAAGAAAAATCTGTGGGGGAAAAAGCTTATTCCTGTTTGGAAAAAAGTTCAGGAGTTTCGGTCGTCTGCCACTCTACTGGGGAATTATCCTAGGTTGGGGAGAAACAAAAGTTAACTGTTATCTGGTTGATTTTCGGTCTTCAAGACAACTTGCTGGGGAATTTGGAGAAACTGAATGGTTTCCGCTGGGGGTTGGCAGTTGAAGTTTTAGCTCCGCTGGGGATCTTAATGATGTACTGTAGGGATTTCTCATGGAATAGCCTAAAGACGTTTTCCTATTCTTTCAACCTGATAGTAATTGATCTTTTCCACTTTGTTTATTTGTAAACAGTGATTATGTTCAAATGCATATGTTCATTAATGAAACATTTGACGTTTTTGCAAATAAAAACACAAGTGTAAAAGAAAAAGGAAAATGGTTTTTGTACTTTGAAAGATATATCTTTGTATTTACTTTGAATAAGTATTTTGTATAAAGGAGACAGACATCCTAGTAAGAGGATGGTGTCATAAAAGTAAGAAAAATTTATACAAAGAAAGATAGCTATATGTGATAATCCCATGGGGTTCCCATTCTGCTATAGCCTTCGTATCTTCAAATATCTTGTCCATTCGTTGCTTCGTCCGAAGATGATTGAGTTGATCAGAGGCTCAGAGTTTGTTCGAGAAGAGATTGTCCTTAAAGTGATCCGACGAGACATAGTCATACACTTTAATTCCCTAACTTTTTCCTGGACCTCCTTTTCGGGTTTTCAGTCCACCAGGAAACCCTTTTTTGCCCAAGTCGCCCTTTCGGGTTTTCCACTTGCCGGGTGTACAAATTTTTATTATTTTATCCCTAACTTTTGCCCGAACCTTTTGGTTCGCCGAGATGCCCTTGTTTTGCCTAGGTGTGTCAACCTAGTGGGTCTCTTATGCGTAGTATCTTTTGACTATTTCTGCGTTCACAGGGTGTGGCAGGTCGTCGCCGTCCATGGTGGTTAAGATCATTGCCCCATCATAAAAGATGTTCTTGATTACAAATGGTCCTTCGTAGGTAGGAGTCCATTTGCCCCTGGGATCACTTTGTGGCAAGATGATGTGCTTTATCACTAGATCTCCAACTTGATAAACTTGGCATCTGACTTTCTTGTTGAAAGCCTTGATCATCCGATTTTGATACGTCTGACCATGGCAAACAACAGTAAGCCTCTTTTCATCAATTAAGTTCAACTGATCAAGTCAAGTTTGGACCCAATCGTCTTCACTTAAACCTGCATCTTTCATGATTCTCAAAGAGGGGATCTGAAACTCGATAGGTAGAACAACCTCCATGCCATAAACCAAAGAATAGGGTGTTGCCCCAATTGATGTGCGGGCTGTGGTACGATACCCATGGAGAGCAAACGGTAACATTTCATGCCAGTCCTTGTAGGTGACTGTCATCTTTTGTATGATCTTTTTAATGTTTTTATTAGCAGCTTCGACTGCACCATTCATCTTTGGCCGATAGGGGGATGAATTGTGATGTTCAATTTTGAACTGCTCACACAAAGCGGTGATCATAGTATTGTTAAGGTTTGTACTGTTATCAGTGATGATCCTTTCTGGGATACCGTACCGGCAAATAAGATTCTATTTGATGAAGCGGGCAACAACATTCTTAGTAACGAATGCGAAGGAAGCTGCTTCGACCCACTTGGTGAAATAATCAATGGCCACAAGAATGAAGCGGTGTCCATTGGAGGCTGTAGGCTTGATCTACCCAATCATGTTGATTCCCCACATAGCGAAGGGCCAAGGAGCTGTTAGGACATTTAGAGGAATCAGAGGCACGTGCACCTTGTCTGTATAGATTTGACATTTATGGCAGGTCCGGGAGTGTTAATAGCAGTTAGCTTCCATGGTAGACCAGTAATAGCCTGCCCGTAGAATTTTCTTCGCCATCGTATGCCCGCTAGAGTGAGTGCCAAAGGTGCCTTCATGCAATTCAGCCATGATCTTTTCAGCTTCAATCTTGTCCACACAACAGAGCAGAATACAATCATGATTGCGTTTGTACAGGATGCCATTACTTAGGAAGAACTTAGCTGAGAATCTTCTTAATAACTTTTTGTCATTGACTGAAGCTCCTTCCGGATATTCTTGAGCCTCGAGATACCTTTTGACTTCATGAAACCACGGCTGGTCCACTACTTCTTCGGTATTAATCTCGTGACAGTGTGCTGGTTCGTCCATTCGTTCAATGGTGATCTTGGGAGCCTCGTTATCCCAATTAAGTTTAAACATAGATGACATTGTAGTTAGAGCATCTTCTAGATGATTTTCTTCTCGCGGGAAGTGCTCGAAGGTAATCTGCTCGAAATGTGGTAACAATGTCAAAACATGTTCTTTGTAAGGGATGAGGTTTGGATGATTAGTGTCCCATTCCCCTTCGATTTGACTGATGACCAGAGCTGAATCCCCAAACACAACTAAAGATTTGATTCCCAAGTCTATGGCAGCCTTGAGACCAAAGATGCATGCTTCGTACTCTGCAATGTTGTTCGTACAGTTGAAGCAAAGTTTGGCCATAAAAGGGGTATGGAATCCTTCCGGAGATATGAGTATAACACCGATACCGTTACCAAGTGCATTGGATGCCCCATCAAAGTACAGGGTCTATCGGGATCCTTGTCCAGGTCCGTCATATGGTCTGATCTCTTCGCAGTTGTCTACTGTCATGATGTCTTTATTAGGGAAGTCAAACTTCATGGACTGGTAATCTTCTATAGCTTGATGAGCCAGATGATCAGCTAGCACACTGCCCTTTATAGCTTTTTGGGTCGTGTACTGTATGTCATATTCTGTTAGGATCATCTGCCATCTAGCTATCCTCCCGGACATAGCAGGCTTCTCAAAGATGTACTTTATCAGATCCATCTTAGATATCAGCAAAGTGGTATGAGTTAACATATACTGTCTTAGACGGTGAGAAACCCATACCAAAGTGCAGCAAGTTTTCTCGAGCAATGAATATCTGGTTTCATAGTCGGTAAACTTTTTTCTTAGGTAATAAATAGCGTGCTCTTTTCGACCAGACTCGTCATGCTGCCCCAATACGCACCCCATTGAATTTTCTAAGACGGTCAAATACATGATTAGCGGTCTTCCTTCGACTGGTGGAATCAAGACAGAAGGCTCTTGTAAATACTCCTTGATTTTATCGAAAGTAATCTGGCATTCATCATTTCATCTAACTACTTGATATTTCTTCAACAACTTGAAGATTGGTTCACAAGTAGACGTTAGGTGAGAAATGAATCTGACAATATAGTTTAGGCGTCCCAAAAAACCTCTGACTTCCTTCTCAGTGCGAGGAGCAGGCATTTCTTGTATTGCTTTGACTTTGGCAGGATCCACCTCGATGCCTTTGTTGCTGACAATGAAACCTAAGAGTTTACCGGATCGGACTCCGAATGTGCACTTGTTTGGATTCAATCTCAACTTGTACTCCTTCAATCTGACAAACAGCTTTTGCAAGTGATCAAGGTGTTCTTCTTCAGTTTGTGATCGAGCTATCATGTCATCTACATAGACCTCTATCTCATGATGTATCATATCATGAAACAAAGCTACCATGGCGCGTTGATAGGTTGCCCCGACATTCTTCAGTCCGAATGGCATCACTTTGTAGCAGAACGTACCCCACTGTGTGACAAATGTAGTTTTCTCCATGTCCTCAGGTGCCATTTTTATTTGGTTATAGCCTGAGAATCCGTCCATGAAAGAAAATACTTTGTGCTGAGTTGTATTGTCGACCAGGATGTCGATGTGTGGAAGTGGAAAATCATCTTTAGGGCTGGCCCTATTTAAATATCTATAATCCATGCACATTCTTACTTTTCCGTCCTTTTTAGGCACGGGAACAATGTTGGCCACCCATTGAGGATAAGAAGTAACATCCAGAAATCCAGCATTGAACTGTTTCATAACTTCTGCTTTGATCTTTACTGACATGTCAGGTCTCATGCGGCGGACTTTTTGTTTCACTGGTGGACAGTCTTCTCTTGTTGGCAGACGATGTACCATGATGTCTGTATCGAGTCCCGACATGTCTTCGTATGACCATGCAAAGATCTCAACGTAATCATTCAACAGCTAAATTAGGCACTCCTTGACACTCGGATCTAGATTGGCACCCACTTTGATTTCCTTTTTATCTTCCTCGGTACCCAAGTTGATTGTATCCAACAGCTCCTCATGAGGCTAAATAGTTCTTTCCTCTTGTTGTAGTAATCTGGCCAATTCCCCTGGCACCTCACAATCTTCCTCACCTTCGTATTCGGCTTGGTAGATCAGATCTTCAGAGTCACTGAAGGATATAGAAGTATCGTTACCCATGGGATCCGGAATGGAAGGGTACCTGCATTTGTGAGTGTGGGTGTGTGTAAGGGTATAGCCATCTTAAAACAATAAAATGTAAAAGAAAGACAATGAGCACAAAAGGTTTATATGTGAAAAAGCGTCCATGATCCATTGAATGACATATGTAGATGAAATAAAAACCCTTACAAATGGACTGATGTGCCTCAGGTAAGACACAGGGTTTTTAAAGTGCAAATTGTTCGTGAATTATTACAAGTCCAACATAAATGTAAAAAGATAAATTACTGAGATATGAGAGTTATCGGGACAAAGTCTTTGGCTTCCCAGTTGCGAAGTCCTCTGCTGACAGTAGGAAATATCCAATCTTCCAAGCTTCCCTCCTCTTCATTGTCTTCTACCGCCTTGACGCTTTGGTTGCTAATCTTCATAGGTGGCCCCTAGCACGGGCACGACGCACAACCTTCTGAGCAGTCAAAGTAAACCCCAAGCCAAACTTGTTTGATTTGTACGGAATGTCTGGAAGCTGCCCCCAGATGGTGCATCCCCCTTCTTCCACTACTGCCCTTGCATCCTTTAGAGATGACATCCGAGGTGGAGGTCTTGTGATCTTAGGAATCGAGGATATCGTCTTGGTAGCCGCTACTTCTGGAGAGACTTCTTCAAAATGTTGGAAAGGAGTCTCTATGAACTCGCCATCCAGCTCTACATATCGGAAAGAATTCAGATGACTAATGATGTACTCCTCCTCCCCATGGACAATTATGATCTTTCCCTGGACCAGGTACTTTAGCATCTGATGCAAGGTGAATGTGACAGGACCAACATTGTGGATCCAGGGGCGTCCCAACAGACATGAATAAGAAGGACGAATCTCCATCACATAGAAGGTTGAGTTGAAGGAATGAGTTCCCACCTTTATTGGGATGTCCACCTCCCCGTGGACCATCCTCTTCGAACCATCAAAAGCTCTTACCACTATATTGCTGGGTTTTAAAGTCAGCCCCTCACAATCCAACCTATCAAGGGCTTTCTTCGGCAAGACGTTCAAGGATGATCCAGTATCAACCAGCACATGAGATAGGGTTGTTCCTCTGCACTCTACTGAGACATGTAATGGCTCATTGTGTTTTCTCCCTCTGGGTGTCAAGTCAGCATCGGAGAAGCCCAGGCCGTTATCAACTATCAAACTGGCCACATAGTCTTGGAACTGGTTAGCAGACGTCTCTTGCGGCACATGAGCTGTCTTCAGAAATTTTACCAGAGCTTTGGCATGTGCTTCAGAGCACAACAACAAGGCTATCATAGAGATCTTGGAAGGGGTTTGCCCCAACTGTTCGACCATATCATAATCACTCTTTTTAATTATCCTCAGGATTTCTTCCATCTCCTTCTTGGATGTTTCAGGAATAGCTAGTGATTGAGCCTCCGTCTGGACATGCTCCTCTTGAAAGTTCTTTCCTTTATTCTCAGTAGTGGAAGTAGGGATAGGAATTGTATTGTCTTTATCGGTAGGTATGCTTGCAGGTACAATCACTGGTACAAAGGTAATCTTTGGAATGACCATGGGTGCAAAGACTGCCCTTGGAGGAGCAATCTCTGGAGAGAAGATTCTACCATTGCGGGTAATCTTGCTTGTTCCAGCGATATTGCTAATGTCGGAATTGTCCTCTTTAGAGATTTCTTCTTCGGCAGTCAGTTCATCCTGTTTAATACCATGGTAATAGATTTCTCCACCATAGTTCCATGGTGCTATTTTATCTGATTTGTATGGGGCAGGCCCGAGCATTGTAATCTTAAGCGGAGTAGTCTTAGGAGCAGGTGTAATCCTAACGGGTCTTTTAGGGGCCCTGAAAGGATTGGCGTAGATGGTTATTATAGAAACTTCTTTAATTGGAACGAGTGAAATAGGAGCATTCTCAAACAAAATTTCCTGGTTATCCATCAGTCGTTGGATACCTTTCTTCAACAGAGGGAAGTCAAATGATGAGGACAGGAAAACATGGCAGTCTTTGTCACAACCTGGGAAAATACCAGATTTCAACAAATTCAACTTGATAATCGGGAGCGGAGTCAACAGTTTATCCACGGTAGCAACAAACAGATCTTCTTCAATAGCGTTGGCATTGTGACCATGCCTAGGCATTGGAGCGGAAATAACATTCGGTTTCTCAGGCGCTTCAAACTCAACTTCCTTTGTGTCTATCAGGTCTTGAATCTTATTCTTCAGAGCCCAACAGTTGTTGGTGTCGTTCCCTGGACTTTCAGAATGGTACGCGCATCTGGCGTTGGGATGGTAATGTGGAGACACAGTATTAGGATTCTTTGGGGCCTCTTTTAGAGTGGCCAGTTTCAACTTCAAAAGATGTGGTAGAACTTGGGCTGGAGTCATGTTAATCTTGGTGAAATGCCGAACTGGCCTCTCCACCCTTTGCTAGTTATTTCTTGGTTGGTCTGATGTAGGCTTCGGAATCATAACGGCCCCCACAGTTGGTCGGTGCTCAGTTCTTCCCTGATTTCTCTGTGAATAGACAGCAGATACTTCCTTTCTTCTAGTGAAGGGCTTTTTTACAGCTGCTGAAGCAGACACGTCCTTTTGAATCTTCCCACTTCTTATACCAACCTCCACTCTTTCGCCAGTTAGAATCAATTCGGTAAACCCTGCAGAGGAACTCCCAATAAGATGAATGAAGAAAGGACCTGATAGAGTTACCAAGAACATGTCCACCAACTCCCTCTCATATAGAGGAGGTTGCACCCTTCCGGCTAGGTCTCTCCACTTTTGCGCGTAATTTTTAAAGCTCTCATTGGAAACCATGGCCATACTCTGAAGCTGAGTACGGGTAGGTGCCAAGTAGGCGTTGTATTGATACTGTTTATAGAAATCTGCTGCCAGGTCTTCCCAATTTTGGACATCAGCCCTTTCTAATTGGTAGAACCAATCAAGTTGCTTTCCTGATAAACTGTCTTGGAAAAAGTGGACCCACAGGTCTTTCTCGGCAGAATGTGGTTGAATCTTCCTGACATAGGATCTGAGGTGCATTTTAGGGCAAGACACCCCATCATACTTGGAAAACAGTGGCACTTTAAACTTTGGCGGGATTACAATTCCTGACACCAGCCCTAACTCCTCAAAATCTAGCCCCGGTACTCTCTGGATTTCCATAGCGCTTAGACGCTCTTCCAGGTGTTTGTACTTGTCATCAACCGGAGGGTATTATTGTTCATAGTAATCCTCTTCTTCCTCTTCTTCTTCTGAATCTGATGCTACTGCCGTTTCTTTTCCTTTTTGTTCCCCTTCTTCAGATGTTGTTGGAAATTCTAAAGTCCTTCTGGCTTGTCCCTGAAACCTTCTACCCATGATCACCACACCAGCTGGCTTCTTCTTCTTTTTTTCTTTTTCTTTTTCTAGCAAAGTCTTCAGCTCCTCCTGCCCCTTGGCTAAGGTCATGAGTAACTATTGAAATTATGAATTCTGAGCTTGCAGATCTTTGACCGTTTGTTCGAGATCTATCATACTGAAATAAACAGTAGAGAGATGAGGAAACTTGTTGCAAAGACCTGTTTATGTTTATGATGAATGATATGTATTCATGCAATGCTTTCAAGGATTTAGAAATTCAAATTTGTTTTAAACAAAAAAGAAACACACGTCATATTAATTAAAATAGAATTTGAGTACATCAATGCCGCTTGGGCAAAATAATACAAAATTCTAAGGTAAAAAGACATTGCGCATCCTCTTTGGTTCAATGTAGGTGTTGAGAGTCAGCTCTTCATGAAGTAGCCGAGTGAGTTCCAAAACCTTCTTCTCGCTTGCATAAAATTGGGCTTTGAAAGTATCGCGCTCTCCCTTGAGCTGTATCTAACTCCTTTGTAGGTCTTCGAGTGATGTCGGCATGTCAGGATGTAGGATAGTGTATGGAACTTCTCCTTCCTTAACAGGCTCTATAATTACTGGGAGAATAGAGGGATAAGGCATCATAAGACTTTGGGCGCGGGTTCGTACCCACTTGAGGTAAGGCTCAAGAGGGATGGAATTCTTGTGTCCCAAAGTCTTGCTATCCACCTTGTTTGGCATCCTCCAAGCTCAGATGAATCTCTGACGAAGTCCTTGGTCATCGTTGTCGTAGTCGAAAACCAATCCTTGAATCAACATATCATGTGGGCCATCCCTTTGGGCATAACCAAACTGTCTTAGAGCCAAGCAAGGGTTGTAGGTGATGCCTCCCCTAATTCCAAGTAGAGGGACATTAGGGAATTCCCCACAACGGTCGACCATGATAACATTCTCTTTGGATCGAGAACACCAATGAATATCTGAATGTTTAAGTGTCATTAACCTTTGTGACCACCTCAAACCTTGCTCATTCTTCAAGACTGATTGGGGAAGATGAGAAATAAACCATCTTTCTAGGAGAGGAGTACAACACATAAGAACACCTCTTTTCCTCATTGTACGAGTGTGAAAAGAGTGTAGGATATCCCCAAGCAATGTAGGCACCGGGTTGCGAGACATGAAGATTTTGACAGCGCTTACATCTATGAGTTAGTCAGAATTAGGGAACAAGACCATCCCATAGATGAGAAGAGCTACAATCTCCTCAAAAGCTTGCAAGTCTAGGTAATTCCAACAACTTTGGGCCTTCTCAAACATAAACTTTGCTAAGAAGCCTTTGACACCACTTCTAGTTTCCTAATGAGTTGTGACATCAGATGAGTGCAAGTGCAAGGCTTGAGCAATCTCTTCTGGCTTTGGATCTCTTTTCGTACCTTTGAAGGGTAGTTGATTGAGAATAGGAATCCTCAAAAGTTGAGAGAATTCTTCCAAAGTGGGCACAAGTTGATAGTCAGGAAATGTGAAGCAATGATGCAAAGGGTCAAAGAACTGGAAGATAACTTTCATCATATCCTCCTCTGTGTTGGAAGTGACCAAGTTGAGTAGACGACCATGTCTCTCGGTGAATGGATAATTCTCAAGAATCCTTGAAGCTAGCTCCTTGAGTTGTGGAGGAATTCTTGCAAGGTTGATTTGGATAGTTTTCCTGCGAAGTGAATCCATAACCTACAAAACAAGAACAAAGATGAATCTCCAAAATCCTTGAAATGGTTAGTGAATGCATATGATGTTCATGATGTCCATGATGTTATGCACAAGTATATATGTACAAGAAAATCAAACAAGTTCTTAGTTTAGGCTTGCATGGGGTTTCATAGGTAAGTACCCTCTTGAAATTTAGTTGGCTCAACCTGTCCTAGTAAAAGTAACCGGGTTCTAAAGAGCTCAATATCACTGGATCGTTTCCTTGTTCATTGTTTCAATTCAAGCCTCTTTACTGGAGACCGAAATATTCCAAGGAACCAACCCTCAATGAGTGTAGTATCGAGTATCTACCAACTTCGGACTGTACCAAAGTCGGTCATCTCACTACATCCTAAAAAGGCCAAGTTGGTCAAGTAAAGGTTCTAGAAGTTCATTAGTGCTTCATGACATCACTCAGCGGACCCATATTCTCTTTGATTGACTCAAAGGCTACCGGTACCTACAAATATGTCACACTAATATAGCCATTGCTTAGATCATGTCGGTATACCCCACACAGTTTCCACAACGTATTGCTATTTACCTATAATGTTTCCCAAATCCGGGTGGAGGATTCAAACCCAAACAAAGAACCATAATTGTAAAGCAAACAAGTCAAACAATTGTAAGCAAATAAAGGTGATCTAAACCCTAAGGTAACCCCACTTTTATAATTTTTCCCCAGCAGAGTCGCCAGTTCTGTGATGCAGTGGGAGAACTGACTTGAGGTTTTGCATTTGTGTTCGCAAATGTTGCGGTTAGCAAGATTCGCCACCGACTTTTCTTTTATCCAAAAGTAAAGGTAAAAAAGCACAGGAAAGACCTTTGAGATGTTTTCTTGAGTTCGGGGGGTAGATTATGAAAAGGGAAGGTGCTAGCACCCTTTTCATCCATGGTTTTCCATGGGATCTTAGTTACTTGTTTAGATTACTTGCTTTTCTTTGTTTTGTTTGAAATGGTGCTTGGTGTGGTTTTGAAAGTATTTTTAAAAAGAGGCCATTCGTTTAGGGAATCTTTGTAATGATTCTCGTTCGTAAGAATGTATACAAAGATGTTTGTCTTTTGAAAATGTTTTCAAGTTTGAAAGATGTTTTGAAATGTGTGTGTGTTTGTTTTTGAAAATAGCAAGGATTGTTTTGAAATGGAACAAGTAACTAGAAGCTAATCTACCTACTCAAATGTCTTTCTTGTGCATTTTTCATTCATTTGACATTGTTGACTTACCATTGATTTGGTAAGCAACCCTATCTTTGGATGTAAACGGGACGGGCGTGGGTCATCGTATAACCATGATAGTAATGTTGCCAAGTATCATAGCAATTTTTGAGGGACCAATATCATCTTTGTTTAGGCAACCTTAGATAGTGTCATCGAGGGACTATGTTCTTGTTTTTGTTTTGTTTTGCCAAGATACTCCGCCTGCGTAACATGGCCATTTTAATTTAGGCAACCAAGTGGGAGAAACCCTAAGGGTGCTTGTGTGCAAAGTGTATCATTTTTCATGCCTCTGTCTTGCATTTAGGGTTTTCTTATTTTGCTTTGTTTTTGTTCTTGTCATGCAAACCCTAATTTACTAAACATGGTATAAAAGCGATAAATTGCGTAAAATAAACTAAGCTATTACAACAATTATTATGGGAGGGGGGATACAAGTTTTGAATGGAGATTTTGCACAAATATAAACCTAAAAAATATTATTACAACCCAATCGAATATTGCGCGAATTAAATAAATGTACAAGTATTTAAAATGCAATGCAATGTATTTATATGAGAAATGTTTTGGTATTTGTTTTTTGTATGAGAAAATAATTTAATTTAAACCCTAAAAAATAAGGAAAAATAATATTATTTTTGAAGGGGTGAAACCTTAATTTTTTAATTAAAAGAAAATAATGCTTTATGTTATTATCTTGTCCATTTTTAATAAATAATATTATGCTTAAATATTAAAAATTAAATATGTATAGAAAATAAATATTTTATGAGTATAAATAATATAATAAAAATAATAAGTATTTTTAAATATATTTATAAGTTATTTAAGACAATAAGTTCTATTTATTAAAATAAACTATTTTTCAAGTAAAATAAATAAATAAATAAATAAAATTGCAAAAAATTATTTAATTATTTTTAGGATTTTTTTATTGTTCAGAAAAAATAATCAAAAGCAATAAATATAAAAATATGAAGAAATATGAAAAATGTAACAAATAAAGCCAGGGGGTGCAAATAGTGGGTCAGGAGGTGCAAATATCAAAAACAAAAAGCCCAAGGCGCCAAAAAGCCCAGACTTCATCCCTGTCCTCTAGCCAGTCTTCCTTGCGCGCGTTCTTCCATTCAAATTGTAACTCTCATATGCTTGCACAAAAACAAAATCTCATAACATGAAACATGTGACATTTCAGCTCACGATTCCAACAATATAAATTATGTGACCTAACTCTAAAAGATCAAAGAGAATTTTAGCAGCCCTAATTCGTGACCTAAAAATTTCAGCATATTCAACCTTCAAATTCTCTCAGCATAGTTAATATAAATGAAAAGTATGCATATGTACAGCTTCACCATGTTATGGACTACATTTTTTCTTCACAAATCATGGCTTGAGGATGCCTATTCAGAGAGATAGAGTTCAAAAAAATACCTCCTTCAGTTGGATTCGAGTAGAGAAATGTAGGGACTTTAATGGAGGCCTGAGGATTGTGTGAGCTTCCTTGAACTTCCTTCAAGCTATTCCAATGCTTACTTTGCTTTGAGGATAGCTGGAACTCTCTGGACAAGTCAAGTTGCAAGCTTCAAAAGTGAAAATGGTGGATGCTGAAACAGGGCTTACAGAACCAGGGTAAGGGCTTGGCTTGCTTTGGTATGATATGTAGAAGGTGTTTGTAGTGTTAAAATACGAAATGCACGAGTAAAAAATTACTTGGCTTGGTTTTTGCAGAAATGCTGTGTTTGGATAGAAAAATGGTGTTTTTGAGTTTTGGGGAGTTTTAGCTTCAATCCAATCGTGCTAATCCTTGCCACAACTTTGTATATTTGTAAAGAAATGATACAAAGTCCACTTCTTACTAGCTGTACCAGTTCTGACCTTTTGGCAACCTTTCTTGCATTTTAAGCAAAGTGAAGTGACCAATGCTACATGCTTGTACTTGATAGCTTGAGGGCTGCAAAGAGCTTGTAAAAATTGCTTAAGACCTGCGTGTATTTCTTGCACCAAAGGGACAGGTCCAAGGCTCAAGATTGACAAAGTTGCAAAAGTTGCACTTTATGAAAATGGCATTGTGGACTTTTGGCCAAAAATGGAATTATCTCTTGTACAAAGCTCCAAAAGCAAAAATAATGCCTTTAGCTTCTGAGTTTGCATTTAATTATGGAGTGTAGAGTGAGTTTAGGACTTGTAAAGCAAGATTCAAACATCATGGATTGGATTTGCAACTTGATACTTTGTAAAAATGGCTTGATCAAAAGTTATAAAATGCTAACTTCCCTTCTTCGATTCTCCCTACTCAAAAATGATCTTGGAGAGTTCTCGGACATTTTGGAAAGCTTGCAATATGCTCTATATTCCATATTTGAAATTCAATTTTAGATACCTCTTGGAACTAGGTGAAAAATGTCCATGAATTTGGGTCAAAAACCTGCTTAAATTAGGGCAAAATTTCACTAAGTTATTTAGTTCATGGACCTATATTCACAAATTCATAACTTGAGATCCAAGTATCTTTCGGGAAAAGTTTGTGAAGCAAAGTTGTAGATTTCATGGAGGACTACAACTTTCATGCTGGAAGTTTTCTTTGAATCAAAATGCTTCATGGTGAAAAAGTGGTGAAAAGTTGGGAAAAAACAAGAAAATTTTTATACTTAGAAAAATTCTAAGTTATGAAAATTTTCAAATTCAAAACCCTAATTTTCAAAATTGGTTTTCTTGGTGAACAAGTTTCATATTTTGATATATCTTGATGAATTATGACCCTTGACACTTGATTTTGACCAAAAAGTCAAAGTTTGACTTTTTCAGTACACAATTGACTTTTGATCAGTTGACTGCAAAATTCATCTATCAATCCAATGAACTTGAGATCTTTTGAACTATGTAATTAGGTCAAGATGATGCCATTGAACCCTTGAAATCATGATTGAACTCAATTGGTCATTGGCTAGGTTAAAAATCAGAAATTGCCCTTTCTCAGTCAAAACCCTAATTTTGACCATTTTGCCCTTTTGATGATTTGATCAAATTTCTTGAGGAGTTGTGATCCAAACTTGATAAAATGGTACATGTTGGTCTAAAATGTTGATGTGGATAAAAAATTATGAAGTTTGACTGTAAATTGGCCATGGTTGACTTTTTCCCCAATACAACTGATTTTTAAGTCAATTGTCCAATTGACTGATCAAGAATGTGGTTCAAGGCTTGAAACTTAACATGAGCAATCTTAGGGGTCCAAGATGATGCATGAAGGTCACATGAAGCATTAGTGATCCAAAAATCCTTGTGCAAACTCAAACCCTAATTTTGGGTGATCAGTGCAAGATGAGATGTCTTGAACTGACCAAGCCCTAATCGTGTCTTGAGTCCAAGAAGTCTTGTTAGAAAAAACTTGATAAATGAGAGGGAAAATTTTGGGGTACAACAGGCTGCATGCTGGAGATATGACAACGACCCTGTAGTAGGATGTTCTTGCTTCTGCTCTATTAGAGAAAGTATCTGCGGGGATTTCATGGAATAGCCCATAGGCATTGTCCTGTTTCTTAAAGCCATTAGTAATTGTATTTCTGTTTAGTTTTATTCCTCTTTTTATGCGTTTATTTGTAAACATTAATTACTTTCAAATGCATATCTTCAAAAATAAACACTGGACGTTTTTTTGCAAAAAAAAAAAAAAACAAGAAGAGTAAAAGAAAAACAAATAGTTTTGCACTTTTAAAATAATATCTTTGTATTAACTTGAATAAGTATTTTTTTACAAAGAGACAAACATCCTAGTAAGAGAATTTCGTCGTAAAAAAATGAAAACTGATGCAAAGAAAAGACATCTATGTAAAATAATCCCATGGGGTTCTCACTCTGCTATATCCTTCATGTCTCTGAGCGTCTCATCCACTTGCTGCCTTGTCCGAAGCTAATTGGAATGATTAGAACCATTCGAGTTTGATGATTGATGCCAGAGATTGGCTGCGAGGTGATCCAACGGGACATAGTCATACGCTTTAAATCCCTAACTTTTTCCTGGACCACCCTTTCGGGTTTTCAGTCCACCGGGATACCCTTTTTTGCCCAAGCCGCCTTTTCAGGATTTCAGCTTGCTGGGTGTACATATTTTTTTATCCCTAATTTTTTCCTAGGCCAATCGACCTAGCAGGTCTTCTTTCATGCGTAGTATCTTTTAACTATGTCCGCGTTTACAGGGTGCGGAAGGTCATCGTCGTCCATAGTGGTTAAGATCATTGCCCCACCAGAAAATATGTTTTTAATCATAAATGGTCCTTCATATGTAGGAGTCCATTTTCCCCTAGGACCACCTTATGGCAGTATGATACACTTGATTACCAAGTCACCAACCTAATATACCTGACGTCTGACCTTCTTGTTGAAAGCTTTAATCATGCATTTTTTGTACATCTGGCCATGACAGACAGTCGTAAGCCTCTTCTCATCAATCAAGTTCAGCTGGTCAAATCGAGTTTGGATCCATTCGGCTTCGTTCAACCCTGCATCCTTTATGATTCTCAGAGAAGGTATTTGGACTTCAATTGGTAGGACAACTTCCATGCCGTATACCAAGGAGAAAGGAGCTGCCCCGATTGATGTGCGTGCTGTGATATGGTAACCGTGGAGAGAAAATGGTAACATTTCATCCAGTCCTTATAGGTCATTGTCATCTTTTGTATGATCTTCTTTATGTTTTTATTAGAGGCTTCTATAGCGCCATTCATCTTTGGCCGGTAAGGATAAGAGTTATGATGCTGGATCTTGAGTTCCGCGCATAGTGTAGTGATCATAGTATTGTTGAGATTGGTACCATTATTTGTGATGATTCTCTCCGGGATATCATACCGACAGATAAGATTCTGTTTGATGAATCGGGCCACAACGTTCTTGGTAACATATGCGAATGAAGCTGCCTCGACCCACTTCGTGAAGTAATCAATGGCAACCAAGATGAAGCGGTGTCCATTAGAAGCTGTAGGTTTGATCTCTCCAATCATGTCAATGCCCCACATTGCGAATGGCCAAGGAGCAGTCAGGATGTTTAGAGGAACTGGAGGCACATGTACCTTGTCAGCATAGATCTGACACTTGTGGCAGGTTCGTGAATGCTGATGACAATCTGCTTCCATGGTGGACCAATCATATCTTGTCCGTAGGATCTTTTTATCCATCATGTATCCACTAGAATGAGTGCCAAAGGTGCCTTCATGTAAATAAACCATGATCTTGTCTGCCTCACTCTTGTCTATGCACCGAAGCAAAGTAGAGTCGTGGTTGCGCTTATAGAGAACTCTATTACTAAGGAAGAATTTAACAGAAAACCTTCTCAGGAATTTCTTGTCGTTAACTGAAGCTCCTTCCGGATACTCTTGGGCTTCGAGATATCTCTTAATTTCATGGAACCAAGTTTTCGCCACTATTTCTTCGGTATCAATCTTGTGACAGTAAGCTGGTTCGTCCATCCTCTCTATGGTGATCTGAAGAGCCTCATTATCCCACCTAACTTTGAACATGGATGACATAGTGGCTAGCGCATCCGCTAGTTGATTTTCCTCTCGTAGAAAATGCTCAAAGGTAATTTCCTCAAAATATGGGATTAATGTTGTAGGGGATGAGATTGGGATGCTTCGTGTCCCATTCTCCTTTGATCTGACTGATGACTAAGGATGAATCTCCGAATACACTTAAGGACTTGATTTCCAAATCTATGGCAGCTTTGAGACCCATAATACACCCTTCATATTCCACCATATTATTGGTATAGTTGAAACACAGTCTAGAAGTGAAGGGAGTATGGAAGCCTTCAGGGGATATGATCACAGCGCCTATGTCGTTGCCGAGTGCATTGGAAGCGCCGCCAAAAACCATGATCCATCAGGATCCTTGTTCAGGTCCGTCATATGGTCTGAGTTCTTCACAATTATTTAGCAACATGATGTCTTCGTCTGGGAATTCAAAATTCATGGATTAATAGTCATCCACAGCCTGGTGAGCCAGGTGATCATCTAGTACACTTCCCTTTATTGCTTTTTGGGTAGTGTACTGAATGTTGTATTCAGTTAGGACCATCTTCCATCTTTCTATTCTTCCAGAAAGGGCGGGCTTCTCGAATATGTATTTAATTGGATCCATCTTGGATATCAATAAGGTAGTGTGAGTCAGCATATACTTTGTTAGCCAGCGAGCAACCCATGCCAGAGCGCAGCAAGTTCTCTTGAGCAGTGAATATCTGGTTTCACAGTCAGTAAAATTTTTGCTCAGGTAGTATATTGCATGCTCTTTTTGGCCAGACTCGTCATGCTGCCCCATTATACATCCCATTGAATTTTCCAAGACTGTTAGATACATGATCAGAGGCCTTCCCTCAACTGGTGGCATCCAAATGGGACGCTCTTGAAGGTACTCTTTGAACCTATCGAAGGCAACCTGGAAGTCATCGTTCCATTCCACCACTTGATCTTTCTTCAGCAATTTGAAGATTGGTTCACAAGTAGCGGTTAGATGGGAAATGAACCTGGAGATATAGTTTAGTCGTCCTAAGAATCCCCTAACTTCCTTCTCAGTGCGAGGGGCAGGAATTTCTTGTATTTCTTTTACCTTTGCAGGGTCCACTTCGATACCTTTTCCACTGACAATGAAGCCTAAGAGCTTTCCGGACCTCACTCCGAAAGTGCATTTATTCGGGTTCAGCCTGAGTTTGTATTTCTTTAGTCTTTTAAACAGTTTCTGCATATGGTCAAGATGTTCCTTTTTGTTTTGAGATCTGGCTATCATGTCATCCACGTAGACCTCTATCTCGTGATGGATCATATCGTGAAACAAAGCTACCATGGCACGCTGATAGGTTTCCCCAATGTTCTTCAACCCAAATGGCATAACTTTGTAACAGAACGTGCCCCACTGTGTGACGAAGGTCGTTTTATCCATGTCCTCAGGTGCCATTTTGATCTGGTTGTATCCGGAGAAACCATCCATGAAGGAAAATACTTTATGCTATGCGGTGTTGTCAACCAGAATATCAATGTGGGGAAGCAGAAAGTTATCCTTGGGGCTTGCCCTATTCAAGTCTCTGTAATCCACACACATATGTACCTTATCGTCCTTTCTAGGCACTGAGACATTATTTGCGACCCATTATGGATAGGAGGTGACGGCTAAGAATCCTACGTTGAACTTATTCATGACTTCAGTCTTGATTTTCTCTGAAATTTCTTTCTGCATGCGACAGACCTTCTATTTTACTGGAGGGAAGTCTTCCTTTGTCGGCAGACGATGGACCACGATATCGGTGTCGAGTCCTGGCATGTCTTCGTATGAACAGGCAAAGACGTCAACATAGTCATGTAATAACTGAGTTAAACGCTTCTTGACACTAGGCTCTAGGTTGGCACCTACCTTGACTTCTTTCTTGTCCTCTTCGGTACCTAAGTTAACTATTTCAACCGTCTCTTCGTGGGACTGTATGGTCATTTCTTCCTGTTGTAATAACCTGGCCAGTTCCCCTAGTACCTCACAATCTTCCTCACCTTCGTCTTCAGCTTGGTAGATCGGATTTTCAAAGTCACAATAGGCCATAACATAATTGTTACTCATGGGATCCTGAGTGGATGTGGATCTGCATTTCGATATGTGAGTGTGTATAAGAGCATAACTATCTTTGATAAAAAGTAAAAGGTAGAAAAAGAAGAACAAAGAGCATAAAATTTGCATGCAAAAACATCCATGATTTATTGATGACATATGAAGAAGAATTAATAACCCTCACAAATGGACCATTGTGCCTCGGGTAAGACGCAAGGTTTTAAAGTATAAATTGTTTAATTATTACAAATCTGACAAGAAAATTAAAATACAATTACTCTTGGACAAAAGTAATTGGGACAAAATCTTTGGCCTCCCAATTGTCGAGTCCTCTGCTGATGGTTGGAAAAATCCACTCGTCCATGTCACAACTACCATCACTGTCTTCTACGACATTGACTACCTAATTGCTGATACGTAGAGGTGGTCCTCTAGCACGAGTTCTTCGAACAACCCTATGAGCCTCCGAGTAAAACCTAAACCAAATTTATTGGATTTGTAGGGAATATCTGGAAGTTGACCCCAGATGGTACATCCACCTTCCTCAACCACTTCTCTAGCATCCTTTAGAGAGGCTATTTATAAAAGGGGTCTGGTAAACTTTGCAGTCTTGGTAGTAGTCTTGGCTGCCGCAACTGTTTGTGGGACCTCTTCAAAATTCTGACACGGAGTCTCAATGAACTCACCATCCATTTCCACGTACCTGAAAGAGTTCAGGTGCCTAACCATGTATTCCTCCTCCCCATGGACAGTGATGATCTTTCCCTTGATTGGGTACTTCAACATCTGATGTGGGGTAGAAGTGACGGCACTAGCGCCATGAATCCAGGGTCGTCCCAATAGGCAGGAATAGGAAGGGCGAATATCCATCACATAGAAAGTTGAATCAAAAGTCTGAGTTCCAACTTTTTTAGGGATGTTAACTTCCCCATGCACTGTCCTTTTAGAACCATCAAAGGACCTTACCACAGTGTTGCTAGGCTTTAAAGTGAGTCCCTCACAATCTAACCGGTCAAGAGGATTCTTTGGAATGACATTCAGTGATGAACCCGTATCCACCAGAATGTGGGCTAGCGTAGTGCCCTTGCACTCAATGGAAACATATAAAGCATCATTGTGTTTCCTTCCTTTGGGAGTTAAATCAGCGTTAGAAAAGCCCAATCCGTTATCATCAGTTAGACTGGCCACACAATTCTCAAATTGATCAATGAAGGTCTCTTGGGGCACGTGGGCAGTCTTTAGAAACTTTACCAAGGCTTTGGCACGGGCCTCAGAACATAAAAGTAAGGCCAACATTGATATTTTAGAGGGGGTATGCCCCAACAGTTCCACGACGTTGTAGTCACTTTTCTTGATTATCTTTAGCATCTCTTCCATCTCTTTGCTAGAAGCTTCAAGAATGACCTCGGGATGTGCCTTCTTCTGGATAGGCTCGAATAATACCTCCTTGCCCCTTGTCTTGACAACAGGGATAACAGTAGGATTATCAATGGGAGTATCACTAGGATTGCTGGTAGGAGCGGTAGCGGGAATAATTACAGGAGTATCAATGGTTTTTGGAGAGATTTCGGGTGAGAAGAGTCTTCAACTTCTTGTTATATTACTAGTTCCAATGATATTGATGACGTCAGGATCAATGTCTTTCACAACTTTGTCTTCGATAACCAATAGATCTTGCCTGACACCATGATAATAGACGCCAGCCCCATAGTTCCAAGGAACAGCTTTATCCGAAGAATATGGTATTGGTCCCGGCATGGTGATGACTAGGGGAGCAGACTTTGGAACAGATGTAATCCTGATGGGTCTTTTGGTGGAGACCTTGGGAGGATTGTAGGAAATGGTGATTATTGAAACATCTTCACAGGAATTTCTGGAGAGGAACTTTTTCAAACAGGATTTCTTTGTTAGCCATCAAGCGTTGGATGCCCATCTCCAGTAACGAACAGCTATCCGGTAGAGACATACATAATTTACAACTTTCATCAGAGCCCAGAAACAGACTAGCTCGTAAGAATTTTGTTTTAATAGTCAAAAGAGGAGTAGTTAAATCATTCACAGAGGAAACAAAACAATCATCATCAACAATGTTGACACCTTGACCGTGTTTGGGCATTGGCGCCATTATCACATTAGGTGTTTCTGGGGGATCAAAATCAATCTCCTTTTCCTCGATAAGGTCTTGTACCTTATTCTTCAAGGCCCAACAATCATTTGTATCATGCCCCGAGCTTTCAAAATGATAGGCACATCAACCATTCGGGTTGTAGCGAGGAGAAGCATTATTGGGGTTCTTAGGAGCTTCCTTTAGAGTCACCAGATTGGACTTTAAAAGATGTTGCAAAACTTGGTACAAGGTCATGTTTATTCGGGTGAATCGTCTCATGGGCTCCTCTGGGCTGCATTGATAGTTTCACTGCTGATTTGATACAGGATTGGAAATCATAACAGCCCCTACCGTCGGGCGACGTTCAGTTTTGTTTTGATTTCTGTAGTCATATGCAACACTGACCTCCTTCTTTCCAGTAAAGGGTTTCTTCATCGTGCTCGAGGATACATATATTTTAATTTTGCCACTTTTTATATCGGCTTCTACCTGTTCACCAGTCATGATTAGTTCAGTAAATCCAGCCGAGGAGCTTCCGATCAGGTGGTTGAAGAATGGACTATATAGCATGCCTAAGAACATATCCACCAATTCCGTGTCAGATAGAGGGGGTTGGACTCTTCCCGCGAGATCCCTCCATTTTTGAGAATAGGTTTTAAAACCTTCATCTGCACCCATAGACATGCCTTTCAATTGTGTCCGAGTTGGAGCTAAGTCAGCATTATACTAGTATTGCTTGTAAAAAGCGGCAGCCAAATCTTCCCAATTGCGAATATTGGTCCCTTCCAACTGATAGAACCAATCCAACTGCGTTCTTGACAAGCTTTCTTGGAAGAAATGCACCCATAGGTTCCTATTAGCAGTATGGGGTTGAATCTTTCTGACGTATGACCTTAAATGCAGCTTCGGACAAGAGACACTGTCATATTTAGCGAAAGTGGGAACCTTGAATTTATGTGGGATGATAACCCCTGAGACAAGTCTTAGCTCCTCAAAATCCAATCCGGATACCCTCTGGATCTCCATAGCATTGAGACGATCCTCCAGCTGCTTGTATTTATCATCATCTGAGGGATACTGTTCTTCGGAGTAGTCCACCTCTTCTTCTTCAGATTCCGGGTGGTAATTTCCTTCCTTGTTCTTCCCTTCTTAATTATATCCTTCACCTGACGAGGTTGCAAAATGTAGAGTTCGTCTGGATGGTCCTTTGTACCTTATTCCCAGATTCAAAACACCGACTGGCTTCTTCTCTTTCTTCTTCTTCTCTTTGATCAGCAAAGTTTTCAAATCATCTTGTCCTTTTTCTAGAGCCAAGAACATTTGTTGGAATTGAGTGTTCTGCGGTTGAAGATCCTTTACTGTCTATTTAATATCCATCTCACTGAAATAAACAGTAGAAAGATAAGGAGACATGCTTGTGAAAAACCTGTTTGTGATATGATGAATGAAAATTCATATGCAAATTATTTCAAGGAAATTAGAGATTTAAATTTGTTTAGACAAAGAGGAAGCACATGTTATATTAATAAATCCAAATTTGAGCACATCATGCCTCTTGGGGCCTACAATAAAAAACAGAAATAAAAATCCTAAGACAAAAAGGTTGAATGCATCCTCTTTTGCGCAATGTAGGAGTTCAAACTCTGTTCTTCATGAAGTTGCTTGGTGAGTTCCAGAACCTTTTTCTCACTAGCATATAATTAGTCTTCGAAGACGTCTCACTCTTCATTTAGCTGAATCCAACCCTTTTGCAATTCTTCAAGAGAGGTAGGCATGTTGGAGTGAAGGACAATATACAGTACATATCCTTCAACAACATGCTCCATGATAATAGGGAGAATGGAGGGGTAAGGCATTACGAGACTCTGAGCGCAATCTCGCACCCACCTAAGATAAGGCTCAAGGGGGATAGAGTTTTTGTGTCCCAATGTCTTATTACCGACCTTGTTCATCATCCTCCAAGCTCGTACAAACCTTTGACGGTAGCCTTGATCGTCACTCTCGTAATCGAATACCATACTTTGGATGAGCATATCAAGAGGACCATCTCTTCGGGCATACCCAAACTGTCGTAAAGCTAAACAAGGGTTATAAGTGATACCTCCCCTAATGCCAAGCGGGGGGACATTAGGGAATTCCCCACAATGGTCAATGATAAAAGTATCTCCCAAGGATCGAGAACACAAATAAATGTCAGAGGTGGGTGAGGGACATCATCCTTTGAGACCAAGTTAATCCTTGCTCGTTCTTCAATATTGATAGAGGTAAATGCGAAGTAAACCACTTGGCGAGTAGTGGAATGCAACATAAGAGAGTACCTCTTTTCTTCATGGTGCGAGTATGGAAACAATCCAAGATGTCTCCAAGAAAAGTAGGTATAGGATTACGAGAGAGGAGGACTTTGATGGCATTCACATCTATGAATTGGTCCGAATTGGGAAATAGAACCAAACCATATATTAGAAGGGCCAGGATATCTTCAAAGGCTTGAAAATCCATATCTTCCGAGAATGAACGAGCCTTCTCCAATAGAAACTTGTCTAGGAACCCTTTAACTCTGCTTCTTGTCTCCCAATTTGCTATAATGTCAGCTCTCTTCAGATGCAAGGCTTCAACAATGAATTCAGGTTTCAGAATCCCTTCTAGTCGTATGCAATGTCATGATGTATGAATTGCATTGTGTAATGATGTTCTCAAATAAATGAGATTATACTGTATGCGATGTGTATGTGCATGCCATGATGTATGAACATGGAATGCTGTTGCGGCATCTCCTAGTATGGGAAAGTAAATCCTTGACTGCTACTGGAGAGTACTGGGAAGCTGAATCTTTCATTTCCTCTAGGGATGATGAATGGAAATGATTTGCTTGGGATTTCCTCTTTCTGTTTGAGGATATTCTGCCGGGGATCATTGACTCCTGCTTGAGAATGACTTTGTGGAGAGAAGTGATGCTTTGTTGGAAGGTTTTACCAATTTAGAGAAGTAAACTCTATTGGGGGATAAACTTCCGTAGCTAGAGAAATAAAATCTAACAGGGAGGATGTTTTATAAATTGTTTGAGATTATAAAATTCAGCTAGGGAATACAAGTTTCAGCTCTCTGAGGGAACTTTGCTGGAGGAGGTAATTCCTGCTTGGGGAGGCAAAGGTAAGGATTTTGGTTGTTTTTACTCTGCAAGGACATAAGCATCACTAGGACATATGCTAAGGATGTGACAGGAGGATGCCCCTGTGCCTGCTGGAAAGAGTAACTGTCGGGACTACAAATTGCCTTTTTTAGACTTTGCCCCGTTTCTTAGAGTCATTAGTAATTTTCTTCCTGTTTCATATGCAAGTATTTGTAAACAGTAATCATATTCAAAAGCACATGTCAAAAACAATCACTGGACATTTTTGCAAATAAAACAGAAAAATAGAAAACAAATAGTTTTGTACTTTCAAAGAAATGATTTGTATTGATTTTGGAAGTTCGCCTATAACATGCATTTTTGTACAAAGAGACTGACGTTCTAGTAGGAAAATGGAACCGTGAAAATGAAAACTATACAAATAGTGTACAAAGAGAAAACAACTATGTGTAATAATCCCATTGAGTTTCAATTCTGCTATTGTCCCTATGTCCTTGAGCATCTCACAACTTTGCTACTTGTCCGAAGCTGACTGGATTGAGTTGTATCGTTTGAGCTTGATAGTTGATACCTAAGTCTGGTCGCAGGGTGATCCAATGGGACATAGTTATACGCTTTAAATTCCTAACTTTTTCCTGGACCGCCCTTTCGGCTTTTTGGTCCACCGGGATACCCTTTTCTGCCCAAGCTGCCTTTTCAGGTTTTCGATTTGTCGAGTGTACATATTTTTTGTTTGTATTTATCCCTAATTTGTTCCCGAACCCTTTTGGTTCGCCGGGATGCCGTTATTTTTTCCTAGGCCAGTCAACCTAACGGGTCTTTATTTACGTGTAGTATCTTTTCACTATGTCCGCATTCACAGGATGAGGAAGGTCGTCACCATCCATGGTGGTTAGAAACATGGCTCCACCAGAAAATATGCTCTTGATTACAAATGGCCCTTCGTACATGGGAGTCCATTTTACCCTGGGATCACCTTGTGGCAGTATGATGCGCTTGATTACTAGATCACCCACTTGATATACTTGATGTCTGACCTTCATGTTGAAAGCTTTGATCATTCATTTTTGGTACATCGGACCATGATAGACAGTAGTAAGCCTTCTCTCATCAATAAGATTCAGTTGGTCAAGTCGAGTCTGGATCCAATCATCTTCGTTCAAACCTGCATCCTTCATGATCCTCAAAGAAGGGATCTGGACCTCAATAGGTAGGACAACCTCCATACCATATACCAGAGAGTAAGGTGTTGCCCCGATTGACGTATGTGTTGAGGTGTGGTACCCATGAAGAAAAAATGGTAACATCTCATGCCGGTCTTTGTATGTCACCGTCATTTTCTGTATGATTTTCTTAATGTTCTTGTTAGCAGCCTCCACAGTGCCATTCATCTTCGACCGGTAAGGGGAAGAATTATGATGCTGGATTTTGAATTGTTTACAGATTTCGATGATCATCGTATTGTTGAGATTTGTACCATTATCTGTGATGATTCTTTCGGTAACACCATACCGACATATAAGGTTATGCTTGATAAACCGCGCCAAAACATTCTTGGTAACAGTAGCAAAAGAGGCAGCCTCAACCCACTTCGTGAAGTAATCAATGGCCACTAGGATGAAGCGATGCCCATTGGAAGCTGTTGTACCCTAAAGTTTTCCCTCCCATTTTCACACAAGATATATTCCTAGAAGTCCTCAATTGCTCAAGGTTGACCAAGAATTGACTAGACAATTCTCTTCCTAAGGAAATGAACCCCCGACTAGGGTTTCAATTTTCATCAAGATGGTTAAGCTCCAATGGTATCAAATGTTTACCATGGTCCTAATATGTCTTCAAGATCATCCATGCCAAATTTCATGCCTTGAACAACAAGTTTGCTCAGTCAATTGCTCAAGTATTGGAAAATTAACTATGCTAGGTCAAAAGTCAACTGTGGCCCATGTACAGTTAAACTTCAAGATTTTTGGTCAACATCAACATTTTAAAGTGATATCCATCATTTGATCAAGGTTTGATCATGATTCCTCAAGAAATGCTCCTAACCCATCAAAAGTCAAAAGTGGCAAATTAGGGTTTCTATAGGAAAAGTCAACTGAACTTTGACCAAGCATAACCTTCTCATACTTTATCATAAATTTTCCAACCAAAGCTCATTTTGAAGAGAATTCAATTCCCTACAACTTCTCTTCATCCCTCAAGTCCAAGAAATTCACCATTTGAAAGATACAAGTTCATACATTACAGGTCATTTTTAGAAAGTCAATAAAAGTTACTTTTTGCCAAGATCTTTAACATCAATATAACATCTTAAAATGAAAAATTGATCAAACGAGGGATTGAAGTAGACATCTTGGGATTTCCAAAAAGTCAAAGATCATCATCATGAGATAAAAATTGAGCAAGTTATGGCTTACACAAGTTGGGAAAATTTGGGAAATTTCAGGAATTATGCATTGAGCAAATTTGAAGTTTTAAGGTAAGGGCCCAATTTCTTGGACTTCAAGCATCTTCCTAAGTTTACAGAGGACCTCTAAAATTATTCTTGCCATGCCTTGCATTTTCTAACTATTTTATTCATATTTATTTTAATTTGTTTCAAATGAATATAAAATAAAATGTATAAAATAATTGGAAATGGGATTTGAGCTTTGGGTTGATGTTTTGGACAGCCTAGCCCCATAAAATTTCGTGCAAAGGTGTCCAAATTCATTCAAATTCAAAAAAGGACAAGTTTCCTTGTTTTTGGCCAAAGTTACAAATTTCATTCATGGCTTTGAAACGTTTGCTTTAAGGTTGTTTAAACCTTTGTTTTCTTGTCTCCTCATTCCTCTCTATATAAACATGCATCTAGTAAGCATTTAAATACGCCTACACAGCCTAGAGAGAGATCTATCGTTTTTGCAAAATTATCAAAAGCGGTAAAAATTCAAAACCCACGGTACTTTTGGTCCGAACTAGCAATCATACATTGCTCTTGAGGTTCCCAGGGACTTGTTCCAACCATCCTCAAAGCTTGCAACTTCCCAGATCACCGGATCCAAGCTACCACCATTTTGGTATAATCTCAAATCTGAATCTCTATTTTTATTAATTGTTGAATGTTCTAATGTGTGTATATGAGTTCCTGGATATCCTTAGAGTAGGTTAGAGGAATTACATGGAATGCATAACGTCTAGAACATGAGATACCATGTACCATTAAGTACTGCCCACGCTGGATCCAAAGATGGACCTGGGCTTCACAATCTGGGCTTAGCGAAATACCAATTGCAACCCCCATTCTACTTCATCCATCAAGCCCAATCTCTTTTCTTTTTTGTTTTATTTAGTTATTTCATTTCTTAATCTTTTTTAATAATAATAGTAAAAAACTCACAAAAAATTAGGCATAGATTTTTTTATATAATTAATTGATTAATTTCTTTAATTAATTAATTAATTAAATTTTAACTATTTTCTAAATTTAAAATGAACTAGAATTTAAGACTTAATTTAGATTTAATATTTCTTTTCATAAATATAAAAAACCATAAAAAGAGTTTAGTTTATTTTTCTTAATTTAATTTTCTAAATAGACTTTAGAATAATTAATTTAGTTATTTTCTTAAATCAAAAAACAATCAAAAATATTTTTTACTTAGTATTTTATTAGGTTCCTTTTAGACGTAATATTCATTTCGCGCGCATTATTCTTGTTCTCGCATTTTTTATAATAATGTAACTGTATACCGATATGTAATAGATTAAGTAGGACTTTTTTTTACTGTTTTCTTTATTTTTCCCTAAAGTATTATACAGTGTAAATCCCCCTTCCCAAAGCCATGTAATAGTCTAGATTTTTAATTCCGTATTTTATTTTAATGTATATAGAATTGTTAGATCAATAACCTCAAGATAATATAACTGAAAAAACACACTTCTCACACTTGTATCCTTAGGGTACTCCTCACTTGGTTTCCTTGGAAAATAATGGTCATGTCCCTCGAACGTAGGGGTATCTTAGCAAAGACCCTCAATTCTAAAGTCATCAAAAAGATCATGGTCCCTAATATCCCTCGAGTTGCCTACGAGAAATGATCTTGTCCCTCGATGTTGCTTATATGATGACTGTCCCTTCGAATGCTGAGATATCCTTACATGTTTCCTTCAATGACCATAGCGTCCCTTTCGATAGTCCCTCAACATTCGATGATAGGTCTACCTACTCACTAATAGTAAGGTAGCACTATCTAAAGGAAAGGAGGAAAAGAACATCCTTTTTCGAGTAGGTAGGATGTTCTTAAGTACTTGATCAAACCTGAACTTTTCACACTTACACACTTTTCAAAAAATATTTTAAAAAATGCTTTATCACACTCTTGAGGACTGATACAAGAGTTACCATAAAGAAAACAAAAATCTTTCAAAACACACAAACAAAAACAGTTTTATAAAAATGAGCAAGTACCTTAGAGCCAATGGAAAACTACGATGGAAAGGGTGCTAACACCTTCCCTTTCCATAATTTACCCCCTTACTCATAAAATCTCGAAAAAGGTCTTTTTCTGTTCTTTTCACCCTTTCCTTTGTTGGATAAAAGAAAAGTCGGTGGAGACTTTTTCTTACCGCGACATTTGCGAACAAAAAACAAAAAACTAGTATATAACAGTCAGTTCTACCACCGTATCACAGAACTGGAGACTCTACTAGGGAGAAATATAAAGTGGGGTTTACCTTAGGGTCTAGATCATTTCGCTTCTTTGACTGTTTGTTTGCTTTACTTTTAAGGGTATTTGTTTGGGCGTTATAGATCCTACACCCAGATCTGGGGAAACCTTTTAGGTATGTAGCAATAGATCATGGAAACTGTGTGGGGTATACCGACACGGTTGAAGCGATGGCTACATTTATGTGACACTTTGGTTGGTACCGATAGCCCTTGAGTTAATCAAGGAGAATACGGGGCTGCTGCATGGTGTCATGAAGCGTCAACTAACCTTAGAACCTTTAAATGAACAACTTGGCCATTAGGACATAGTGAGATAGCCGTCTGTTGTACCCCAAAATTTTCCCTCCCATATTCTTCAAGAAATTGCCAAGTCATGCTTCAAAATTCCCCAAGGGTTGCACAGTTCAAGGGCCTCCTAACAGTCAAAATTAGGGTTTTGGTTCTGATCAAGAAAATGAAGTTTCCAAGGGTCCAATCAAGTCCCACATGCCTATAAACATGGTCAAGCATCCTCATACAAAGTTTCAAGACTTTCAACACAAAATTGCACAGTCAAAACCCTAATTGCACTACAGTCAACTGTAGGGGCAAAATGGTCATTTGACAGTCAAAAGTTTAAATTTTTGGTCAACATCTCATTTTGAAGCCACAAACATCATTTGATCAATTCTTGATCATGATTCTCAAAGCTTGGCTCAAAAATCATCAAGATACAAAAGTTTCCTTATTTGGACAGTTGAAAAAGTCAACTGTAAATTGACCAGGGCATAACTTTCACATGGATTATCAGAAAAATTCCATCCAAAGCTCATTTTGAAGAGAAATACATTTCCTACAACTCCTCTTCACACTCCAAGTCCAAGAAATGCTCTCAAAAAAAGTTATCAATTTCAACATTATAGGTTATTTTCAAAAGTCAACAAAAATGGACTTTAAGTCAAAGGCCATAACTTGAGATTGGTAAATCAAAATGTCATGGGACCAAAGACATTGGTTAGAGGACTCAAGGAACTTTCCAAAATGTCCAAGAACATGAGCAAAGATTAAAAATTGAGCAAGTTACGCCTTGTGGAAGTTGGGAAAGTTTTGGATATTTTGAAAAGTCAACATTGATTCAAATGACCTAAAATTGCTAATGGGCCTCTTTTTCTTCCATAATTCATCATCCAAGACATGCACACGACCATTTGGCCCAAAGGTAAGTTTTTTATTATTTTTATTTATTTATTTGAATTTTTTATTACAATTAATTCATTTAAACTAAATAAAATATGAAAAAATACTAAACTAATGAAATCAAATCTTTTTGTGAAGAAAATACTCTCATTGGACACTCAAGATTCGTGCATAATCATTTTTGGAAGGTTTTGTCATGATTTGATATCAAATTGCATGAAAAATATTGAAAAACTAATGCCATAAAAAATCAAATATTGCACAATCAATTCAAGGATTCTTTGATCAAGTTTTCAACCCTAAATCATTCATACATATACAAGCAAGCTAACCCTCGTGCAAAAAGACTGCAAGCTGTGCCATACATAGAAAACAAAACTTGAGTTTTTGGTTAAAAAAGTGAAAACTGAAAACAGGGATAGAGGACGATTCAAGGCAAGATTTTTATCTCATTAGCTTCCTGAGGCTTCAAGGAAAGTTTTCCAATCGAAATCAATCATTCTAACGCCCTAAATTGGTAACACGATTGCAACCTGTACAGAGAAGATTTCATATTCTTGCATCTCAATTCATGCGCATTTAGCAATTTTTAATATATGATTTGTGTTCATTATTCAATTCTGAAGCTAACTGTGTGGTTTGATTTTGTTTTCGTGCCCCATATGAGGATTCACCATTAAAGGCATCTAGGGTTTTCAGGTTTTCAATTTAGGCGTTTTCTCATACTGTAAAATTAAGGAATCACAATGACATGGTTGAAACCATCAGGCTTGGACGATCTAGACCCAGCCCTCGCGCATAATTTATGAGGCCCCAGGGGCTAATCGTTATTTTTCAATAGGGTGCCTATGGGAACATTTAACAAACCGTTGCCAATGTTTTTATATTTTCAGGAAAACAAAACAATGAGGAAGATGACTCGGTGGCAGGCTATGAATGGCTAATTCAAATTTCGCGCGAAAAGCGCTCCACTAATGCTTGTTTATTTTATATTATTCGTTAGTTATCATATATACAAAAAGCGTTACATGGCTCAGTGGTGAAGCGTGGCATTGGTAAACCATAGGACCTGGGTTCGATCCCAGGTCCCCACCCCCCTTTCATATTATTTTTTCTTTAATACTTGTGTGCAGTTTCAACCTTGAGGAGCACCGTATGTCCATAAAATCTATCCATCCACGTGCCCAATGGAACGATCAGAAGGCCACGAATTGAATAACATGGTGAACTCTAGTCAATGCTCCCACACGCTGCCTGAAAAAGTCAACAAGGCCTCCAGTAATGGGCCAGAATCACTGGGCTGTACCTCACAACTGGGGACAACACCCCCCTGAGGTTTGCAATATTTTTCTTTTTTTTTCATTCTTTTTTTTTATTTTCAATTATTATTCTTTTTATTAATTCTTGTAATTTAATTATTTTTTCATAAAAACACAAAACAATAAAAAATCAGAAAAGAGACAAAAATTAATATTTTTATTTAATTAATATTTTTTGTAAATAAATTGCATTAATTCACTTAGTTTTAATTTAGGGTTTAATCTTAACATTTTTTCAATAAAAAACCTAAAATTGGTAGAATTAGGGTTTATAATAATTTTTATTCCTTTTTCTCTTCTTTCATAATAATTAAATATTTAATATTATTTATTTTTATAAATTAAAATTGCATGTAAAATAATTAGGTTTAGTTTTAGGTTAAAGTTTAATACTTTCTTAACAAATAAAAAAATTTAGAATTAGGGTTAGTTTCTCAATTTCATTTAATTCTTTTTTCCATCAAAATCTTAAAATACCAAAAACAAACTTCTTTTCATTTTAACTTTATTAATTTAATAATCGTTTAATTCAATTTTGTAAAAAAGGGTCCAACGCCCTCGTTTCTAATTTAAATTTCAATTCGCATATTTATTTCTTTTTTCTTTTAATATTTATGTATCTCTCCCAAAGCCGTGTAATTAATTTCTCACACTTTACTTTTCTTTAATTCCTTACTCTCTGTCAAATCGGGTTCTGGAAATTTTGGCGATGTGGACCCGCGCCTTTTGTAATAGCTTAGAATCTTTTACTTCTCGCACTTTTAACTGTTAATCAAGGCATGCAAGAATGAATGGACAAAAATAAAAACAAGCGCTAGATCACCTATACCATGACAAGATAAATGCAAATGAAAACGACACACAAATCACACACCACCCCTAGGGTACGCCTCACTGTTGCCTTGCCTCGAAAGGTGATCGTCAAGTAGAGGATGTCTTAGTAAGTCCTCATGATCCGGGAACCTGGCATGAGGGTAGCTTCTAAGGTGTCTTCCCATTGCTCTGGTGATCACCATGTCCCGAACCTCGAATTGACCCGAACACCTCCAACGGTGGTGCTACCTACCTCTCAATGGTGGGATGGCACTACTTTAAAGGACATCTACACAGACGAATTCCTTAGGGTAGGTAGACGACTCTAGATACTTGCTCTAATTTCAAAAACAAATCCAAAATACTTTTCACACCGACACCTTTTCAAAAAGCTTTCGAAAGCAAATTTTCAAACACTCTTGAGGACCGATGCAAGAGTCGAACTGAAACTTTCAAAGAAACTTTTTAAAACCCACAGTTGAAAAGAAAACAAACCATTTTTGAAAACACAAGTGAGCAAGTATCTAAGATCCCATGGATAACCATGGATAGAAAGGGTGCTAACACCTTCCCTTTCTATAATCTACCTCCCGAACCGAGAGCAATCTCTTTAAGGAATTTTTCTGTGCTTTTGTCCTTTCCATTTGGAGAAAATAAAAGACGGTGGCGACTCTTGCTTACCGCGACATTTCGCGAACCAACGTTAAACAGTCAGTTCCAGATCCACCGATCACAGAACTGGCGACTCTGCTGGGGAAGTAACTTAAAGTGAGGTGTACCTTAGGGTTAGTTCATAACTGTGTTTTCAATTGCTTTCCTTGTTTGCTTTAAATTGTGGGACTGTCTTGGGAGTTCTATAGATCCTAACCCAGATCTGGGGATACCTTCTTAGAAAGTAGCAACAAGGCTGTGAGGGAACTGTGCGGGGTATACCGACATGGTTGAAATAGTCTGCTACGTTGATGTGGCACTTTGGTGTGTACCGGTAACCCTTGAGTTCAGTCAAGGAGAGTACGGGGCCTCCGCGTGGTGTCGTGAAGCATCAACAGACCTTAGGAACCTTAATTGAACTATCTTGGCCTCTTTAGGGTAGTGAGATAACTGACTTTGGTGCAGTCCGAGGTTGGTTGATACTCGATACTACACTCAATTGAGGGTTGCTTTCCTGGAATATTTCGGTTGCCAGTTCAGTGGCTAAATCGAAACGATGAACAATGAAAGCAATCCCGTGATATTGGGACCCTTAGAACCCGGTTACTTCTAGTAGGACAGGTTGAACCCACCAACTTCAAGAGGGTAATACCCAGACCCCATGCTGGCCTAAACTCTAAGGGTTTCTCTTGTGTGACTTGTGTGCCTTCCAACTTGACTACTTGCATGCTTGTTATCTGACACTTGAGTTTCCTTGCAGGTTTTGTTTATAGTCCTTAATTGGGACTCATAACAGGGTTACTAAATTCTTGCAGGTTTTGTTTGTGGTCCTTAATTGGGACTTATAACAGGGTGTACTGAGTTTCTTGCAGGTTTTGCCTATAGTCCTTAGTGGGGACTCAAAACAGGGTTACTTACATTACCCCATGCATACCATAACATCATACCATTGCATACATCCTAACCCATTTCAAGGATCTCAAGGGCTTGTGATGCAGGTCATGGAACCATAATGTCTAAACAACGGGCAAAGAAGATTTATTTTCCTCTGGCCAAGGTTGTCGGAGGCTATGACCCACTTGATATGGTGAGCTTTGACACTTGAAGAAGGTTCCTCTGGCCAAGGTTGTCAGAGGCTAGGACCCACTTGATATGGTGAGCCTTTGCCCCTTGGAAGAAAGACTCTCAACAAATATGAAGTTCTTTCAATCAAGCTACCGGATCCAAATGCTAACAAATTTTCTTGTTTACCCTGCGAGGTCCTTGAAAACATTGCATGCATATCATACATATCATTGCATGACAAGTACCCTTGTTGCAGGTCACTTACCTTTCCCGCTGTTTATTTCAGCAATGGCTTCCCAACAAGACAACCAGGACTTTCTTGCTCAAGAGACCCGGTTCGGGAAAATCCTCCTGAATCTATCCAAGGGGCAGGAAGAGCTAAGGACACTTCTCATGGAGACCTTTGTCAGGAACAGTGCTGAGGATGAAAGGCTGAAACACCTACAAGCTGAGGTGGATGCATTGAAGGTCCAGATGCTGAGGCAGGTGACTGCCATTCAAGGGTTAGCTCAAAGACAAGATGAGCTCTGGTTTCTCGTCAACCAACTGCTTCAGGGTAACCAACTAGGGCAAAAGTCTAAGGGCAAAAAGCCAGTCATCGTTCAACCACCTTTGAGACAAAGAGGTAAGGGGAGAGCTCCTCAAATGGCTCCAGTGTCACAAATTCAACATCACAACCAACAAAAGAGCGAGAGAAGGCAGTTCACTCGGCTCAGCATGACCTTATCCCAGATATTGCCACAGTTGCTGGAGACCAAGCTGGTAACGCTAAAAGAAGCTCCAAAGAACCAAAATACAACGTCACCGAAGTATAACCCCAACGCCCGCTGCGCTTATCACTATGACAGCCCGGGGCATACTACAGATGATTGTTGGAGCTTGAAAAATAAGATCCAAGACATGATCGACGCTGGAGAGATTCAGTTTAAAGTACCAAAGACTCCCCACGTGATCACTGCTCCCTTGCCAAAACATGGCTAGGATTGAGAAAGTTTTGTTCATTCGAATGTTCAAGTTGCAATTCTCTTTTGTTCAAACATTTACTCATGTTAAACATTGTTATTCCATTAATGCATCGCACATGTCTGTTTTGAAGTAATATATTCGTATTCACTATATGCAAATTATTTTCATACTTTTTCTGATGATCAACTCTCAATAATTCTAAGCCTCTTGAGGGAGGATGACGAAAACGATACCACGATCTTTACAGTATGCTTTTGAACAGACCCCGCTTATAAGGTACAAGCATTGTTTCAATCCCTAAACACTGGAGGTATAAGGAAGATAATCCCTCGTCAACCCCTCTGAGCCAAAGAAGTAGGAGTTTTTCTTTTCGAAATTTAAAACCCTTAATCATAACCTGGGGCAGGGTAGTCTCTCAGTTGATCCAAGTGCATAACAAATGGCACCAAAGAAGTCCTTACAAAGCAAAGAAAGACAGTGATGGTTCCGAATAATCAATAAAGATAGGCAGTCATTATATCTCTCAAAATACAAAACCATTAAGTCGAAACCCATGAAGGAGACTTACAAAACTGGGGCATCCCGCTGACTGTAATTCCAAAAAAGGAAACAGGTCAGGCAAAAAAAAAATTCAGGGATAGCAAAATCAAAAAGAAAGAGGTCTTACAAACCCTCAACAAAAAAGGAATGACTGCCTATTCAAAATAAGTTATCAACATCCGAATCATCACCGGAAAATCAGAGCAAAGACTCAACAAGGTCTAACGTATGATCAACTGAGTTTAGGTTTGGAGAACATCACGAAGAGCGGGTGGGTACAAATAAAATTTGAGCCTTTATCCTTTGTTTCTTAAACCGTGAACCAGGCCACGTTATAACCCTTAAAAGTCCTAGCTGAAGCAGGGGTTAGTTCGAAAGCATACTGTTACGAAAGGTATCCTGACTCCTTAAGGCTTGCGATAAAATACGAAGTTGACATCATGTTTTACAAACATTCACTTGTTTTATGAAAAGAATGCATTTTCAAAATCTTCAAGACAGACATAGGCTTTGCATTTTTAACATAACTTTGTTTGCATATGACTTTTTGTTTGAACAGCAGGGAAATTCGCACAATGAAAGTCTAATGAACAAGAGTATCTCCAATCAAGGGGCATGGCATGACTATTGTCCATCATCTGGGGCAGTTAAGTCAAGATTCGGAGAATCTCTCAAAAAAGCCTATCAGCCTGGGGCAGATCTCCGCCTGAGTCACTTGGGGAATTCCAACAACAAATCTTGATCAAATACCTTCTGGTGGCATGACAAAACACTGCTAACAGGGGCAACTCCCTACATTCTGAGAGCATGGACATAGTCGAAAAAAAAACTATGCACAATCAAAGACCCGCTAGGTTGACACACCTAGGCAAAAATAAGGGCTTCCCGGCGAACCAAAAGGGTTCGGGCAAAAATAAGGGATGAAAAGGAAAAATCTGTACATCCGGCAAGTCGAAAACCTGGAAAGGCGGCTTGGGCAAAAATGGGTATCCCGGTGGACTGAAAACCCGGAAGGGCAGTCCAGGCAAAAGTAAGGGATCAAAGTGTACGACTATGTCCTGTCATCTTATCACCTGCCTACCTGAAGAAGGTTTGACCCTCAACAATTATCAGCATCCCACAGGTGCCTCCCCCATAGAAACAGGGGCAATAAAGAGTTGTCTAAGCAATCTAATTGTTCTATCCTCTAAGGTACCAAGGTAGGTTCAGCTAAAAAACATAACCAGTACATCTTAATTCCCCAGAGAGTGAGCCAGCAAGTCAGTACACTCTCCTCGAGCAAAGTTATCAAATCTTAAGGAAGTTGGGTATCCTCCAGCAGATATCAACATTCCCCAGCAGTATATACATATTCTTAACAAGCATCCCCGACAATCTTGGTCTAAAGATTGTTCCCCGGTGGTACATCAAACATTCAGCAGAGCCTTTTCCCAATACAATTCAAAACTTCCCCAGGAGAGTCCAGCCCAGTTTCCCCAGGAAGGTTGGAATCCATCTCCCCAAGCAGTAAACTTATCCCCAGTAGATTCTGGAAGCTTATCTCTCGCAGAGCACGAACGCGTCTCCCGGCTTCATTCAAAGAGTTATTTCCTTACTAGGATATAACTGGGTTATCCTCAGCCAAGAGCCGCGGAAAGATCGTCGTCGACACAGTCTTCTTATCCCCAGCGAAGTCTATTAACATTTCCAACACAGAAAAGATATCCCCAGCAAGTTATTATCAACAACTCAGCAAAGTATCTCTCTCTCCACAGAGTATTGCTTCCCAGCAAGATTGCTAGAGTACTTTGCTCCCCGCAGTGTAATCCATTCGCCAAGTTTATTCCCCAACGGAGTTATCTTCTCCCAACCGGTATCCTTGCAATTATCATCCCCAGCGGAAGCAAAATCCATTCTTCAACATCAGCCCAGGAGTGGCTTCCCGGCACCCGTCAAGGATTTACTATCCTAGACGAAAACATACATTCGTAAACATCACATACATCATTATAGCATGCATATACGCATCATGAACATACAATATCACTTATTCAGAGGGCATCCCGCATGTCATACAACATGACATCGCATACAACTAACGCTTGTCTTTTCAGGACAAAAGTACAAAATTAATTACCATCAATGGTCGCAACTAAAGGTCCGATTCCTGAATCTTGCCAGGGTGTATCTGTTGACGACCAATTACCAGATCCGATTCCTGTATCTTGCCAGGGTGTGTCTGAAGAGTTCGAGGATCCGATACCTGAATCTTTCCAGGGTGTATCCGTTGAAGACTAACATTACCAGATCCGATTCCTGTATCTTGCCAGGGTGTGTCTGAAGAGTTCGAGGATCCGATACCTGAATCTTGCCAGGGTGTATCCGTTGAAGACTAGCATTACCAGATCCGATTCCTGTATCTTCCCAGGGTGTGTCTGAAGAGTTCGAGGATCCGATACCTGAATCTTGCCAGGGTGTATCCGTTGAAGACTAACATTACCAGATCCAATTCCTGTATCTTGCCAGGGTGTGTCTGAAGAGTTCGAGGATCCGATACCTGAATCTTGCCAGGGTGTATCCGTTGAAGACTAACATTACCAGATCCGATTCCTGTATCTTGCCAGGGTGTGTCTGAAGAGTTCGAGGATCCGATAGCTGAATCTTGCCAGGGTGTATCCGTTGAAGACTAACATTACCAGATCCGATTCCTGTATCTTTCCAGGGTGTGTCTGAAGAGTTCGAGGATCCGATACCTGAATCTTGCCAGGGTGTATCCGTTGAAGACTAACATTACCAGATCCGATTCCTGTATCTTGCCAGGGTGTGTCTGAAGAGTTCGAGGATCCGATACCTGAATCTTGCCAGGGTGTATCCGTTGAAGACTAACATTACCAGATCTGATTCCTGTATCTTTCCAGGGTGTGTATGAAGAGTTCGAGGATCCGATACCTGAATCTTGCCAGGGTGTATCCGTTGAAGACTAACATTACCAGATCCGATTCCTGTATCTTGCCAGGGTGTGTCTGAAGAGTTCGAGGATCCGATACCTGAATCTTGCCAGGGTGTATCCGTTGAAGACTAACATTACCAGATCCGATTCCTGTATCTTGCCAGGGTGTGTCTGAAGAGTTCGAGGATCCGATACCTGAATCTTGCCAGGGTGTATCCGTTGAAGACTAACATTACCAGATCCGATTCCTGTATCTTGCCAGGGTGTGTTTGAAGAGTTCGAGGATCCGATACCTGAATCTTTCCAGGGTGTATCCGTTGAAGACTAGCATTACCAGATCCGATTCCTGTATCTTGCCAGGGTGTGTCTGAAGAGTTCGAGGATCCGATACCTGAATCTTGCCAGGGTGTATCCGTTGAAGACTAGCATTACCAGATCCGATTCCTGTATCTTGCCAGGGTGTGTCTGAAGAGTTCGAGGATCCGATACCTGAATCTTGCCAGGGTGTATCCGTTGACGACTACATTACCAGATCCGATTCCTGTATCTTGCCAGGGTGTGTCTGAAGAGTTCGAGGATCCGATGCCTGAATCTTGCCAGGGTGTATCCGTTGAAGACTAGCATTACCAGATCCGATTCCTGTATCTTGCCAGGGTGTGTCTGAAGAGTTCGAGGATCCGATACCTGAATCTTGCCAGGGTGTATCCGTTGAAGACTAGCATTACCAGATCCGATTCCTGTATCTCGCCAGGGTGTGTCTGAAGAGTTCGAGGATCCGATACCTGAATCTTGCCAGGGTGTATCTGTTGAAGACTAACATTACCAGATCCGATTCCTGTATCTTGCCAGGGTGTGTCTGAAGAGTTCGAGGACCCGATGCCTGAATCTTGCCAGGGTGTGTCCGTTGAAAACTAACATTACCAGACTCGATTCCTGTATCTCGCCAGGGCACGTCTGAAGAGTTTAAAGATTCAGCTCCTATAACCAGTCAGGACACATCTATACAAAGCATCTGAAAACCAGATCCTGCAACATGTCAGGTACTCATTTTTCTTTTGCAGGTACGCAAGTTCTCGCTAAGGAATCTCCCACGCGATCAACATCCAGATGGCATCTATAAGCCCATCATCCTATTCATCAATCTCTAAATGGCATCTATAAGCCCATTTCCACCATCACTGCTACTATGTGAGCGCAAATTTCTAGGCACTCTAGTGTTCAATCATCTTCCACCCTCGGATTACGAAAGGCACGTCAGCCAATCTGCATCCTCAGGTCTAAGAAGATTGAACAGGGGCAACTGTTGTACCCCAAAATTTGCCCTCCCATATTCTTCAAGAAATTGCCAAGTCATGCTTCAAAATTCCCCAAGGGTTGCACAGTTCAAGGGCCTCATAACAGTCAAAATTAGGGTTTTGGTTCTGATCAAGAAAATGAAGTTTCCAAGGGTCCAATCAAGTCCCACATGCCTATAAACATGGTCAAGCATCCTCATACAAAGTTTCAAGACTTTCAACACAAAATTGCACAGTCAAAACCCTAATTGCACTACAGTCAACTATAGGGGCAAAATTGTCATTTGACAGTCAAAAGTTCAAATTTTTGGTCAACATCTCATTTTGAAGCCACAAACATCATTTGATCAATTCTTGATCATGATTCTCAAAGCTTGGCTCAAAAATCATCAAGATACAAAAGTTTCCTTATTTGGACAGTTGAAAAAGTCAACTGTAAATTGACCAGGGCATAACTTTCACATGGATTATCAGAAAAATTCCATCCAAAGCTCATTTTGAAGAGAAATACATTTCCTACAACTCCTCTTCACACTCCAAGTCCAAGAAATGCTCTCAAAAAAAGTTATCAATTTCAACATTATAGGTCATTTTCAAAAGTCAACAAAAATGGACTTTAAGTCAAAGGCCATAACTTGAGATTGGTAAATCAAAATGACATGGGACCAAAGACATTGGTTAGAGGACTCAAGGAACTTTCCAAAATGTCCAAGAACATGAGCAAAGCTTAAAAATTGAGCAAGTTACGCCTTGTGGAAGTTGGGAAAGTTTTGGATATTTTGAAAAGTCAACATTGATTCAAATGACCTAAAATTGCTAATGGGCCTCTTTTTCTTCCATAATTCATCATCCAAGACATGCACACGACCATTTGGCCCAAAGGGAAGTTTTTTATTATTTTTATTTATTTATTTGAGTTTTTTATTACAATTAATTCATTTAAACTAAATAAAATATGAAAAAATACTAAACTAATGAAATCAAATCTTTTTGTGCAGAAAATACTCTCATTGGACACTCAAGATTCGTGCATAATCATTTTTGGAAGGTTTTGTCATGATTTGATATCAAATTGCATGAAAAAGATTGAAAAACTAATGCCATAAAAAATCAAATATTGCACAATCAATTCAAGGATTCTTTGATCAAGTTTTCAACCCTAAATCATTCATACATATACAAGCAAGCTAACCCTCTTGCAAAAAGACTGCAAGCTGTGCCATACATAGAAAACAAAACTTGAGTTTTTGGTTAAAAAAGTGAAAACTGAAAACAGGGATAGAGGACGATTCAAGGCAAGATTTTTATCTCATTAGCTTCCTGAGGCTTCAAGGAAAGTTTTCCAATCGAAATCAATCATTCTAACGCCCTAAATTGGTAACACGATTGCAACCTGTACAGAGAAGATTTCATATTCTTGCATTTCAATAGGGTGCCTATGGGAACATTTAACAAACCGTTGCCAATGTTTTTATATTTTCAGGAAAACAAAACAATGAGGAAGATGACTCGGTGGCAGGCTATGAATGGCTAATTCAAATTTCGCGCGAAAAGCGCTCCACTAATGCTTGTTTATTTTATGTTATTCGTTAGTTATCATATATACAAAAAGCGTTACATGGCTCAGTGGTGAAGCGTGGCATTGGTAAACCATAGGACCTGGGTTCGATCCCAGGTCCCCACCCCCCTTTCATATTATTTTTTCTTTAATACTTGTGTGCAGTTTCAACCTTGAGGAGCACCGTATGTCCATAAAATCTATCCATCCACGTGCCCAATGGAACGATCAGAAGGCCAAGAATTGAATAACATGGTGAACTCTAGTCAATGCTCCCACACGCTGCCTGAAAAAGTCAACAAGGCCTCCAGTAATGGGCCAGAATCACTGGGCTGTACCTCACAACTGGGGACAACACCCCCCCTGAGGTTTGCAATATTTTTCTTTTTTTTTTTCATTCTTTTTTTTTTTATTTTCAATTATTATTCTTTTTATTAATTCTTGTAATTTAATTATTTTTTCATAAAAACACAAAACAATAAAAAATCAGAAAAGAGAAAAAAATTAATATTTTTATTTAATTAATATTTTTTGTAAATAAATTGCATTAATTCACTTAGTTTTAATTTAGGGTTTAATCATAACATTTTTTCAATAAAAAACCTAAAATTGGTAGAATTAGGGTTTATAATAATTTTTATTCCTTTTTCTCTTCTTTCATAATAATTAAATATTTAATATTATTTATTTTTATAAATTAAAATTGCATGTAAAATAATTAGGTTTAGTTTTAGGTTAAAGTTTAATACTTTCTTAACAAATAAAAAAATTTAGAATTAGGGTTAGTTTCTCAATTTCATTTAATTCTTTTTTCCATCAAAATCTTAAAATACCAAAAACAAACTTCTTTTCATTTTAACTTTATTAATTTAATAATCGTTTAATTCAATTTTGTAAAAAAGGGTCCAACGCCCTCGTTTCTAATTTAAATTTCAATTCGCATATTTATTTCTTTTTTCTTTTAATATTTATGTATCTCTCCCAAAGCCGTGTAATTAATTTCTCGCACTTTACTTTTCTTTAATTCCTTACTCTCTGTCAAATCGGGTTCTGGAAATTTTGGCGATGTGGACCCGCGCCTTTTGTAATAGCTTAGAATCTTTTACTTCTCGCACTTTTAACTGTTAATCAAGGCATGCAAGAATGAATGGACAAAAATAAAAACAAGCGCTAGATCACCTATACCATGACAAGATAAATGCAAATGAAAACGACACACAAATCACACACCACCCCTAGGGTACGCCTCACTGTTGCCTTGCCTCGAAAGGTGATCGTCAAGTAGAGGATGTCTTAGTAAGTCCTCATGATCCGGGAACGTGGCATGAGGGTAGCTTCTAAGGTGTCTTCCCATTGCTCTGGTGATCACCATGTCCCGAACCTCGAATTGACCCGAACACCTCCAACGGTGGTGCTACCTACCTCTCAATGGTGGGATGGCACTACTTTAAAGGACATCTACACAGACGAATTCCTTAGGGTAGGTAGACGACTCTAGATACTTGCTTTAATTTCAAAAACAAATCCAAAATACTTTTCACACCGACACCTTTTCAAAAAGCTTTCGAAAGCAAATTTTCAAACACTCTTGAGGACCGATGCAAGAGTCGAACTGAAACTTTCAAAGAAACTTTTTAAAACCCACAGTTGAAAAGAAAACAAACCATTTTTGAAAACACAAGTGAGCAAGTATCTAAGAGCCCATGGATAACCATGGATAGAAAGGGTGCTAACACCTTCCCTTTCTATAATCTACCTCCCGAACCGAGAGCAATCTCTTTAAGGAATTTTTCTGTGCTTTTGTCCTTTCCATTTGGAGAAAATAAAAGACGGTGGCGACTCTTGCTTACCGCGACATTTCGCGAACCAGCGTTAAACAGTCAGTTCCAGATCCATCGATCACACCGTCCTTGGTGTATTCCCAAGGTCGACAGATACTCGATGCTACACTCATTGAGACTTGACTCCTGAGTTTTGTTTGGTTGCGAGTCAGTCGCCTATTGTGAGAAGCTTGTGGGAAAGGTCAGTGATATTGAGATCCCTTAGAACCCGGTTACTACTTATAGGACAGGTTGAACCAATCCAACTTCAAGAGGGTATGCCCTTAAAACCCATGCAAGCCTTAAACCTAAGGTCTTTTGTGTGATTTGCTTGTGCTTGTTATTTCTGTGATTTCTTATCATAATCATGGTATCATAACATGGCATATCATACTAACCATTTCAAGGATTTTCTAGGGCTTACCTTTGTCTTATTTTGTAGGACACGACATCCGCTCGCAGGAACACTATCTAAATCAACCTTGTAAAAGTGCATCCTCAACTACTGGAGTTAGCTGATAACACTTACTTTACACTTGTTTTTAACTCTGATTTCACATGTTATTTAGGTTTTTTATTATTGTTTTCTCGTATTATGCCTATCTTTTGTTTCCTTTTCAGGTATTTCAATTATCCAGAGCTCCCCTGAAGAAATGAAGGAAAACAGGCTAAAAAACAGGAGTTTAGGTCAAATTTTCCCTCATGGCGTCCACCATGACGCCAGCCATAGGGTAGGCCATGACGTGGACCACCTCCTGCTGACCTCAACTGCCACGTTCCCCACTTCCTTTCATTTACACTCATGACGGGCGCCACCTTTAGACGATGTTTTCCCCCCCAAAAGGAGTTGGGGGGCATTCCTGTGATTTCCTGCATTCTTCATCCTCTATAAATAGAAGTTCCTGATTTCATTTCAATTCACCCAAGTTTAGTTGCAAACCTGATCCAACCATATTTGCGAACTTAAGCCATATAATTTCACCATTGTAAAGCGATAATTCTTCACATCGGGGAATTATTTCACTGTTGATTGAGTCTGTGATCAAGTTCATAGATTGAGTCTGTAATCGAGTTTGGAGCACTTCGGAAGAAGTTTATCCTGCCACATTTATTTTCAACTGCTATTTATTTCCAGTCGCATTTTACTTCCAGTTTGTACCAGATTTAAAACCTCCATGTTTGTTTTCTGCACTGCTTTTACTTTGTTTATTTCCCGCACTGCTTTTACTTTGTTTATTTCCCGCACCTGCTTTTACTTTGTCTATTTTCTGCACCTGCTTTTACTTTGTTTATTTCCCGCACCGCACTTTAAATTATTTACTTTCTCGCATGATTTATTTTAACATGTCTGTTTACATTTCCATGTCAGGCTGAACCTTACTGGGCTAGAATGTAAGGAATCTAGTTAGATCGATATTCCAAATAATGTGTCAATAGAAATGCTTATGGGCTATTTTGGTTTTTAATACGAGTTTTCTGTACTTTATTGTTGTTGGGTAAGATCGAAAGCCGTCCAACCCTTTTTTAAACTCAGTTATTTCTAACTGGTCAAAGGAAGCGAAAGCGCTTTGTTTGGTTAGTTTGGGATTTTTATCATCAAAGAAATCAATTTTGAAACTATTTTCGGACGCGTTTATAGGGTTAAAGTTAGGTCCCCTTTTTATTAGAAATTCTAGATCAAAATACTTTTCAACTTGGTTAAGTACTTTATTTCTTAAAAATAGGTTTATTACTTTAACGCAATGCGCGCCTTTTTATAAGTGACGATAAGAAGGTATGATTAGAGAGTAAAGTCGGTTCTGATTACGCGAAAGCGACAGTTCCTGTTAAATTAGTTCTTTTATTTAGTAGAAAGTATTGCCCTATAAGTAGTTCTATTCCAAAGCATTGCGAATATCATCTGACTATGTGAATTACATTCGACCCTGCTTTTATATCTGAAGTTTATTTTGCCGCACTTTACTTTCTTGCATGCTTAATTCCCTATTTAATATTGACTTAGCTAAAAACTGTAACAATAGGAAACGGTAGATTGACGATTGGTCTCTGTGGATCGATAATCTTTCATATTACTCTAACGCGATTCATACACTTGCGAATACACCGCATCAAGTTTTTGGCGCTGTTGCAGGGGACCGATTTCATCAAACTTCACACCCTATAGTCGCACTGTCTAGACTAAGTTTTACAGTCTGGTTAATGCGAAGATCTCGCAGCACCGGAACCTTATTCAATCCTTTAGCAGAACCTGAACGTTACATCCATTTTCTCTGTAAAATTAGAAAAACTATGGCCGAGAATCGTAACCAAAGACCCCTTAAGGAATTTGCCCAACCGTCAGATGAGGAACCTAATTCGATTATCATAAACCCAGGTATAACCACAAATAATTTCGAACTAAAACCCTCATTGCTACAATTGGTGCAACAAAATCAATTGGGTGGTCTCGCTACTGAGAACCCTAATTAACACTTAAAAACTTTTATACAATTAGCAGACACTTTAAAATGCAATGGTGCTTCACCTGAGGCAATACGACTAAGATTATTCCCTTTTTCCCTCAGACATAAAGCACGAGATTGTTGGATTCCCTTCCACCCAATTTAATAACAACCTGGGGAGACCTTAGGAGAGTATTTCTCGCAAGATATTTTCCGCCAAGCAAAACTGTTGTCCTTAGAGACCAAATCACTAGATTTAACCAAAACCTGGGAGAATCACTTTTTGAAGCATGGGAGAGATATAAGGACCTGTTAAGAGCCCTTCCACACCATGGCCTAGAACAACGGCTAATCATCCACACCTTCTATAATGGACTCCATTACAACATAAAGATGTCTATCGATGCTGCCGCTAGTGGCGCATTGATGAATAAACCTTACCTAGAAGGTTTGCTCTCATTGAGGACATGGCCCAAAACCATTACCAATGGGGAACAGAACGAGCTACGGTAGAGAAAAAGGAGACCCAAGGAGGAAAACATGAGATGAGTTCTCTAGACATGATGCAAGTTAAAATGGATGCTCTTGCCTTAAAAGTTCAAAACATGTCTCAAAACCCTAATATTGTAGCCGCAGTAGCTTCAGAATGTGAACTCTGTGGGACCCAAGGACATCAACTTGCAGAATGTAACTTGTTGAATGAGCCTTGCTCATACCAAGTAAACTACACTCAAGGAAACCCATTTTCAAACACTTACAACCCCGGATGGAGGAATCACCCAAACTTTTCTTATAAAAACAATAGCCCAATACAAAACTCTACACCTCCGAGACCTACAGGTTTCCAAGCTCAAAGACCAAATCAACCTATGCAAGTTGTGGCACCCAAACCAAACCTTGAGAAAATCATGGAAAATTTCATTTCAGCTCAAACCCAGCAAAACAAAGAGTTCCTAAATCAGAATATTCACGTAAACGAACTAATCACGCAATTAGGAACTAAGGTTGATCAGATGATTACGCATAACAAGATGCTTGAAACCCAGATCTCGCAGATAGCCCAAACACAAGCCCCACAAACTACACCTGGAGGAAATTCCCTAGACAACCTCAACCAAATCCTAAAGGGCAAGCTAATGCCATTTCCTTACAAAGTGGGACTACTTACGATAGACCCAAGAAACCAGCCATGAGTACACCCTTGTAGCGGTATAAATATGCAAGACTAAGCCATTGGATTGACTAGACTTTATACAAATCAAAATAAAAATCGCCACCGCGCTTTATTGTTTCCAAAGGAATGGGAAAAGAGCAAATAACCTAGAAAGAGGGGGAAAGATTCAAGTTAAGGGGGTTGGTTATGCAAAGGGAAGGTATTAGCACCCTAAACATCTACGGTACTCCACAGGAACCTCTTCGTAAAATCAGTATATTTTGGCTATAAAAATTTGTTGTATATAAAATGGATGGTGGAGGTGAGAAAAGAAATATTTTTATGATTTTTGCACCCGCCGCAGTTGCGAACCTTTAGTGCCTACGTACCACCTTTCGTGCAATAGGGGATCAGGGTACACGTAGTTCCTCTTTTAAAAATTTGAAACACAAGTGTGTTGGTTGATTTTATGAGATAAGACATCATCGCAATTGTCCGTGTGAAAAACATACTTACTACCCACAATCATGAGAAAGGAGAATTAGCATCATCTCAAAGTGGAGGATATGGCTTGAATTTTAAAATCAACAATGCCTCACTCAACACCCAAGTGGAAAATATCTCACTTCACTACATATTGTAGAAGTATAGTTGTTTGCATCACTACAAGGATTGACAGGAGTCTAATCTTTTGAGAAAAGTTTAAAGATAAAAGCCAAAGTGGCAAAAATGGTTTGAAATGAGATTGATTGACTTTTAGTCTTCTCACAAAAAAAGTCAAGGTATTATTAAATTGATTGAAATTTAATTATGAAAATGTTTTGAAGATGCATAGACCTAAGTCCAAGTTTATTATGAAAATGTTTCAAGTTTCAAAACAAGAAGAGTTTTTTTTTAAAGGAGGGAGAAGATTTTTGAAATTAAAGAAGATGGGAGGAGAAGAAGAGGCTATCCTAAAGCATAAGGTAAAAGCTAGGGATAAGAACCATCTAACCAATAAGAAGCCAATACTTGACATTATGAGTCAATATAGAATTCCAATTCTTCGGATTGAAACCAAGCAAGCAAAGATACTAGACCTCTTGAGAGAACCAAACTTCAAGTGTTTTAAGTCTTCGCAAAAATTGGGCAGAGTAACGGCTGTATATGGGTGAATTCCAGATTACAAACAAAGATCGTAATCTCAATAACCTGCACACAAAAAAAACAAGCAACCCAATGTCTTGAGGTAAACCTCAAGAACTCCAGAAAAAATATCAAATAAAGTTACAAAGTCTCCAAGATAGGCCAAGGTCTCAAATCCTAAGTCCAAGAAGTCCATCACTCCATAATGAAAAGGATAGTAACCATGTAGTCCAAGTGTAATTAATGATTTTTATGGTTCATGTTGATTATTAGGTGTCTTTAAAAAGAAAGAAAAGCTCAAGTGAGCAAAATAAAAATGACATAAAAGTAAATGCTCAAGTGAGCAAAGATGAAAATAGCATGAAATGTAAAATGCTAAAAGTAAATGGTACATAAAGCATGAAAATAAAAGCGTAAAGTAAAGTTAATTGTTAGTAATTAGTGGTTAGTTAGATGACCATCTTGAAACTTGCATTTGGAACTCATTAGAGGATTGGTAGAACCAAAGCTTCCACACAACAAGTTGCATTTGCTTTTTGTCAAGTATATCATCCATTTTGGAATTCTCACAAGGCAACATGTAATGATCAACGATGTTTAAGTGATCCGTGTTGACCAAAGGTGTTGTAGATCCATTAGAGGATTGGTAGAACCAAAGCCTCCACACAATGAATCTCAAGGTCATTGGATCAAAGAGATCAAATTAATATACTTGGGCTTGCAATCATAAGTTTGGGCCACGAATGATCATTTATTCGAATCGGGACAAAATTTAGCGCTATGTTAAGCAATCGTAAGTGGACTTATGTAGAAGTCACACCTATTTTGAGGCCGGTCAATAGCAATCTATGTAATTCATGTTTGGATAAATGATATAGAGATCACCATCCCTTAACATGTAGCACAATTAAAAAAGAAAGGGATAAGATGAAGAGGGAGGGGAATGATAAGCTAATTTGGATAACCATTTCAAAATTCTTTCATCTTTAAATTCAACCACTCCTCTAGATGGATTAAAGCACTAAACATATCATTAATTCAAAGCACCAAAAATGAATTAAATAATTCACTCTTAGGTAGATTTGAATTGATGAACATTTATCCAAATTCATCTACATCACAAAGTCCATTGAGTTTAAAGACAAATTGGACATTTAAAATTGCAATCCAAACCAACAATCAAAAGGAGTGAGTAGAAAAATCATTTTGGATCAAAGCTGCCCCAAAACAAGGCAAAAAGTGCATTTTGTCCCTGTGCAGTCGATTGCAGTAACTGAGCAATCGATTGCACACAATGTTATTTTCAAAAAATTGTGTGAAACGCTTCTGTGCAATCGATTGCACAGTTACTGCAATCGATTGCACACTATTACAGTAGCAAAAACAACATTTTAAAAGGCCAATTTCTTGTTCAAACTTTCCATCAAACACCTTATGATCATGGATCCAATTGAGCACGAAAATTCCATCAAATTATGAGAAAATAACACTATTGGAATCACAAAATAATGCTCAAAGAATCAAACCCAAAGATCAACAAGAGATCACATTGTGAAAGATTAATTATCCAACTTACCAAAGGTAGATCTAGAGAATTATCAAAACAACTTCAAGAATTTGCTTCAATTCAACCACAAGAATCAATTGACCAAGCTAGGATGTAGAGAATTGATTAAGAAAAAGTGTTTGGATGAAGGTTTAGCTCAAAGATTTGTAAGCTTCAATGCAAAGCTTACTAACTTTTTGAAAATGGAGCTTTGAGTGAATTTGGTAGATGGAGAGAATTGAGAGATTTTTTAGCAAGGTGGATTTGGCTATCAAAAGCTTCCAATTTGAGTGAAATGAGGGCTCTATTTATAGAGTTTAGGATTGGGATTAGTGGTAATTTGGTAATTGATTCTTGGAGCCAAAATTTGAATTAATGATAACTCTTTCAAAAATTAGAGCCAAAATTTGAATTAATGATAATTCTTTCAAATATTAGAGCCAAAATTTGAATTAATGATAATTCTTTTTAAAAATGAAAGATTGGCACTAAAATTTGAATTAATGATACATCTTTCAAAAGTGAAGGAAAATTGGAGCCAAAATTTGACAAGTTTAAAATGTTGATTTTTTTTAAATTTTCACACTGTGCAATCGATTGCACTACAGTGCAAATCGATTGCACAGTATTTTTTTCCTTCAAAAATGGCGCAAAATGCACTATGTGCAATCGATTGCACTCTAAGAGCAATCGATTGCATCAGTGAAAAAAATGAAAATTTTTAATTCTTTTTCTTTGCAGATTTTAGGAAAATAATACCAGAAATCCTTATTTGTCAGATGCTTCGACTTGGTACCTACAAAACAAAAATATACAAAGACAAAGACAAATATTTTTTTGTATTTTGATTAGAAGTTAGTCAACAACACATATACAAAATACACAACCAAGATGCTTGGAGATTCCTCAAGAGCAAACTTAAAGATAGGAGATAAAAAAAGAGGAAGAACCAACCCTGATGTGATCTTGTTATGATCGAGTTGATATGATATGATAGAGGAATCTTAGGGGCAAAAATTGGGGTACAACAACTTTCCTTATTTAAGTGTCTTCTATCCGGAGATACGAAGGTTACAAATCTTCGTGTCGACGCGATTGAAGATACTTAAATATAAAATAAGCCCTATTTTTGTCTCTAAGATACCATGCAATGCTTATGATTATGGATGCATATGAACAGAACAAAAGAGACGCAAAGTAACACTGGGGATGCCAAAAAAATGAAGAAACAAAGGAGAAACCCCACCAGGAAAATAAATCACTGGTGGACCAAAAGAATAGACCCAGAGAGGAGGATAACAAGCATCGACGTTCACTGCCGATGTCTACCAATGTTCACTGAAGGTAGAGAGAAGAAGATATGCCGACTCACAGATGACGGTAAACTACCAACTCAATAGTTGAAGGTAGAAGAGAAAATATATCATGCCATCGCCGTTCACTGACGAGGAACTATCACCGTTCACTGATGATAGCAAAAAGATAAGAAACACCGACGTTCACTGCCGATGCACTACCAACGTTCACTGAAGGTAGATTTTGAAAATATCACACCATCGCCGTTCACTGACAAGGAACTACCACCGTTCACTGATGATAGCAAAAAGATAAGAAACACTGACGTTCACTGCCGATGCACTACCAACATTCACTGAAGGTAGATTTTGAAATATCACATCATCGCCGTTCACTGACTAGGAACTACCACCGTTCACTGATGATAGCAAAAAGATAAGAAACACCGGCGTTCACTGCCGATGCACTACCAACATTCACTGAAGGTAGATTTTAAAAATATCACACCATCTCCGTTCACTGACGAGGAACTACCACCGTTCACTGATGATAGCAAAAAGATAAGAAACACCGACGTTCACTGCCGATGCACTACCAACATTCACTGAAGGTAGATTTTAAAAATATCACACCATCGCTGTTCACTGACGAGGAACTACCATCATTCACTGATGATAGAAAAAAGATAAGAAACACCTACATTCACTGCTGATGCACTACCAACGTTCACTGAAGGTAGATTTTGAAAATATCATACCATCATCGTTCACTGACGAGGAACTACCATCGTTCACTGATGATAGCAAAAAGATAAGAAACACCGACGTTCACTACCGATGCACTACCAACGTTCACTGAAGGTAGATTTTGAAAATATCATACCATCTCCATTCACTGACGAGGAACCACCACGATTCACCAATGATAGCAAAAAGATAAGAAACACCGACGTTCACTGCCGATGCACTACCAACATTCACTGAAGGTAGATTTTAAAAATATCATACCATCGTCGTTCACTGACGAGGAACTACCGCCGTTCACTGATGATAGCAAAAAGATAAGAAACACCGACGTTAACTGCCGATGCACTACCAACATTCACTGAAGGTAGATTTTAAAAATATCATACCATCGCCGCTCACTGACGAGGAACTACCACCGTTCACTGATGATAGAAAAAAGATAAGAAACACCGACGTTCACTGTCGATGCACTACCAACGTTCACTGAAGGTAGATTTTAAAAATATGATATGTTCCCCAAACTTCTGGTGTTTCACCTAGAACGGGTCTCAACTTCTTCCTTAACCAAGGAATTCCGTCTGGAAAGGGTAATATGTAAGCTATCTCAAATAAAGAGACTTCCACTTGCAAAGATTTCACAACGAGCAATTTTTGTGAATTTGAAAGTCTTACCATCCACTGGCGTAAACTGACGACGGACTGCAAGCTAACCACTAATAGAGGAAATAGCAAAAAAAGTTGCGTCGACTTGTACAGGGAAGCACGAGTTGCTCAAACAAAGATACCTGTTGCTTGTTATCATGGAGGATTGCAAAAAGAAACGACTTTCTGGGGATAGAAATGTGGCTTCCTGGGGAAAGAGATATGACTTCTTGGGGATAGAAATGTGGCTTCCTAGGGAAAGAGATATGACTTCCTGGGGAAAGAGATATGACTTCCTGGGGAAATTCCACGATATTCCTGCTGAAGAGATAAAGTATTCTCGTGCAAAATAAATGCACAAACCAAAACTCGAAGTTCTCGGAAATCCAAAGTAATTAATTTCGTCATGGAACCACGAATCCAATTAGAAACACACTGGACCAAGACGGCCAACGAAGATACATCCTTTGAGAAATAAACTCAAGAGGGAAAACCGAATCCACGTAAGCAAGGAGCGCTGCAGGAAGGTTAGAACACAATGTCAATAAAATGATTTATAGCAATGCATGATGCATGTATGAATGTATGAGTGATATCGTGCATATGCTGGTAAAAGGATACATAATCAGTACGAGCAAACAAAACCGCCTCAGGTACTAACAACATTGGGCTAAACTTCAACCAGAAAGATCAATCCAAGAAAGGTAAAAGCATCTGCGGAAACCAAACCTATTGCCTGTCCTAACTTCACTGAGGATAAACATAATCCGGATGTAGCTAAGTCAAAAAGATACCGGGATAGAACAACCTTCTTCCAGTTTCATTGGAGAAGCAGTTTTCCAAAAACAACGTGCCTACTGAAGATTGCAAAACTAGTCTCAAATAAAGCAGACTGACGCCGAGACAACCAAACCTCACTGAGGAATTCAAACCCATTTCCCTGGAGAAAAAAAAACTGAGGATTGAAAACTTTTCATCATGAATACTCATTCCAACGAGAGATGCCCTGGGATAACCTTCCCAGGGAATAACACACAGACTTCCATGGGGAAAACAAATGTTTCACAGTCCGTACTCCTACTGGGGATTTCGATACTGATTATGAATAAGGCAAATGGAAACCAAATTGTCAAAACATTCATTGGGGAAATCAGGCCCACTTTGAAGGAAGAAAAACATACGGACTTCACTAAGGGAGACAATACTTCATCATCGAGACATCTACCGGGGACTTCATGTTGTCTTTAATAGGGAGGTCAAAACCACATCATCGAGGGGAAACCAAGATACGTTCTTCACCGGGGAAACCAGAGATACATTCTTCACTGGGGAAAATGAAGATACGTTCTTCACTGGGGAAATCAGATATGCGTTCTTCACTGGGGAAAACAGTGATACGTTCTTCACGAGTAATTATTGCACCAACCTCTTTGGGGAGAAAGGACTTCTATCAAATGAATGAGGCCTTCACTGGAAAATACTGGATTGAGTCTTCACATCAACCAAACCAATTCCAACAAAAGATGCCCTGGTGTAGTCTTCCTGGGAAATCAAGAAGTCAGCACTAATGCCAATACTGCAAAAATAGCGATATCTTAGCACACCAAGGGAATAAAACCTTTCATCATATGAGGGAAAACTTTGCTGGGGAATCTTGGGACGGAGGCTTCTGACCATGCAAACCCAAAATCAAAAGCGAACTAAGACTTGGCCGGGGATCATGGGATCACAAACCTAATATTGTACCTTACGCCAACTGGTATCGTCTTTAATTATCTGAGAAACACACAAAGATTGCGCATATACCAACAAGATAACCTGAGAAAAACCTTCACGAAGGAAGTAAATATTCTTAAAACAACCGGAGTTTGTTCATTCCAGGGATCACCATTTTTGTTGTCATTGTTTCATCACAAATCCCAAAGTAAATTGAATTGTAAAGCTGTCTTTCTTTTTGAAAAGTCAATTTTGGTTTTTTAATCTTTTTACTTTGAAAGTTATTATCAGTAATAAATGAAGTCTTTGCAAGCTAAATAAAAATAAGAACACAAAGAATTGGGCAAAAGCTCGAATTTTATTAATAGAATGGTAGTCTGTGAATGGCGAGACTCCATGGATGATTACATTGTTTGGGAAATGGTAATATATAATGGAAAGGATACATTGAGATACAATGACCACCATTCCCATAACAACTTTTGAAGTCCTGAGCAGCAGCTTTTGTTGAAGTATGGTGAGGATCCGAGAAGATTGTTGCTTCAACGATCAAGTCTTGTCTGACGTAGTTACTTGCCAAGAAAAATCCCTAACTTTTGCCTAAGCTTCCCTTGCGGGTTTTCAACTTAGCGGGAAATTTATTCTGTTTATGTCTCTAATTTTTTCCTAGACCACCGTTTCGGGTTTTCAGCCTACCGAGACGCTCCTTTTTGCCTAAGCCGCCCTTTCGGGTTTTCGACTTAGCGAGTTGTTCTTTTATTTCTTTAGGCGAATTATTTCTTGACTGCGTCAGCATTCATGGGACGTGGGAACTCCTCGCCATCCATAGTTTCAAGAATTAATGCACCACCAGAGAAGGCTTTCTTGACAACATACGGGCCTTCAAAATTGGGAGTCCACTTGCCCCTAGAATCAGTGTTAAAACACATGATCTTCCTGAGCACGAGGTCGCCTTCTCTGAATTCACGAGGTTTGACCTTTTTATCAAATGCTTTCTTCATTCTTTTCTGATATAACTTCCCATGACATAAAGCTGTCATCCTCTTCTCTTCAATCAAATTCAATTGGTCAAACCTGTTATGGACCCATTCAGCCTCTGTCAACTTGGCTTCCATTATACCACACAACGAGGGAATCTCTACCTCAACAGGGAGTACAACTTCCATTCCATATACCAGGGAGAACGGGGTTGCTCCTGTTGAAGTGCAGACAGATGTTCGATATCCATGCAGAGCAAAAAGGAGCATTTCATGCCAATCCTTATAAGTAATAACCATTTTCTGGATAATTATCTTGATATTCTTATTAGCAGCCTCAACAGCCCCATTCATATTTGGCCTGTATGGAGACGAATTGTGATGGACAATCTTGAATTCTTCACACAGTTATGTCATCATTTTGTTGTTCAAATTTGAGCCATTGCCAGTGATGATTCTACTCGGCACACCATACCGGCATATCAGATTGTTTTTGATGAAATGCACAACCACCTGTTTGGTAAAGTAGTCAATTGCTACCAAGATGAAATGGTGTCCATTCGAAGCTTTGGGTTCTATCATCCCGATCATGTCTATACCCCACATAGAGAAAGGCCACAGGGAGGAAATCACATTGAGCAATGTCGGAGGTATATGGATCTTATCTGTATAAATCTGGCATTTATGGCACCTCTTTGCAAATTTGCAACAATCAGATTCCATTGTCAACCAATAGTAACCTGCCCTTAGCATCTTTTTAGCCATCGAATGTCCATTAGCATGAGTGCCAAATGAACCTTCATGAATCTCATGCATCAACATGTCTGCTTCGTGTCTATCCACGCATCTGAGTAAGACCATGTCATGATTTCTCTTGTATAGCACATTTTCACTGAGGAAGAAACTGCCTGCCAATCTTCTCAATGTCTTTATATCTTTCCTCGACACACCAATCGGGTATTCCTGAGTCTGAAGAAAATGCTTGATATCATAATACCAAGGTTTTTCATCTGCTACCTCCTCTGTCACAAACACATTAGCGGGCCTATCCAGCCGTCGAACTGTAATACGGGGTATATCATTCCAAGAATTCACTTGATACATGGAAGCCAGAGTTGTCAGAGCATCCGCCATTTGATTTTCATCTCTAGGAATGTGATGGAATTCAACTATATTGAAGAAGGGTAATAATCTTCTAGTATAGTCTTTGTAAGGGATCAAGCCAGGGTGACGAGTGTCCCATTCTCCTTTAATCTGATTTATTACCAAAGCTGAATCACCATACACATCTAGAATTTTGATTCTGAGATCAATAACTTCCTCAAGACCCATGATGTAAGCCTCATATTCTGCCATATTATTAGTGCAATCAAATGTTAACCTTGCAGTAAAAGGAATGTGCGATCCCTGAGGAGTGACGATCATAGCACCAATTCCTTTACCATAAGCATTCACCGCTCTATCAAATACCATACTCCAACGAGATTCAGGGTCAGGGCCTTCCTCAGGCAATGGTTCATCATAATCTTTCACTTTCAGGAACATCACATCCTCATCAGGGAATTCAAATTCTGCAGACTGATGATCTTCCACCAGTTGGTGAGCAAGGTAATCTACCAACACACTACTTTTAATAGCTTTTTGAGTGCGGTACTCAATATCATATTCAGACAACAACATCTGTTAGCGGGAAATTCTCCCAGTAAGAGCAGGCTTCTCAAAAATATACTTGATTGGATCCATTTTGGAGATCAACCAAGTGGTATGATTCAACATATACTGCCGCAAACGCTTTGCCGCCCAGGCCAAAGCACAACATGTCTTTTCTAGCGTGGAATACCGCGACTCACAATCAGTGGACTTTTTGCTGAGATAATAAATGACGAACTCTTTCTTTCTCGTTTCATCCTGTTGTCCCAGAATACAACCCATGGATTTATCTAACACCGTTAGATACATAATCAGCGGTCTTCCTTCTACGGGAGGGAGCAAGATAGGAGGTTCACGCAGATACTCTTTAATACTCTCAAATTCCCTTTGGCAGTCATCCATCCACACACAACCTTGATCTTTCTTTAACAACTTAAAGATCGGTTCACACTTTGCAGTCATGTGGGAAATGAATCTAGAAATAAAATTCAAACGCCCGAGGAAACCCCTGACTTGCTTTTCAGTTCTTGGTGCTGGCATTTCTTGAATTGCTCTGACTTTATCAGGATCAACTTCAATTCCTTTCTGGCTAACAATAAAACCCAACAATTTCCCCGATCTAACTCCGAAGGTGCATTTATTTGGATTCAAGCGGAGACGAAACTTCCTCAAACGCTGAAATAACTTCAATAAATCTTTTATATGCCCTTCTTCAGTTTGGGATTTGGAAATCATATCATCAACATATACTTCAATTTCCTTGTGCATCAGATCATGGAATAGGGTTGTCATAGCTCTCTGGTACGTTGCACCAGCGTTCTTCAACCCGAAGGGCATCACTCTATAACAGAATGTTCCCCAGGGTGTGATAAACGTTGTTTTTTCCATGTCCTCTGGAGCCATTCTTATTTGATTATACCCGGAAAATCCGTCCATGAACGAGAATACTTTGAATTTTGTTGTGCTATCCACTAACATATCAATGTGAGGCAATGGAAAATCATCTTTTGGACTAGCTTTATTTAGATCTCTGTAATCTACGCACATGCGGACTTTTCCGTCTTTTTTCGGTACTGGGACAATATTGGCAATCCATTGAGGATACACTGACGTCACAAGAAAATTAGCATTAATCTGCTTTAGGACCTCCTCTTTGATCTTTACTGCCATATTTGGGTGGGTTCTTCTCAACTTTTGTTTAACTGGCGGACACTCTGGCTTCAATGGCAAATGATGCTCAACAATGTCTGTATCTAGACCAGGCAGGTCTTGATAAGACCAAGCAAAAATATCCACATACTCTTTCAACAGCTCAATCAACCCGCTCTTCACATCAAGATGCAACGATGCTCCAATCTTAATCTCTTTCGGATCTTCTTCTGAACCCAAATTAATCACTTCCAAAGGCTCCTTATATGGCTGAATGGTATTATCCTCGTGCTCAAGAAACCGTGATACCTCTTCTGGAATCTCATCATAATCTTCTTCTTTAGCCCCAAACACAGGACATTCAAAGTTGGGAGAGGGTGCAGGGTCATTGTATTCAACAGGTTTTTTAATTAATCCGCACATATGATTTATGATTGCTTTTAGAAACTGACACATATAACAAGTGATCATGCAGATTAATTTTCAGTTATCATTTATTTTGAAAGGGTTTTTTATTTGATTACCATTTCCCAAGAAAAAGCAGAAAATAAAGACATATTTTTGGAAGCAAAGACAACTTTTATTAATGATCTTAAAAATCAAAGCAAACGGATAAGCCCATACAATACTTTCACCTTGGGCAGAGTGAAAGCTTTTCAAAGAAAGAAACAGATTAACAAAACAAATTACTTTGCAATATGTATGCAAGAAGGAACATCAATGGTGACCCAGTTCTGAACTCGGACTCCATGCGTCACATAATTCGGTACTTCCTGCTCTGCTTCATCTTCTCCAACATCATTGATTCTAGAACCAATTGGATGGAGGTAGCCTCCACTGTAGAAAACATCATGATAACTGTTCACAGGAGACTTTGACTTCAAACTTTCGCCTTTGCCATTCTTCGAAGAAAAACCCAAACCAGTTTTGTTCTTGTTCACGGGTGGATCCACCAGTCGTCCCCAAAATGCATTATGACCATTGCGCACAACCTGTTGTGCGTCCTTTAGGGAAACCACAAAATTCTCATTCCTCCTTATGTTGTCAATGGATAGGGCTTGGAACTAGGTTCCAATAGCAGCCTCATCCGCTTCTACAATACTGAAAGAGGATATATGGGATATCAACAATGCCTGCTCCCCATTTATGATCACTACCTTCCCCTCGCGCACAAACTTTAGCTTCTGATGCAGAGTTGAAGTGACAACCCCTGCTTCGTGTATCCATGGTCGTCCAAGCAAACAACTATATGCAGGAATAATATCCATAACCTGGAAGGTTATCAAGAACAAATGTGGTCCTATATGGATGGGCAGGTCCACTTCGCCGATGACAGATTTCCTCGACCCATCAAAAGCCTTCACAATGATGCCACTCGGGCGCATAAATGTTCCTTGATACTTTAACTTCAAGAGGGTACTTCTCGGTATGACATTCAGCGCGGATCCGTTATCAATTAGCACATTGGACAGCGAATCATTCTTACAGTTCATGGATATGTGGAGGGCCAGGTTGTGATTCCTCCCTTCATCTGGTAACTCATCATCACAGAAGCTCAAATTGTTACATGATGTAATGTTTCCAATTATGCTGCTGAATTGATCTAATAGCATGTCATTCTCTACAAAAGCTTGGTCTAGTACTCTCATCAGCGATTCTCTATGAGCAGAGGAATTCATCAATAAGGCTAGAATAAATATCTTTGAAGGAGTCTGCAATAGCTGATCTACAATTTTGTAATCACTCATTTTAATTATCTTCAAGATATCATCCACTTCTTTCTCTAATGTAGCTCCACTAGTCCCTCCTGCAGACTTCTTAGGCTTATCATTCTCATCAATCTTCTTTCCAGCAACAACATCTCTTCGAATGACCGGCGCAAATACACGACCACTACGGGTCACTCTGCTATCATCAGCTATATTTCCAACATCTTGCATCGGCTGGATTGGAATATCCACCCCATCTTCTAAGATCGTAGCGTTGTATTTGTAAGGCACAGCCTTATCTGATTCATAGAGAACAGGACCTGGAAGACTAATTACCAATGGGGCAACAACTGGTTTGCTATGGTACTCCACCTCAAGATGAGTGGGTGCACCAAAACAAGGTACAATTACATTTACCCCTTCCTCAATACAATCAGCCATCAAAAATTCATTTCCGGCAAACAAATCTTCGTCTGAAGAGAAATACTCATCTGCGGAGGCATACTCTTCCTCTGACTCTTCCATCAAACAGACTTCAACCATATCAATCTCATGATAATCATCTCTTGACCTGTGATCTTGATGGTTCCATTGTCTAATAGCAAATGAACACCTTCCCTCACAACAGAACATCCTCGGGGATTTCGATAACAAATTATGCAAGATCCATATTGGTGTTCCACCTGACCAGCAGTATGGCAGAAGGTAGCATGTAACTGCACTAGATCCTCATTCAAATGATCCACATCAAAAATTCTGAATTCACCCAGACATCCAGAAACCATATTCACTTCCTCTTCATATTCTGCCCTATGCCTGATTATATGGATTAAACCTTCATCCATCATCTCCTTCAAATCAACATTTATCTTCTCGCAACCCTGTATATCTATACTGCAAACAGCACAACCGGTATGGTCATGCGTATAATAACTGGATTTACAGAGATCTGCGTGCATCTTCACCAAATCCCCTCTAACCAGATTAATGTCAAAAATTCGAAAGTCGCTTGGACAGTCGGCCACCATATTCACAGCATTCACTCCCCCGTTCTTGGGTAGAGGATTGTCTTTCACATTAGGTCCCACGTCTTTGAAAGATAAAATTCTATACTTCACCAACCTTTGCACTTCAGTCCTCAAAGGATAACAATTCTCAACACTATGCCCTGGTGCTCCCTGATGAAAGGCACACGTCTGGTCTGCTTTGTAATACCATGACAATGGTGATGGTACAGCGGGAGGTGGTCGTGTCTGGACCAACTTCTTCTGAACCAATGCTGGTAATAGCTCTACATAGCTCATGGGAATAGGATCATAGTTCTCCCTTCTCTGATTATATCCTTGATTCCCCTGTTGGGACGATCTCTGATAAGCAGCAGTATTCAGAGCGACATTCATAACAGGAGTAACTGAGGCGACTTGCTGATGACGCTGATAATTCCTTCTAGGAGCATTTACCTTTCTCTCTTGCATAACAGCATTTGTATCCCCCTCTTTCTTCTTTGTAAACCCGTAAGATGGCTTCTTCACACCTCCAGATCCTTCACCCTTTGTCAAACGGCTTTCTCTTACTACCTCTTCTAGGAGGACACCCATTCCTACCATCTCTGTAAAATCACTTGGGGAACTTGCTACCATTCTTTCGTAGTAGAAAGCTCCCAGCATCTTTAGAAAAATCTTGGTCATTTCTTTCTCTTCCATGGGCGAAATCACTTGTGCAGCCACTTCGCGCCATCTCTGCGCATACTCTTTGAACGATTCTCTGTCTTTCTGAACCATGGCCCTAAGCTGGTCACGGTCAAGCGCCATGTCCACATTATACTTGTATTATTTAATGAATGCTTCTCCCAAATCATTAAAAGTATGGATGTTGACGCTGTCTAAACTCATGTACCATTTCAACGCAACACCAGTCAGACTATCCTGGAAAAAATGAATCAGTAGACGCTGATCATCAGTATGGGTAGACATCCTTCTCACATACATCACCAAATGAGCACGAGGGCAAGTGTTGCCCTTGTACTTCTCAAATTCCGGGACCTTGAAATTAACAGGCACTTTAACATTCGGGACCAAACACAGCTCATTCACATTCTGCCCGAACAACTCTTTTCCCCTAAGAGCCTTCATCTCTCTTTGCATTCTATCAAACTGCTCTTAGAAATCATCCATTCTGCCAAAAAGACCCAAGTCTTCACTCGGCGAAGGGAAAGGACGACACACATCTTCATTAACAAACGAAACCAAATTCACCGAAGGAGGTGCAACAGGAACAGTATGCACCACATGAGGTGCATGATTAACAACATTTGGAACCACTAGAGCATCTTGAGGACCCAGATTGAAACCTTCAGGTGAAAAATTCTCTGGCATTCCCCACGGATAACCCTGAGGCATATGGTTTTGAACAACAGCCGGAGTAGCGGATACAGGAACAGTCAGAACTTCAGTACTTGCCCTTGTTGGTTGAGGTTGAACACTCGGTGGCTGATTCTGAGCAGCCACCAGAGCTTCCATCAGAGTAGTCAAATTGGCCAAGCCAAACTTCAAAGAGGAAACTTCTTCGCGCAGCTCGCGATTCTCCTGTTCTAAGTTGTCCATCTTCTTTTTGAAATTAACCCGAGTGTTGTAGTGATGAGTCAGCTTGCTGAGTGAAGCAAAGAAGCTGGGTAAGACACCTGGATATGCGTAACAAATGCAAGAAATATGTGCAATATGATGCATGATATGCGATGCATATGATTATTTTTACTTTATCATTTAATATTTCAAGGGATTTATGATTTATAGACACATTGCAAACATCAAAGTAATAAAGCTTTTGAAATACTGAAAATTTTCATTATAAAAATCTCAAAATGGATTACAAGTTTCAATGATCCCAAGTACAAGATGAAAATACAATCTAAAATCCTGAGAAGAGAAACTAAATGGAGATCAATTTGTACGCTGGCGCTTCCCTGTGAGCCTGGCGATCTGAGCCCTCAACCTCTGGTTTTCTTCCACATGTCTGATGGCAACCTCCTTCCAATCATATGAAGCAGGAAGTGAGTAATCAACACCTGTTTGAGGCTTAGGAGAAAATAAATCTCCTTGCCTCTCCATAGACTCTACTGCTCGACTCTCAAGGATCTCGATCAAATCATCTCTCTCCTTCAGGTCTGCTATGTAGGAACTCTCTAAAGTCTGGAACTTGTTCTTCCAAGCATCCTTTTCATGTTGCATCCTAACCAAAGCAAGCTGCACCTCCTCTAGATCATCTAATAAGGGAGGAGTGGTCTTCACAAACAAATCAGGCATGGGTGTCTCCCGAGTATACGGCATCTTCAACTGAATGGCTCTCGATCGGACCCACTGAAGATATGGCTCCAAGGAAATAGCACCCCTAGGTCCCAAATCCTTCCTACTCTTCTTATGAATGTGACGCCAGGCCTTTGCAATCTGCTCCCTATCTTCCCTGGTGGTCTTCTCCTTCCTTCAGAAAGAAACTACTCAGATGAATATTGTTTGGTTTATCCCTCATCGGATAACCAAGCCGTCGCCGTGCAAGAACCGGGTTATAGTTAATTCCTCCCTTTGTACCAAGAAGAGGCACATTGGGGAAACTACCACAACTGTCAATAATCTCCACATCCTGGTAAGCTCGATGATACCAATCAATATCCGAGTGAGTAAGTGCCATGATCTTAGGAGCCCAATGGGGTTCCTTCTTGACATCCCAAAAAGCGTCAGACTGAGGCATATGAGAGGTAAACCACCAATACAACAAAGGCATGCAACAGATAATCATTCCCCCATGATAAGAATTCCGAAGATGAACAAAGTAATAAGCATCACCCAATAGTGTAGGAACCGGGTTTCCAATCATGAAAATCCTGATAGCGTTAATGTCGATAAACTTGTCCACATTAGGAAATAAGAATAATCCATAGGCGAGTAAAGCAAAGATGGCCTCAAAAGCAACCGTACTCTTCATCCTGGCAAAGTAACGAACTTTCTCCAATAAGAACTGAGCTGGTAATCCTCTAATCCCTCCTTTGGTAGTCATATGAGCTTCCACCTCAGACTTCCCCAGATGAATCAAAGCAGCAATCTCATGTGGTTTTGGCTCACCCTCCAAACCAATAAAAGGAACACGATCGGTAACAGGTAAATCCAATAGATAGGAATACTCTTCCAGTGTTGGCATCAACTGATAATCGGGAAAAGTAAAGCAGTGATACACCGGATCATAGAACTGGACCAAAGTTGAGAGAAAACCCTCCTTCATCTTCAACTTCATGAGAGGAATAATGGATCCATACTTCTTCCGAAAGTCTGCAGAACACTCGATCTCGGGAATTAGACTGATCAACTCATCTATCTTAGGATCCTTGAAACTGTATTTCCCGGTCTTTCTCTTTCCAGAATCCATGGTTTAAAAGTACCTGAGATACTCACAAATAGTCAACCTTTAAATCCCTTGAAATATTGTTTTTTCAAAAGATGCTTATGAGTGCATGGATGCATGATGCAACAATCACACACAAGATCACACATATAGGGTTCATAGGTTCAACGTCACGAGCATGAGGTCAAAGGTACTACCCATAAGGTATTGGTCTAAAAAGTTATCACCTGCCGAACAAGGTTCTAGAGGTTCTCAGAGTCTACATCCTTCCTTCGGATATTACCAACTTCCTGATTAACTCGGTAATTAGTAATATTCTCAAGAAAGACTCGTACGAGCATAGTATCGCGTGACCACTATTTCCGGATTACTCCGTTATAGCTTCCGCACTACACCTAAAAGGCCAAGAGGGGTTAGGTAATCTATGGTCCTCGGCTTCGGCAGGCTCCCAGGTCGAAAGCAGTACGTCTTCTCGATTACTCGATAAACGACACTACAGTCAAAGGGGTCTCCACTGAGTGGGGGATCTCATGCCTCCTTTTTTGGGATTACTCCCTCATAGTTAACATGACTATACCGCCCGTCCTATCTTAAAGTTTTCCCAAGTCCGGGTATAGGACTTATGAGTAATCACCAAGCACCCTGTAAACCAGGAAAATCCAGACAAACATATATACAAAATATAACACATAAACAACAATAGCACATATACAGATATAAACAAAGATAGGTTTAACCCACTTAGGGATGGACCAGCAAGAGTTCAATCTCTCCCCAGTGAAGTCGCCATTTTTCTGTAGCGGTAGAAATGTGCAAGACTAAGCCATTGGATTGACTAGACTTTATACAAATCAAAATAAAAATCGCCACCGCGCTTTATTGTTTCCAAAGGAATGGGAAAAGAGCGAATAACCCAAAAAGAGGGGTAAAGATTCAAGGTAAGGGGGTTGGTTATGCAAAGGGAAGGTATTAGCACCCTAAACATCTACGGTACTCCGCAGGAACCTCTTTGTAAAATCTGTATATTTTGGCTATAAAAATGTGTTGTATATAAAATGGATGGTGGAGGTGAGAAAAGAAATATTTTTATGATTTTTGCACCCGCCGCGGTTGTGAACCTTTAGTGCCTACATACCACCTTTCGTGCAATATGGGATCAGGGTACACGTAGTTCCTCTTTTAAAAATTTGAAACACAAGTGTGTTGGTTGATTTTATGAGATAAGACATCATCGCAATTGTCCGTGTGAAAAACATACTAACTACCCACAATCATGAGAAAGGAGAATTTGCATCATCTCAAAGTGGAGGATATGTCTTGGATTTTAAAATCAACAATGCCTCACTCAACACCCAAGTGGAAAATATCTCACTTCACTACATATTGTAGAAGTATAGTTGTTTGCATCACTACAAGGATTGACAAGAGTCTAATCTTTTGAGAAAAGTTTAAAGATAAAAGACAAAGTGGAAAAAATGGCTTGAAATGAGATTGATTGACTTTTAGTCTTCTCACAAAAAAAGTCAAGGTATTATTAAATTGATTGAAATTTATTTATGAAAATGTTTTGAAGATGCATGGACCTAAGTCCAAGTTTATTATGAAAATGTTTCAAGTTTCAAAACAAGAAGATTTTTTTTTAAAGGAGGGAGAAGATTTTTGAAATTAAAGAAGATGGGAGGAGAAAAAGAGGCTATCCTAAAGCATAAGGTAAAAGCTAGGGATAAGAACCATCTAACCAGCAAGAAGCCAATACTTGACATTATGAGTCAATATAGAATTCCCATTCTTCGGATTGAAACCAAGCAAGCAAATATACTAGACCTCTTGAGAGAACCAAACTTCAAGTGTTTTAAGTCTTCGCAAAAATTGGGCAGAGTAACGACTGTATACGGGTGAATTCCAGATTATAAACAAAGATCGTAATCTCAATAACCTGCACACAAAATAAACAAACAACGCAATGTCTTGAGGTAAACCTCAAGAACTCCAGACAAAATATCAAATAAAGTCACAAAGTCTCCAAGATAGGCCAAGGTCTCTAATCCTAAGTCCAAGAAGTCCATCACTCCATAATGCAAAGGATAGTAAACATGTAGTCCAAGTATCATTAATGGTTTTTATGGTTCATGTTGATTATTAGGTGTCTTTAAAAAGAAAGAAAAGCTCAAGTGAGCAAAATAAAAATGACATAAAAGTAAATGCTCAAGTGAGCAAAGATGAAAATAGCATGAAATGTAAAATGCTAAAAGTAAATGGTACATAAAGCATGAAAATAAAAGCGTAAAGTAAAGTTAATTGTTAGTAATTAGTGGTTAGTTGGATGACCATATTGAAACTTGCATTTGGAACTCATTAGAGGATTGGTAGAACCAAAGCCTCCACACAACAAATTGCATTTGCTTTTTGTCAAGTATATCATCCATTTTGGAATTCTCACAAGGAAACATGTAATGATCAACGATGTTTCAGTGATCCGCGTTGACCAAAGGTGTTGTAGATCCATTAGAGGATTGGTAGAACCAAAGCCTCCACACAATGAATCTCAAGGTTATTGGATCAAAGAGATCAAATTAATATACTTGGGCTTGCAATCATAAGTTTGGGCCACGAATGATCATTTATTCGAATCGGGACAAAATTTAGCACTATGTTAAGCAATCGTAAGTGGACTTATGTAGAAGTCACACCTATTTTGAGGCCGGTCAATAGCAATCTATGTACTTCATGTTTGGATAAATGATATAGATATCACCATCCCTTAACATGTAGCACAATTAAAAAAGAAAGGGATAAGATGAAGAGGGAGGGGAATGATATGCTAATTTGGATCACCATTTCAAAATTCTTTCATCTTTAAATTCAACCACTCCTCTAGATGGATTAAAGCACTAAACATATCATTAATCCAAAGCACCAAAAATGAATTAAATAATTCACTCTTAGGTAGATTTGAATTGATGAACATTTATCCAACTTCATCTACGTCACAAAGTCCATTGAGTTTAAAGACAAATTGGACATTTAAAATTGCAATCCAAACCAACAATCAAAAGGAGTGAGTAGAAAAATCATTTTGGATCAAATCTGCCCCAAAACAAGGCAAAAAAGTGCATTCTGTCCCTGTGCAGTCGATTGCAGTAACTGTGCAATCGATTGCACACAGTGTTATTTTCAAAAAAATTGTGTGAAACGCTTCTGTGCAATCGATTGCACAGTTACTGCAATTGATTGCACACTGTTACAATAGCAAAAACAACATTTTAAAAGGCCAATTTCTTGTTCGAACTTTCCATCAAATACCTTATGATCATGGATCCAATTGAGCACGAAAATTCCATCAAATTATAAGAAAATAACACTATTGGAATCACAAAATAATGCTCAAAGAATCAAACCCAAAGATCAACAAGAGATCACATTGTGAAAGATGAATTATCCAACTTACCAAAGGTAGATCTAGAGAATTATCAAAACAACTTCAAGAATTTGCTTCAATTCAACCACAAGAATCAATTGACCAAGCTAGGATGTAGAGAATTGATGAAGAAAAAATGTTTGGATGAAGGTTTAGCTCAAAGATTAGTAAGCTTCAATGCAAAGCTTACTAACTTTTTGAAAATGGAGCTCTGAGTGAATTTGGTAGATGGAGAGAATTGAGAGATTTTTTAGCAAGGTGGATTTGGCTATCAAAAGCTTCCAATTTGAGTGAAATGAGGGTTGTAATTATAGAGTTTAGGATTGGGATTAGTGGTAATTTGGTAATTTATTCTTGGAGCCAAAATTTGAATTAATGACAACTCTTTCAAAAATTAGAGCCAAAATTTGAATTAATGAAAATTCTTTCAAATATTAGAGCCAAAATTTGAATTAATGATAATTCTTTTTAAAAATGAAAGATTGGCACTAAAATTTAATTAATGATACATCTTTCAAAAGTGAAGGAAAATTGGAGCCAAAATTTGACAAGTTTAAATTGCTGATTTTTTTAAAATTTTCACCCTGTGCAATCGATTGCACTACAGCGAAAATCAATTGCACAGTGTTTTTTTTTTCAAAAATGGCGCAAAATGCACTATGTGAAATCGATTTCACTCTAAGAGCAATCGATTACATCAATTACAAAAAATGAAAATTTTTAATTCTTTTTCTTTGCAGATTTTAGGAAAATAATACCAGAAATCTTTATTTGTCAGATGCTTCGACTTGGTACCTACAAAACAAAAATATACAATGACAAAGACAAATATTTTTTTGTATTTTGATTAGAAGTTAGTCAACAAAACATATACAAAATACACAACCAAGGTGCTTGGAGATTCTTCAAGAGAAAACTTAAAGATAGGAGATAGAAAAAGAGGAAGAACCAACCCTGATGTGATCTTGTTATGATCGAGTTGATATGATATGATAGAGGAATCTTAGGGGCAAAAATTGGGGTACAACAACCCTCACAACCTAAGACAAATGTTTTGCCTACAGACCAAGCGGAGGAACCAGAGGAACCCGAAAAGCAAAAAGAACCAGAATTAAAAGATAAAACAAATAAATCACCACCCCCGTACAAACTCCCAATCCCATTTCCGCAAAGACTTAAACAAACCAAACTTGACAATCAATACCAGAGATTCGTTAAAGTTATAGAAAAACTCCATGTAGATATTCCTTTCACCGAAGCCATCACTCAGATACCATCTTATGCTAAATTCCTAAAAGACATCCTGACCAACAAGCGTAGACTTGATGATCCCAAACCTATCCAATGAAATTTTATTTCAGAAAATAAACTTGCCAAGAAAGAAAAGGATCCAGGAAGTTTTTCCATTCCTTGTATCTTAGGAAATCATACTATTGACAAAGCCTTCTTAGATCTAGGAGCTAGCGTCAGCCTTATGCCTTTAGCAGTTTGTAGAAGGTTAAATTTAGGAGAATTACAGCCGACTAAAATGTCTCTCCAGCTGGCTGATAGATCAGTTAAGTATCCTATATGCATACTTGAAGACATACCAGTTAAGATCGGTCATCTATATATCCCAACTGATTTCAAGGTTATGGATATTAAAGAAGACGGAGAAATCCCAATCCTCTTAGGTAGACCATTCTTATCAACAGTCAGATCCATAATTGACGTTAAGAAAGGAAAATTAACATTTGAGGTTGGTGATGAAAAGATATAATTTATTCTTTCAAAGTTCTTAATAGCACCAGTCATAGGAGATGCCTATTATGCCATCGACATCATTGACGAGTGTATATTGGAACTTAAGCGAGAGGAATCTAACAAAAATATCAAGTTACCTTCGACCCCCTTTATGGAGGACGATGGATTTAAAATTTTAGAACCTTACATCGATGACAACCTCTATGGATGTTTATCGCTTACTCCCGATCCCATGCCTTGCCCTTTGAAACCATGTTTAGAACTGAAGGAACTTCCCAAGAACCTCAGATACGAATTCTTAGATAAAGATATGAATCATCCTGTTATAGTTAACGCTATTTTAAGTCAAGATGAGAAAACTCAACTCTTAGAGATCTTACGAAAATATCCCTCAGCTTTAGGGTATAAGATCTCCAATTTAAAAGGAATAAGTCCACCGGTGTGCATGCACCGGATCTTGTTATAGGAAAACTCAAAACCCTCAAGAGAACATCAAAGAAGAATAAACCCTATAATGAGTGATGTTGTTAAAAGAGAAGTTCTTAAGTTACTAGAGGCTGGTATAATTTACCAAATATCCGATAGTAATTGGGTGAGCCCTGTGCATGTGGTGCAAAAGAAAGGAGGCATCATAGTCATAGAAAATGAGAAAGGTGAGCATATGTCTAAATGAACAGAAGGAGGTTGGGGTATGTGTATAGATTATAGAAAATTAAACAAAGCAACCAGGAAGGATCATTTCCCTCTTCCATTTATAGATCAAATGCTCGAATGTCTAGCCAGACACTCGCACTTTTGTTATCTAGATGGATACTCAGGATTTTTCCAAATACCTATTCACCCTGAGGATCAAGAGAAAACAACCTTCATCTGTCTTTATGGAACGTTCGCCTATAGACGAATGCCCTTCGGACTCTGTAATTCCCCTGCCACTTTTCAACGTTGTATGATGTCTATATTTGCAGATTACCTAGATGGAATAATGGAAGTTTTCATGGACTATTTCTCGGTGTGTGGATTCAATTTTAAAGATTGTCTCTCCAACCTCAAAAAAATCCTTGAAAGATGCGTAGAGGTGAACCTAGTGCTAAACTGGGAAAAATGCCATTTTATGGTTAATGAAGGTTTAGTATTATGACACATTGTCTCCGAAAGAGGCATTGAGGTCGATAGAGCCAAAATTGAAGTTATAGAAAACTTCAGCCCACCTAAAACCATTAGGGAGATTAGAAGTTTTCTTGGACATGCTGGTTTTTATCGGTATTTTATAAAAGACTTCTCTAAAATAACAAAACCTTTGACTAATCTTATAATGAAGGACGTTGAATTTGTTTTTGATGAGAAATGTCTCGAAGCTTTTAAATTTTTGAAACAAGCACTGATTTCAGCTCCGATCATGCAACCCCCAGATTGGACACAACCTTTTGAAATCTTGTGCGATGCCATCGATTATGCAGTTGGTGCTGTTCCAGGACAACGAAAAGACAAGAAATTACATGTTATATATTATGCTAGTAGAACCCTAGATACCTCCCAGCTCAACTATGCAACAACAGAGAAAGAATTACTGGCAGTAATTTTTGCGATAGATAAGTTTAGGTCCTACCTAGTTGGAGCAAATATCATTGTTTACACTGATCATGCTGCCATACGTTATTTGTTAAATAAAAAGGACGATAAACCTAGATTCCTTAGATGGATCCTGTTACTCCAAGAGTTTAATCTAGATATTAAGGATAATAAAGTCACAGAGAATGTTGTCGCTGACCACCTCTCTAGATTAGAACATTTAAAACCTGACTTATTGCCTATAAATGATGATTTCACCTATGACAGACTTATAGATAAGTCTGATACGATGGCAGAACCGATTGTTTGGTGCTGGTTTACATTTTGCATTTTGTGTTCGCAAAATATTGCGGTAAGCAAGAGTCTCAACCGACTTTTATTTCATCCAATCTTGGAAAGGAAAAAAGTACAGAAAAAATCCTTTTCGAGATTTTGAGTACGGGGGGTAGATTATAGAAAGGGAAGGTGTTAGCACCCTTTGTATCCATGGTTTTCCATGGGCTCTTAGGTACTTGCTCATCTTTTTTAAAATTGCTTGTGTATGTACTTTGTTTTGAAAAGTTTGACTTTGTAATAACCCTTGTATCAGTCCTCAAAGGTGTGACGAAGTTGTTTTGAAAATTGTTTTGAAATGTGTAAGTGTGAAAAGCTTTGATTTGAGCAAGTACCTACTAGCATCTACCTACTCGAAAAAAGATTGTTTCTATTCTTGTTTCCTTTAGACAGCGTTATCCCACTATTGAGAAATAGGTAGCACCGTCGTTGGAGTTTTAAAGGTCAATTCGGAAGGGACGTACGATCACTAAAGCAATATTAGGACAAATTAGTAATAACCCTGGAGTCTTAAGATCATATTCGAGGCAACATTTTTGAGGAAACATTTCCAAGGCAACATTCGAATGGGACATTTTGATCTTTCTAGACTGGAGGGCAACCACTAAGACACCCTATACTTAATGATCGTTTACCGAAGGCAACCGAAGTGAGAGTATACCCTAAGAGTGATATGTGCGAATGATTTGTTTCAATTATTTATCTTTGCATATTAGGGTTTTCTAACTGTGTTAATTTGTCATGCATTCTTGTCATGCAATCCTATTATCATACATCTAGACAGTTAAATATTTGCGGGAATTAAAAATGCGAGAAAGTAAATCTACGCTATTACAAGGCTTCGGGGAGGGGGATTAATTACATAGCCAAAACCCCGGGGAAAAGCGATAAGTAAAAGCCCTAAATTAACTATTACAAACCAGTGAGCAGTTACAAAAATATTGTCAAAATAAATAATAATAAGCGCGATGAATCAAATACGAAACAACTAGGGTTTTGACCCTTGACTAAACCTAATGACGATTGATTAAAAAAAGATGTTTTTTTGTCATGTTTTGTTATTTTAAGAAAATAATGGAATAATTAAATTAAAAAAAAGAAAATACTAATTCTAATTAATTTTATATTAAAAATAAATTAATTCAATCTACAAACCTATTTTTGTATTTTTATTTTATTTGAGAAAGAAAGAAAAATTAAATCAAGGATTAACCTAATTTTCTAATTGAATTTTAATTATGAAAGAAATTAAAGTTTCCCTAAATTAATTAAACTAATTAATTAGAAAAACATTTATTAATAAAAATAAATCTTTTTTGTTATCTTGATTGGTTGATTTAAAATAAAATAATTTTTGTGTTGGTTTAAAAAAAACAAAATAATTAAAGAAAAGGAATTAAAGAAAAATAGAAAATTAACCAAATGAGCCTGCTGTCAGCAGGTCTGGTTCTGGCTGATGGATCCAGAAGAAGGTGACCCTCAGAAGATGGGGGCACTGGATCTGATCCTGGCTGGTGGATCCAGCAGATGATGACCCTCAGAAGATGGGGTGCACTGGATCTGGTTTTGACTGGGATCCAGAAGATGCTGAACTTCAGGAGGTGCACGTGCTGGATCTGGTTCTGACTGGGATCCAAAAGATGATGGCCCTCAGAAGATGCACGTGCTAGATCTGGTAAAAACAAAGGAGAAAATACCAAAAGCTCACGCCTGGAATCAAACCCAGAACAATGAGCTTCTGATTTCCTTCTTCTGACCAACTGCGCTGAATGTTAACTTGTTAATACAATAAAAACAAACAGTATATCAGAAAAAACAAGTTTCTGACCAGAATAACGCGCCAGAATTTAAATCAGCCAATCAGGTTGTGACACGCTGTTGTCTTCTTCCTTGGAACCGTCGTTTTAAGTTTTGATTCTTTACCCACAGATGCAAGTCTGTTGCTGAAACCTGTGACATTCAAGAATCAAGCATATGCAATATAAATTCAATTGGGGACCATGGATCAATTGAGTTTGAAAATCTGATCGTCATGACACCCATTATCAGGCCTAATTCTGCTTGAAACCCAAAACCCTAAATTGGAACACGAAAACCTGACAATGGCAGAAGTTTGTACCTGCAATATGAATTAAATCAAACTATCCAGAAACATTGCAAACATGATAATAAACACAAATATGTAATTTAAACATGCTGAATATGCAAGAATTACAGTAATTGAATTTGAATAATTGTGCAAATCGTGTGAATGATAGGAGGAGATTCTGGATGCTCTGATGCCTGCAATCGATTGGGAATGCTTCCTGAAACGCCAAGGAATTGATTTCTGGCCTTGAATTTCTCTCCAAGGTCCTGTATTCTGAAATCAGAACTTCACTTTTTGTCAAGATTTTTGAGTTTTGTTCTTACACTCTCACGCCTCCAGCCTCCTTCTTTTGATCTGTACAACTTTCTTATATAACCTAGAGTGAATTGGGTTAACCAACTTGGATTAAATCTTTGCATTTATCCAAGAATTGATTTGATTTTCAATGTATATGATATCTTTCTATTTTCATGCCAATCATGCCTTTCTTGTACAAATTTCCATTGATATGTTTTGATTCTGATACGCCAGCACTATGAGCTCGTGATTCTGTTCACAAATCCAAACAAAACAAATCTTTGCCATCATTTACCAATTATTTGATTTAATTCAATTTTTAATAAATAAAAAATAAAAAAAAAATAAATAATGAAGAAAATAACATGTGAATGCACATTTGGGTCGTGGACCACATTATAAGTGAAGTGCAAGCATAAAAAGTTGGGCCCATTTAGCAAAAAAATGCAAATTTGAGCACATTTGACTTTTTTTGGCAATTTTGCAAAAATGGTCAACTTGGCCAATGCACAACTCTCTCAATTTTTACCCTAGAGAGGTGTTCTTGGACTTTTTAGAAATCTTAGGATGTCATCTAAGCAACCCTTTTGGTATCATCTCACTTGAGTCCTCCATGTTCATGTATAAAGCTTTGACCCAAAAGGTGTTTTTGTTGACCTTCCAAAATGACCTATAATGTCAAAATTCATATCTTTTTGTGAGTGGATATCCTGAAATTTGGAGATGAAGATGAATTGTAGGGAATTGTATCCTCTTCAAAATGAGCTTTGGATGGGTCATTTCTGATAAAGTATGAGAAAGTTATGCTTGGTCAAAGTTGAGTTGAATTTTCCTGTAAAAACCTAATTTAGCAACTTTTGGGTTTTGGTGAATTGAGAGCAATCCTTGAGGAATCATGATCACCCCTTGATAAAATTATGAATAATACTTCAAAATGAGTATTTTGACCAAAAATCTTGAAGTTTGACTGTATGTAGGCCACAGTTGACTTTTGACCTAGTACAGCCGATTTTCAGGCATTTGAGCAATTGACTGAGCAAACTTCTTCTGCAAGGCTTGAAACTTGACATGATTGATCTTGATAACATATTAGGGACTTGTAAGGGATTTGGGATCCTTTGGACTCAAGCATCTTGATGAAAAATGAAACCCTAATTTGAGGTAGACTGCCTTAGGAGAGAGTTTGTCTGGTGAACTCTTGAACTTTCTTGAGAAATTTAGGGACCTTACTTTCCCTGTGTTGAGAAATATGGGAGGGAAAATTTTGGGGTACAACACTAAGAATGATGATTTCGAGCCTTATAGAGATAAAGATTTTGAAAAAATTTCAGTAATGAAGAGCGTACCTTGGTACGCTGATTTTGTAAACTACCTAGCTGCAGATATCATACCCCCTGATCTAAATTACCAACAGAAAAAGAAGTTCTTCAAAGATGTTAAACATTTCTACTGGGATGAACCACTCATATTCAAGAGAGGAATAAATAATATTTTCATGCGTTGCATCCCAGAAGAGGAAATAGAAGACATCATCAGACACTGTCATTCTGCACCTTATGGTGGACATGCAGGTATATATAAAACGCACGCCAAGATTCTTCAAGCAGGCCTCTATTTCCTAACTTTATGGCGTGATGTTCATGCCTACATTGTTAAGTGCGACCGATTCCAAAGCACCGGGAACATATCAAGACGTGACGAGATGCCAATGAGGAATATCCAGGAAGTTGAACTCTTTGATGTTTGGGGTATAGACTTTATGGGACCATTTCCACCTTCAATGGGAAATAGGTACATTTTGGTAGCTGTGGACTACGTGTCTAAATGGATTGAGGCTATTGCATCACCCACAAACGACACAAGAGTGGTAGTCAAGTTATTTAAGAATATAATTTTTATGAGGTTTGGAACACCCCGTCTCGTTATAAGTGATGGAGGATCACATTTCATATCCAGAATATATGATAAGGTCTTGAGTAAGTATGAAGTAAAGCACAGTGTAGCAACACCTTATCATCCACAGACTAACAGCCAAGTAGAAGTGTCTAACAAGGAGATTAAACAAATCTTGGAAAAAACCGTTTCAATTTCCAGAAAAGATTGGTCTCAGAAGCTACATGAAGCACTATGGGCCTACAGAACAACTTTTAAAACCCCTATTGGAACAACCCCTTACCAATTAGTCTATGTAAAATCTTGTCATTTACCATTCGAGTTAGTGCATAAAGCCTATTGGGCCATCAAGACCCTGAACTTGGAATATTTGACTGCTGGTGAAAAGCGCATCCTTGACATTCATAAATTGGAGGAATTCCGCTAGTCTGCCAATGATAATGCTATAATATATAAAGAAAGAACCAAAACTTGGCATGACAGAAGAATTGTAAAGAAAGATTTCAATATAGGCGACCTTGTTCTCCTTTTCAATTCCAGGTTGTGACTTTTTCCTGGCAAGCTACGTTCAAGATGGACTGGTCCTTTTGAGGTCTCTAGAATCCTAAGATCTGGAGAAGTCGAGATCAAGAACAATTCTTGTAGCCCATTCATCGTCAATGGGTAGAGGTTGAAGCACTACGAAGGAGGCGACATTCCCACCAACTACTCCAGCCACACTCTGATTGATCCACCAGTATCATTTTCTGATATATGAAGTTTACTCGTCAAGCTAACGATGTTAAACAAGCGCTGCATGGGAGGCAACCCATGGGTTTATTTTTATTTTTTGCATTTATTTACTTTTTACATTATCAAATTTTATTTTTATCTTTATACTTTATACTAACAATTTCAAAATTTATGATTTTAGGCATCACCTGCTAGCCGTCTTTGCTAACTACATTTTTCAGGATGGAGCATTTCGATGACATGCATGTTTCCTTCAAAGATGACACTCAGAGACAACGCTATATGGTCCTTTCACAGTAATCCATGGCACCGACCAGATATCCAGACTAGATTTTCATAGAAGCTCTTGGCTTTGAAGCCAGTATCAAGTATCTATGCAACCAGCTAAAGTGGGATGAGTATGCAGATGACCTAAATGTGACCTACAAGAACCTTACCTTATAATTCTTTAGTTCATTCGAGTTTGAGCCCTATAATAGCCAGGATAGATATCTCACTTTCAGACTATTTGGCATAGAATACTGTTTTACCCAGAGGGAGTTTGGCGACTTGATAGGCTTCAAGACCACACTCGATGCTATAACTGAGCTACCAGTTGGCTATTTCATGACTAGGGACATAGAGAAATTCTAGAGAGATAATACTGCTGGAGGGAGCCTTGATCCTTCCACTCAGCTATCCCCTGTTATTCACAACCCCGCTTTCAGGTATTTTAAGATGGTTATTTCTCACACTTTCCTAGGGAAGGCCGACACTGATACCCATGTTAGCAAGAAGGAGATATTTTTCCTCTACTGTGCGACCCAGTCTCGCCCTGTAGCCTGTGGAAATTGTCTGCTGTGGAATCTCATGATGACTTCTATGTCTACTGAAGGTATCCTCCATGTAGGAGGGACAATGACTCAGATTGCTTCTGCTTTGGGTCATACAAGTAAGTTATCTCACCTTACCTCCTACTGTGGATATACTACAATGGACATTGATTTATGTTTGGATCGTGGGCTGACGAGAAGAGTCTACTTTAATCCCAACCAGTATAGACTCCTGATTGATAATGAAACCATTCATTATTTTACCTAGCCTGATCCCATGATGACCAATTTCAATAACACTTCCAATTTGACATATGTCTTAGAAGGTCTTGGAGAGACCGTGGACGAGCGAAAATCACCTCCGGTACCTGAGTATCATCCATGTCCATCGCCATAAAGGACCACTGTATTTTCTAATAATTTCTCTTTGCAGCAACCCAACATCTATGCACAAGTTGCTGAGCTGCGTAGAGAGGTAGCCCAACTTCGTCAGACAGTTGAAGACCTCTCTCTTCAGGTTATGGTTTCTGATGCTTCTCACTCTACTGAGGCAGACCTCCTACAGTAGGAAATTGATGATCTTTACAGTAAGTTAGATGTAGCTCATGGTTCTGAGTTGACCAAGGACCCTACTACTCCTTGATGATCTTGATTCATATCTGCACTGTTTTCATGTTTTGTTGTTTCTTTTATCATGTTGTTTCCTTTTTCAGACTTATCTATTTTTATGCCTAACTCTTGCATTCTACTTTCTTTTTATTTTTATTTTTCGTGACTTACCGTAATTAAGTATATTTCTATTTTATTTTATTTTATTTTATTTTATTTTTCTTTAATTAATTGTTTATTTTTTTATGAGTTTATTATTTTCAAGTTATAAACATAAAAGAAAAAAATTTCAATACACCAATCCTTGGAAGCACCAAATGAAGAATTGTTGTTTGCACCTACGAGAAGAAATTGGAACAAGAAGCCCAAACCAACAAAACAAAGAAATTTGAGCCCATCCCAAATTCCAAGCATGGCGCCCGCCGCCAAGACAATGGCGCCCGCCATGGGGTCTAGAACCATAACGGGAAGATTTTCAAAAACCTCCCACTTTCTCCATTTTCAACCCCAAAACCACCCAAAAACTCTCATTTTATCAACCACCTACTATCCCATTAACCACTCCAACATCCATTTTTCTAACCTTCATAAAAATTCAACCTTCCTCCTCCCAATCTCCAACACCCATTTTGAAACCCTTTTTTTCCAATATTCTTCCAAAGGAGCAACAATGGAGTTTAACGGATACGTTCTTCGTGAAGGCAAACCTGGAGACCGACAATAGAAAATCCTTGAAAAATTGCAAGGACGAGAAATTGTATCAACTGTATACTTTAGGAATTTATCATAGTTTTTTCATTTAGTTGACATCCTACGATTGCACGAGATTTTTACTAGAAAAGAGCCCACCTTTTAGAGGCTAACTCGGGAATTCTTAAGTTCCATAATTTATTTGGTTCACCCCGACACTACTAGTACCGTCATTACGGTTAAATTCCGTCTGTTTAATGTTGAATATGAACATAGCACCAACGAACTAGCAGCTCTGTTGGGTATTCCTCATGGTGATGGTGCTATTTGTGAGACCCCTTTGGATTCTGAATGGTCCACTGATGCATTTTACTTCTGGCGTCAATTGTCAAACTCTTCTATAAATTCTTTTGAAGGAATTTTAGCATCATTGATCCATAACCCGGCTATTCGAATTTTTTGATATATGGTCGCATTTACTATTTTTGGCTGGGAGAATCCAAACAAGGTAAATGCTAGAGAACTTTTATTTTTTCAAGGTAGTCTCACTAATAGAAGAATTAATTCAGTCCAGTTTATGATTTTTCACATGATTGTTATCGTGAGACACACAGGGACCATAGCTTTTGGAGGACTAGTTACATCTATTGCTAGAGCTCTGCACCTCGACGCTAAGATAGCTACCCTAGCACCCCTTCCTCCCCGCATAATTAATTTGAAATTTCTAAAAGATATAAAATTGTGCAAGGTGAGGAGAGCGGGTGGCTTTGAACTTATGGTTCGAGGTGTCTCTATCACATCAGTCGTTCTGCCTTGCAATAAACATACTGATGTTCGAATTGCGAGGAACTGAACCTACGATCTAGATGCTCTACCTTTTACGGGTCCGTTACCTCCTAATGTTCCACTTAGGGATGGACACGAGACTGATGAAGAATACGAGAAGAGAGATGAATCTCATGCCCCACATGTGTCCCCCCACCATGCTTCACCCGCACACACTGCACCTTATACTTCTAACACTTTTTCAGGTATGGCTCCTGGCTTCTACATCACTGAAGAGATGTGGCGTGACCAGCTAGCCCGGGAGGAGAGAAGAGATGGTTTACTTTCTTCCATCCAACAACAGCTGGAAGATAACATGAGTTTTATGGAGGGGTCACGACAGCAGACGGACCTCTCTTTTCAAAGTCTTATGGAATCTCAATTGGCGATATCCCGCGAGTAACATAGGCAACAAGCCCAGTTTCAGAGGCACTCCGCCCTCATGAAGGCCACTTAAGGTTCCCTTTTAGGAAACCTTCGTGAGATTCAGAGTTCACAGATTGCCTTGTCCGCCAGATTCGACCAGTTCGAGGCTTCTCAGAGCAGTTGTCGTCACAGCCGATCCCATCATCCTAGACATTCACCGCAGGATGGCGAGGGACCCATCCAGCCTTAGTACTTTACCAGATGACTCTTTGCTTATCTTATTTCGTAACATTAGGACAATGTTTGATTTAAGTGTCGGAGGAGATTTACTCGCTTTATTTTTCTCACTTTATTTTTTCTCGCTTTATTTTTCCATTCCTGCATTTTCCTTCTCGTTATTTTACTTCCTTATTTGATTTAGTTTGCTTGTTTACTTTCTTTTTAAAATAATACATGTGTTTGACGAGTCATCTATATCTGTATGGTCTAGTGTATGTCCACTCCCCCATTTCTTGAGCCTAACCGAAATTTTTTTCTAAGAAAAACACTGTTTTGAACTTAGTTGGGCTATAAGACCTGGTTGAGATAGGATGTAGTATGACTTGGGAAAGCCCTTTTGAAGCATCAGTATCGTTTTTACACCTTAAGCTTCATAAATTTAGGAATTCAATCCCGATACCCCCTATGGCGTGGCCTTAAAATTTTCATTCTTAAATCCTTGAATAGTTTATCTTAGCAGTCAACTCCGGTCTAAGCATGCTCTACGTAGGGGACCGAAGAGAAGTGAATGATCTATATGCTATGTTCTTATTATAAACTACAACCCCGGGATAGGTAACCCTCACAAAATCATTTAACTCAACAAAAGTTGTATGTTGAAAAATAAAGCAAAAGCAAAAGAAGAAGAAAAAGAAAAAGAAATATTTTTACCCATCTTTAGTTGGTTCAGAGGTATTTGGTGCTGAACTTGGTAGGGAAGATTACGATTCGATCCCCCCACAATTATAAATGGGTAAATAAAAGGGGTTACGCCAACTTTTTGTACCAGAGCCCTGCGTTTTATGATCAGAATCACTACCCGGTCACTTTACTATGAGCATGTACGAATAACGGGCTTAATGTGATTGCGCCCGAATGAAAAAGGATTTGAAAAAAGGGAAAATATAGGCCTAAGCATAGTGGCATGATATGGATTGGTTCATAAAAGAATGAAGCTTATGTCCGTTTTACGACAGAGTGTCACTACGGTATCCTTGGTTTGAATCAATCAGTACCTATCAATACATCCCTGTTTAAATTCCAGAGGCCCCTTGCAGCCCAACTTGTTCACTAACACTGTTTTTCTTCTTAATCTATTTAGAGTTTTTGCTTGAGGACAAGAAAAGGTTTAAGTGTGGGAGAATTTGATAACACTTACTTTACACTTGTTTTTGACTCTGATTTCACATTATATTTAGGTTTTTTATTATTGTTTTCTCGTATTATGCCTATCTTTTGTTTCCTTTTCAGGTATTTCAATTATCCAGAGCTCCCCTGAAGAAATGATGGAAAGCAGGCTGAAAACATGAGTTTAGGTCAAATTTGCACTCATGGCGTCCACCATGGTGCCTGCCATAGGGTAGGCCATGACGTGGACCACCTCCTGCTGACCTCAACTGCCACTTTCCTCACTTCCTTTCATTTACACTCATGGCGGGCGCCACCTTTGGACGATGTTTTCCACCCAAAAGGAGTTGGGGGACATTCCTATGATTTCCTGCATTCTTTATCCTCTATAAATAAAAGTTCCTGATTTCATTTCAATTCACCCAAGCTTAGTTGCAAACTTGATCCAACCATAGTTGCGAACTTAAGCTATATAATTTCACCATTGTAAAGCGATAATTCTTCACATCGGGGAATTATTGCACTATTGATTGAGTCTGTGATTGAGTTCGTAGATTGAGTCTGTAATCGAGTTTGGATCACTTCGGCAAAAGTTTATCCTGCGACATTTATTTTCAACTGCTATTTATTTCCAGCCGCATTTTACTTCTAGTTTGTACCAGATTTAAAACCTCCCCGTTTGGAACAGGTTTCTATTTATATTTCCTGCACCTTCTTTTACTTTGTTTATTTTCTGCAATGCTTTTACTTTGTTTATTTCCCGGTCTGCTTTTACTTTGTTTATTTCCCGCACCTGCTTTTACTTTGTCAATTTTCCGCACCTGCTTTTACTTTTTTTATTTCCCGCACCGCACTTTAAAATATTTACTTTCTCGCATGATTTATTTTAACATGTCTGTTTACATTCCCATGTCAGGCTGAACCTTACTGGTCTAGAATGTAAAGAATCTAGTTAGATCGATATTCCAAATAATGTGTAAATAGAAATGCTTATGGGCTATTTTGGTTTTTAATACAAGTTTTCTGTACTTTATTGTTGTTGGGTAAGATCGAAAGTCGTTCAACCCTTTGTTAAACTCGGTTAGTTCTAACTTGTCAAAGGAAGCGAAAGCGCTTTGTTCGGTTAGTTAGGGATTTTTATTATCAAAGAAATGAATTTTGAAACTATTTTCGGACGCGTTTATATGGTTAAAGTAAGGTCCCCTTTTTATTAGAAATTCCAGATCAAAATACTTTTCAACTTCGTCAAGTACTTTATTTCTTAAAAATAGGTTTATTAATTTAATGCAATGCACGCCTTTTTATAAGTGACGATAAGAAGGTATGACTAGAGAGTAAACTCGGTTCTGATTACGCGAAAGCAATAGTTCCTGTTAAATTATTTATTTTCTTTAGTAGAAAATATTGCCCTATAAGTAGTTCTATTCTGAAGCATTGCGAATATCATCTGACTATGTGAATTACATTCGACCCTGCTTTTATATCTGAAGTTTATTTCACCGCACTTTACTTTCTTGCATGCTCAATTCCCTGTTTAATATTGACTTAGCTAAACACTGTAACAATAGGAAACGATAGATTGGCGATTGGTCTTTGTGGATCGATAATCTTTTATATTACTCTGACGTGATTCGTACACTTGAGAATACACTTCATCATTAGCATCAAGGATTCCTGAAATCTCTCCCTTCACTGAAAAACATGGTCGACTTCTCAACTTGGTCACTTCAACCCCTTTTGAAGAAATGTTAAAGGTGCTCTTTCAGTTCTTTGACCCGTTGTACCACTGCTTCACTTTTCCTGATTACCAGTTAGTGCCTACTATGAAGGAGTTTTCTCAGTTATTGGGGGTACCTGTCCTTAATCAGCCACCATTCAATGGTACAGAAAGAGACCCAAAGCCTGAAGAGATTGATCAAGCTTTGTCTTTACAACTGTCTGATGTATTGGCAAATTGGGAAACCAGAAGAAGTGTCCAAGGATTTTCAGCTAAGTTTCTATTTGAGAGAGCCCACTATTTTTGGGATAGCCTGGATTTACAAGCTTTTGAGGAGGTTTTGGCCCTTCTCATCTATGGGATGGTACTATTCCCTAACACGGACCAACTCATAGATGTGAATGCGATTAAGATTTTTCTGTCGCATAATCCGGTGCCTACCTTACTTGGGGATATTCTACACTCTCTGCATACTCGTACTCTGAAGAGAAGAGGGAACCTTCTGTGTTGCACTCCTCCATTGGCTAGGTGGTTTATTTTTCACCTACCCCGGTCTATTCTAATAAATGAGCAGGGTACGAGATGGTCTCATAGGCTGATGTCCCTTACACATCCAAATATTCATTGGTGCTCGTGATCTTCGGAGAATGTTACCATCATTGATCGCTGTGGAGAATTCCCTAATGTCCCTCTCTTAGGCGTTATGGGAGGAATCACTTATAATCCTTGTTTGGCGTTACGACAGTTTGGTTATGCTAGAAGGGATGGTCCTCATGACACGCTCGTCCAAGGAATCACATTTGACTATGAGAATGATGTTCAGGGTTATCGCAAGAGTTTCATTCGAGCTTGGGGCATGATAAACAAAGTTGATAGCAAGACATTGGGGCACAAGAATTCCATCCCTCTTGAGCCTTACCCCAAATGGGTGTGAGCTCGTGCTCAATGTCTTATGATGCCTTACCTTACCATCTTACCTGTGATTATGGAGCCATTTACTGAGGGAGACACTTCTTACATTGTTCTCCATCCTGACATGCCAACTGATCTTGAGGAACTACGAAAATCCTGGATCTAACTCAAAGAAGAACATGATACTTTCGAAGCCCAATTCTACGCCAACAAGAAGAAGGTTCTAGAGCTCACCCGGTTACTTCACGAGGAGAGGATTATATATGCCTACATTGCACCAAAGAGGATGCGCCCGTGGGAAACTAGAGTCTTCTTTTGCTTGGAAAATTTTATTGTCACTTTGTTCCCTTTGTGAGCCCAAGAGGCATTATTGTGATCAATAAAATATCTTAATACAATTAATATTTGCTCTCTTTAAGCAATTTTAAGTCTTAGAAATCCTTGAAAACATTGCATACATATATCATACATATTATTTCATAAGCAAGTTTCAAAGCAGGTCTCTCATGTTCTCGTTGTTTATTTCAGCAATGGCTCTCAAACAAGACAACAAAGATCTCCAAACTCAAGAAGCTCGGTTCAAGGAAATGTTCCTGAACCTATCCAAGGGGAAGGAAGAGTTGAAAGCACTCCTCGCTGGGAACCTGGCCAAGAAAAATCCTGAAGACGATAAGGACGAACGGTTGGAACAACTGCAAGCTGAGGTTGAAGTAATGAGAACCCAGATGCTGGGGAAGATGGCTCTTATCCAAGGCCTGGCCCGCGGACAAGAAGAGCTGAGGGCCATTATCACCAAACTTCATCAAGACGGATGCAACCGTAAGAAGCAAACAGTCAAGTTTGGGGACCAAGTCATTGATCAACCTCCGAAAAGATAAGAGGTTGGACCTTTCCAAATTGCTACTACATCACGGGTCCAACAACAACCTCGCCAAAAATAACCAGTTAATCAGAGTAAGCCGGATACACCCAAGAGGAAGTTTACCAAACTCAACATGCCGCTGTCTCAAGCTTTACAACACATGTTGAGGATGAATCTGGTTACGTTGATAGGGCCTTATCCGAATCCCAAGACTTCTTCCCATAACTACAATCCTGATGCAAGGTGTGCATATCACTCCAATAGCCCGGGGCATGATACTGACGATTGTTGGATGTTGAAATATAAAATTCAAAAATTGATTGATGAAGGAGTGCTGGAGTTTACACAAGACGTTCAGGCCGAGTTCTTCTTCCATCCCTCCAAGGCACGCCATCTGAAGTGACAAGATCAGACGAAGAAGCTTTTGTTCATTAGAATTTTCAATTTGTAACTTTCTGTTGATTGTTCGAATATTTATTCATGTAAAACTTTGTTACTTTATCAATTTATTACACATGTCTGTTTTGAACCAATTCATTCGTATTCACTATATTTAAGCTGCTTTCCATTTTGTGATATTCAATTCTCGATCAAAAGCTCTAGGCCTTTAGAGGGAGAATGACGAAAATGATACCATAATATATACAATATGCTTTTGAACAGACCCCGCTAACGATGTACATGCATTGTTTCAAATCCTAAATAGTGGAGTTATAAGGAAGATAATCCCTAGTCAGTCCCTTTGAGCCAAAGAAGTAGGAGTTTTTCTTTTCGCACAAATTAAAACCCTTAATCATAATCTAGGGCAGGGTAGTTTTCTCAGTTAATTCAGAGGCATATTCAGTCGCAAGCTTATCCTTCATACACGATAAATAGTGTAGAAGATACCTTCCAAAAGACGGTGATGGTTCCGCATAGTCATCAAAGCAGGCAGTCATTATTTTTCAAAAGAAAAGCCTGCTAAGTCAAAACCTATGAAGGAGACTTAAAAAAAACTGGGGCATCCCGCTAACTGTAATCATAAAAGAAACTGTTCAGGAAAAAGAAGGGATAATGAAAACCAAAAAGAGAGGTTACTACAAATCCTAGACAAAAAGGAGATTACAAAAATGACTGCCTCTTCAAACAAATGTTCAATTTCTGAATCATCACCAAGTATCAGATCAAAGATTCCAGACTCAGTCGGGATCTAAACACGCAATTAACTGAGCATAGAACTGAAGAACATCACGAAGAGCGGGTGGGTACAAATAAAGTTTGAGCCTTTATCTTTGTTTCTTGAACCATGAACCAGACCACGTTATAAAATTTGTTGGTTTTACTAAAAAAATGAATTTTCAAACTTCAAGACAAACATAAGCTTTGCATTCTTAAAATACCATTGTTTGCATATGACTATTTGTTCAACAACAGAGAAATTCGCACGACGGATATTCGATGAACATAAGTCTTCTCAGTGGACAGAATCACCTCAGATGGAATGTCATTCCAGTGACAGGCCTTTCATAATCAAGAGGCATAACATAATATCCAGCTGATCTGGGGCAGTCAAGTCAAGGTTCAAGGAATCTCTCCAAAATGCCAAATAGTCAGGGACATAACTCCATCTGAATCACTTGGGGCATTGGACATGAATTCCAGCAATAAATCCTGTACGATCAAACAAACACTTTCTGGTAGTGTGACAACACATACTACTAAAGACAATGACAATTCTCTGCACCCGGTGAACATGGACATAATCAGAAAAGACTACGCATGAAAAAGACCCACTAGGTTGACAGGCCTAGAAAAAAATAAGGGCATCCCAGTGAACCAAAAGAGTTCGAGAAAAAATTAGGGATATATAAAAAAATTATGCACCCGGCAAGTCGAAAACCTAAAAAGGCGGCTTGGGCAAAAAAGGGTATCCCGGTGGACTGTAAACCCGAAAGGGCTGTCCATGCAAAAGTTAGGGATTAAAGCGTACGACTATGCCCAGTCATCTTGTCACTTGCCTATCAGCAGAAGACTTATGATCCTGATCAGCACTTACGCAGTGCCCCATGAGTTGGGACGACACTCAAACCATACACAAAGCCTCCGCAGGTACTTTCTCCAGTAGGTACAAGGGAAAAAACTTCCTAATGCAAAGTCACCACTACGTCCTCAGCATACGACCCCGTGACATCTATGTTCCCCACAAAGTAGAAACAACCAGAGGTTTTATATCTCCTTCCCCAAGCGGGAATTACCTCCTCCAGCAAAGTTCCTTCAGAGAGCTAAAATCTGTACCCCCCAACCGAGTTTTATAATTTCAAACAGTTCATAAAACCTCCTCCCCGATAGATTTTATTTTCCAGCTGCAGAAGCTCGTTCCCCAACAGAGTTTATTTCTCTACATCGGAAAAATCTTCCAACAAAGAATCCTCCCTCCACAGAGTTACCCTCAAGCAGATTCAATCCCCGCAAAGTATTCTCAAACAGAAAGAGGAAATCCCCGACAAATCATATCCATTCATCATCCTCAGCGGAAATGAAGGATTCAGCTTCCTATTACTCTCCAGCAATAGTCCGAGATTTATTTTCCCATACTGAGGAATATCGCGACAACATCCCATATTCATACATCATGGCATGCGCATGCATATTGCATACAACATAATATCATTTATTTTGAGAACATTATCACACAATGCATTTCATATATCATGACCTTGAATACGACTAACTCTTTATCTTTTTCAGGAAATGATCAAATCAACAAACACCGTTGACTACTTATGTGACCTGATAGTCTTCTCAAAAGCTATGTATAACAAAGGGTTATCTCACGATCTTCCTCAGAAAGATGCCCTCACAAGACCTTCTCTGGTTCAGTCAGATCGACACTAAGATCTCTCTGATTTCTATTCCAGTTGAAGATATTCTAAGACCTTCTCTGGTTCAGTCAGATCAATACTAAGATCTCTCTGATTTCTATTCCAGTTGAAGATATTCCAAGACTTTTGTCTGGTTCAGTTGAATCAATGCTAAGATTCTTCTGATTTTCATTCCAGTCAAAGTTAATCCAAGACCTTCTCTGGTTCAGTCAGATCGACACTAAGATCTCTCTGATTCCTATTCCAGTTGAAGATATTCCAAGACGTTCTATGGTTCAGTCATATCGACACTAAGATCTCTCTGATTTTTATTCCAGTTGAAGATATCCCAAGACTTTTGTCTGGTTTAGTTAAATCGACCCTAAGATTCTTCTGATTTCCATTCCAGTCAAAGTTAATTAAAGACCTTCTCTGGTTCAGTCAGATCGACACTAAGATCTCTCTGATTTCTATTCCAGTTGAAGATATTCCAAGACTTTTGTCTGGTTCAGTTGAATTGACCCTAAGATTCTCTTGATTTCCATTGCAGTCAAAATTAATTCAAGACCTTCTCCGGTTCAGTCAGATCGACACTAAGATCTCTCTGATTTCTATTCCAGTTGAAGATATCCCAAGACTTTTGTCTGGTTAAGTTGAATCGACCCTAAGATTCTTCTGATTTCCATTCTAGTCAAAGTTAATTAAAGACCTTCTCTGGTTCAGTCAGATCGACAATAAGATATCTTTGATTCCTATTACAGTTGAAGATATTCCAAGACCTTCTCTGGTTCAGTAAGATCGACACTAAGATCTCACTGATTTCTATTCCAGTTGAAGATATTCCAAGACTTTTTTATGGTTCAGTTGAATCGATGCTAAGATTCTTCTGATTTCCATTCCAGTCAAAGTTAATCCAAGACCTTCTCTGGTTCAGTCAGATCGACACTAAGATTTCTCTGATTCCTATTCAAGTTAAAGATATTTAAATACCTTCTATGGTTCATTCAGATCGACATTAAGATATCTCTGATTTCTATTCCAGTTGAAGATATCCAAGACTTTTGTCTGGTTCAGTCAAATCGATACCAAGATTTTTCTGATTTCCATTCCAGTCAAAGTTAATTCAAGACCTTCTTTGGTTAAGTCAGATCGATACTAAGATCTCTCTGATTCCTATTCTAGTTGAAGATGACCCAAGACTTTTATCTAGTTCAGTCAGATCAACACTAAGATCTCTCTGATTTCTATTCCAGTTGAAGATATCCAAGACTTTTGTCTGGTTCATTCAAATCGATACCAAGATTTTTCTGATTTCCATTCCAGTCAAATTTAATTCAAGACCTTCTCTGGTTCAGTCAGATCAACACTAAGATCTCTCTGATTCTTATTCCAGTTGAAGATGACCCAAGACTTTTGTCTAGTTCAGTTGAATCGACCATAAGATCCTTCTGATTTCCATTCCATTCAAAGTTAATTAAAGACCTTTTCTGGTTCAGTCAGATCAACACTAAGATCTCTCTGATTCCTATTCCAGGTGTAGATAATCCAAGACCTTTTTCTGATTCAGTTAAGTCGACATAAAGATTTTTTTTTATTCTTATCTAGTAAAACATGAATCAATACCTCTGCTAGTTCAGTTCGAATCGACTATTGATTTGTTACTGATTCTTTTCCGGTAGATCCTTTCTCTGGTTCAGTTAAATCGACACTAAGATTTTTTCTAATTCTTATCCAGTCAAAATTAATTCAAGATTTTCCTCTAGTTCAGTTAGATCGATACTAAGATCTCTCTAATTCCTATTCCAGTTGAAGATAATCCAAGACCTTTTTCTGGTTCAGTTAAATCGACACTAAGATTTTTTTTATTCTTATCCAGTCAAAGATAAATCAAGACCTCTGATGTTTCAGTTCGAATCAACCATTGATTTATTATTGATTCCTTTCTGGTAGATCCTCACTCTGGTTCTGTTAAATAGACACTAAGATTTTTCTGATTTCTATTCCAGTTTGAGAAACTATAAAGCCTGGAGTATGACCAGATGATAGTTTAATCTCATTTCCCCATTAAGTCTCTATGAAGCCTGGAATACGACCAGATAACATTCAGCCTTATCATCCTCAGCAAGTCACTACGAAGCCTGGATCCTGACCAGTTAGCAGTTCACTTTCGTCTCTTCAGTCAAGGGATGACTCCCCAATAGAGTAATAGACAACCGAAGCTCCTAGACTCTATTCCCATAAAAAACATTCCCCAGCGGACTCCTCCTCAGACAGCAAGAATATGAATACCCATAAAGAGACTCCTTACGAAGTCAGCATTTATTTTGGATGGTGTTGTACCCCACAATTTTCCCTCTCACTTATCAAGAATTTTCTCACAAGATCTCTTTGACTCAAGACTGCATTAGGGTTTGACCAGCTCAAGACACCTCCTCATGCACTGATGACCAAAATTAGGGTTTGAGTTTTCAGAAGGATTTTTGGACTATCAATGCTTCATATGACTTTCAAGGATCATTATGGACCCCTAATATTACTCATGTCAAGTTTCAAGTCTTGAATCACACTTTTGATCAGTCAATTGAACATTTGACCTAAAAATCAGCTATATTGAGGAAAAAGTCAACCATGGCCAATTTATAGTCAAACTTCATAATTTATTATCCACATTAACAACTTAGACTCATATATATCATTTGATAAAGTTTGGACGACAATTCCTCAAGAAATTTGATCAAATCATCAAAAGGGCAAAATGGTCAAAATTAGGGTTTTGACTGAAAAAGGGCAATTTCTGATTTTTTTTTCCTAACAAATGATCAATTGGTTTGAAGCATGATTTCAAGAGTTCAATTGCATCATTTTGACCTAAAAACATGATTCAAAACATTACAAATCCATTGGATTGACAGATGAATTTTTCAGTCAACTGATCAAAAGTCAACTGTATACTAAAAAGTTAAACTTTGACTTTTTGGTCAAAGTCAAGTGCCAAAGGTCATAATTCATCAAAACATGTCAAAATATGAAAATTTTCTATCAATAAATCAAGGATTTAAGGTTTTGTTTTGAAAAGTTGAAATTTCTTAACTTAGAAATTTTTCTAAGTATAAAAAATTTCTTATTTTTTCTCAACTTTGAGCCAAATTTTCACCTTGATGCAAGATGATTCAAAGGAAACTTCCAACATGAAAGTTGTAGATCTCCATGAAATCTACAACTTTTCTTAACATAATTTCTCCTAAAAATGCTTGGATCTCAAGATATAATTTTGTGAATACATGCTCATGAACTAAAAATAACTTAGTGAAATTTTGCCCTAGTTAGGCAGATTTTTGACCTAACTTCATGGCAATTTTTCACATGGTTCCAAGAGGAATTTTCAAAAGAAATTCAAATATGAGTTGTAGAGCACATTGCAAGCTTTCCAAAATATCAAAGAACTCCTTGAGATCATTCTTGAGTAAGGAGAATCGAAGAGATGAAGTTGGTGATTTGTCACTTGGATTTCAAGCCATTTTGTGAAGAACATTGGATCCAATCCTCAAGCATGCTCAACAAATCCTACTTTGCAGGCTTCTAACTTGACTTTCCATTTTTGGGAGAAAGGCAACATTTCCATTTTGGAAAAGCAAGCTTTATGTAAAGTCAGCTTGCATTGAGCCTTGCACTTGTTTTTTCTGCACAAAAACACTCCACTCAATCTGAACAAGTATGTTTAAAGGTCTCAGCCCCCCTACAAGCTTGGTACTATACCTTGAAACCATGCTTACTAGCCTTGCTTCAAAAACAAGTAACCAAGCAAAACATGTGAGTTCTTGAAATCTAAGTTGTTACAAGACTTAAGACATTTTGCTTATAAGTAGACACACTATTTGCAAGTTGAGACAAGAAGGTTAAGACTCCAAAACACTCCCAAACACTTTGCAACTCAGAATCTGCCATAACTTGACAGTTTTGAACCTCACATAGCCATCTCCAAATACACTCATGCGTATTAAGTTTTAACCACCCAAACACTTAATATACATCATATCAAACTGATCCAGGCCCTTGTTCCCTCACTGTAACTCCTCCATCACCACCCACCATTTTCAAATATCAAGCTTGTAGGTTGACTTAAGTAGAGAGATTCGGTGACTTTCAAGACAAAGTAAGGGTTGGAATACACTCAGGGAGGTCCAGGAAAGCTAAACAGATCCTCAGGCCTTCTCAAAACTTGCTCAAACTCCATTCACGATTGCAGCTGCAAGAGGTAAAAACTCAAATTTCTATCTCTTCATACAAACATCATTTGATCCTGATTTGTGAAAACAAGATGTAGATATCCTTGCTCTAAAGCTAACCATGTTCATAGTTTCCATTTATATTAAATGTGTATAGAGAATTTTGGATTTGAAATTTCTGTAAAAATTAGGTTTCAAATTAGGGCCAGTAAAATTAGATTTTATCTTTGACTTTTAGTTTACATAAGTTATGTGTTTGAACTCGTGGGAAGAAACACCACAATTTTCATTCCATTTTTATGGAGAAATGAGGAAGATACAGGTGGTCCGGTCATGGCTCAAGGTTGAAGATGAAGTTGCCTTCAAGAAGCAATTTCTAATATATATTTGTGGTTTTGTTTATATAAACGGATGTACAGCCACCCCAGTGGTAAGGCAGCGCGCGTAATTGCTAGAGGTCACGGGTTCGAGCCTCAGCGCGCTGCCTTTTACATTTCTCTCACTTTTTCCATTTTTTTTTGTCTCTTGCAGCGCTGGGTCTCTACTTCATGAGCCTATGGTTTTTTTGCTAACATCATGCACCCTGCTTACTTGTGACACCCCTGGCCCATTATCATTTTATTTATTTATTTTATTCTCATTTTATTTTCTTAAATATATTTTTCTTAATATTAAAAATCATAAAAAATATAAAAATGATAGATTTATATTTTAGCTTATTTTATTTTATTTTTCTAAAAAAAATATTTTTATTTAGTTATATATCATCTATTTTTATTAAATAACCTTGTAAATTAAATTAGAACTAAGTTAACATTTATTTTTTCTTCATACCCATTAAATAAATTATTTTAATATAAAAAAAGACCAAAAATATCTCATAATGCCATATGTTATTTTCAAGACAAAAAATACAAAAATACTTTTTATAAAAAAACTTATTTTCTTTTAATCAAATAGAATTAGGGTTTTATTCAAAAAAATCTTTTCTTAATTATTTTCTTTTCTTAATTAATTTAAGTTAATTTAATTTTGATTTATTTATTTTTCTCTAATTAGGTTTAGGTCAAAACTTTTTCACATAAAAAATCAAACAAAAATCTTCTTTGCATACACATATTCTTGCATATTTAATTCATCTTGTATATTTTAATTCTTGTATAAATTTAATTTGGTTGTAATAGATTAATTAGGTTTATATTATTGCAATCCCCATTCATAAATTGTATACCCCCTCCCACAAATGTTGTAATAGCGTAGTAATTTTAAATTTCACAATTTATCGCTTTTACATAACATGCTAGTAATTAGGGTTTGTATGGAAAGAATAAAACCAATCAAATAGAAAACCCTAAATCCAAAACAAAAACGAGTATGAAAATGACACACTTGCACACAAGCATCCCTAGGGTTATCCCACTTGGTTGCCTTATAAAAATGGCCATATTACGCATGTAAGGTATCTTAGCAAAAACAAATAAATACAAGATCATAGTCCCTCGATGACGCTATTCAAAGTTGCCTTATAAAATGATCTTAGTCCCTCAAAAAATGCTAAGATACCTTGCAATATTTCTAATCATGGCTATACGATGACCCACGCCCGTCCCGTTTACATGCAAAGATAGGGTTGCTTACCAAATCAATGGTAAGACAACAATGTAAAAGGAAAAGAAAATGAACAAGGAAGACATTTGAGTAGGTAGATTGCTCTTAATTACTTGCTCCATTTCAAAACAAACATCCTTGCTATTTTCAAAACAAACACATACACCTTCAAACATCTTACAAAAATTGAAAACATTTTCAAAAGATAAAAAACATCTTTGTATACATTCTTACGAACGAGAATCATTACAAAGATTGCCTAAACAATGGCCTCTTTACAAAATATTTTCAAAAACCACACAAAGCACAATTTCAAACAAAAGCAAGTGATCTAGCAAGTAACTAAGAGCCCATGGAAAACCATGGAGAAAAAGAGTGATAATACATTCCATTTTTCTAATCTACCCCCCGAACCCAAGAAACAATCACAAAGGTCTTTCCTGTGCTTTTTCACCTTTCCTTTTGGATAAAAAAAAGTCGGTGGCAACTCTTGCTAACCGCAACATTTGCGATCAAACGCAAAACCCTCAAGTAAGTTCTCCCACCGCATCACAGATGGCATCTTTAAGCCCTTCTCCGACAGTCTTCTGTCATGGCATCTATAAGCCCATTCTCGATATTACTCACCTACAGTTTCACTTCGAGCGAGTGCAAATTTCTGGGCACTCTAGTGTTCAATCATCTCCCACCTTCAGATCACGAAAGGCATACCAGCCAATAAACATCCTCAAGTTTAAGAAGATTTAACAGGGGCAACTGTTGTACCCCAAAATTTTCCCTCCCATTTTCACACAAGATATATTCCTAGAAGTCCTCAATTACTCAAGGTTGACCAATAATTGACCAGACAATTCTCCTCATAAGGCAATGAACTCCCAACTAGGGTTTCAATTTTCATCAATATGGTTGAGTTCCAATGGTCTTAAATGTTTCCCATGGTCCTAATATGTCTTAAAGATCATCCATGCCAAATTTCATTCCTTGAACAACATGTTTGCTCAGTCAATTACTCAAGTATTAGAAAATTAACTATGCTAGGTCAAAAGTCAGTTGTGGCCCATGTACAGTCAAACTTTAATATTTTTGGTTAACATCGACATTTTGAAGTGATATCCATTATTTGATCAAGGGTTGATCATGATTCATCAAGAAATGCTCCTAACCCATCAAAAGTCAAAAATGGCAAATTAGGGTTTGTATAGGAAAAGTCAACTGAAGTTTGACCAAGCATAACTTTCTCATACTTTATCATAAATTTTCCAACCAAAGCTAATTTTTAAGAGGATTCAATTCCCTACAACTTCTCTTCAGCACTCAAGTCCAAGAAATGCACCATTTGAAAGATACAAGTTCATACATTACAAGTCATTTTTAGAAAGTCAATAAAATCCACTTATTTCCAAGACCTTTAAAATCAAGATAACATCTTCAAATTCAAATTTGATAAAAAGAGGGATTGAAGTAGACATCTTGGTCTTTCCAAAAAGTCCAAGATCATCATCATGAGATAAAAATTGAGAAAGTTATGGCTTGCCCAAGTTGGGAAAATTTGGGAAATTTCAAGAATTATGCATTGAGCACATTGGAAGTTTTAAGGAAAGGTCTCAATTTCTTGGAGTTCAAGCATCTTCCTAAGTTTATATAGGACATCTAAAATTATTATTTCCATGCCTTGCATTTTCTGACTATTTTATTCATATTTATTTTAATTTATTTCAAATAAATATAAAATAAAATGTATAAAATAATTGGAAATGGGCTTTGAGCTTTGGGTTGATGTTTTGGACAGCCTAGGCCCATAAAATTTCGTGCAAAGGTGTCCATATTCGTTCAAATTCAAAAAAGGACAAGTTTCCTTGTTTTTGGCCAAAGTTACAAATTTCATTCATGGCTTTGAAACATTTGCTTTAAGGTTGTTTAAATCTTTGTTTTCTTGTCTCCTCATTCCTATCTCTCTATATAAACAAGCATCTAACAAGCATTTCAACACGCCTACACAGCCTAGAGAGAGATCTATCATTTTTGCAAAATTATCAAAAGTGGTAAAAATATGAAACCCACTTCGCAGGTACTTTTGGTCCGAACTAGTAATCATACATTGCTCTTGAGGTTCCCAGGGACTTGTTCCAACCATCCTCAAAGCTTGCAAGGTCCCAGATCACCGGATCCAAGCTACCACCGTTTTGGTATATTCTCAAATCTGAATCTCTATTTTTATTAATTGTTGAATGTTCTAATGTGTGTATATGAGTTCCTGGATATCCTTAGAGTAGGTTAGAGGAATTACATGGAATGCATAACGTCTAGAACATGAGATACCATGTACCATCAAGTACTGCCCACACTTGATCCAAGGATGGACCTGGGCTTCACAATTTGGGCTTAGCGAAATTTCAATTGCAACCCCCATTCTACTTCAGCCATCAAGCCCAATCTCTTTTCTTTTTGTTTTATTTAGTTATTTCCTTTCTTAATCTTTTTTTAATAATACAAATAAAAAACTCACAAAAAATTAGGCATAGATTTTTTTAATTAAATGATTAATTTTTTTAATTAATTAATTAATTAATTAAATTTTAACTATTTTCTTTATTTAAAACGAACTAGAATTTAGGACTTAATTTAGATTTAATATTTCTTTTCATAAATATAAAAAACCATAAAAAGAGTTTAGTTTATTTTTATTAAGTTAATTTTCTAAATAGACTTTAGAATAATTAATTTAGTTATTTTCTTAAATAAAAAAACAATCAAAAATATTTTTTACTTAGTATTTTCTTAGGTTCCTTTTAGATGTAATATTCATTTCGCGCGCATTATTCTTGTTCTCGCATTTTTTTATAATAATATAACTGTATACCGGTATATAATAGATTAAGTAGGACTTTTTTTATTTCTTTCTTTGTTTTTCCCTAAAGCATTCTACAATGTAAATCCCCCTTCCCAAAGCCATGTAATAGTCTAGATTTTTACTTTCCGCATTTTATTTTTCTGTATATATAATTGTTAGTAACTTAGGCGTGCATGACAAGATAAAGTCAATTAATCATTAGATCACTAACCTCAAGATAATATAACTAAAAAAACACACTTCTCACACTTACATCCTTAGGGTACTCCTCACTTGGTTGCCTCGGAAAATAATGGTCATGTCCCTCGAACGTAGGGATATCTTAGCAAAGACCCTCAATTCTAAAGTCATCAAAAAGATCATGGTCCCTAATATCCCTCGAGTTTCCTACGAGAAATGATCTTGTCCCTCGATTTTGCTTATATGATGACCGTCCCTTCAAATGCTAAGATATCCTTACATGTTGCCTTCAATGACTATAGCGTCCCTTTCGATAGTCCTCAACATTCGACGATAGGGCTACCTACTCACTAATAGTAGGGTAGCACTATCTAAAGGAAAGGAAGAAAAGAACATCCTTTTTCGAGTAGGTAGACTGTTCTTAAGTACTTGCTCAAACCTGAACTTTTCACACTTACACACTTTTCAAAAACTATTTTAAAAAACGCTTTATCATACTCTTGAGGACTGATACAAGAGTTACCATAAAGCAAACAAAAATCTTTCAAAACACACAAACACAAACAATTTTCAAAAATGAGCAAGTACCTAAGAGCCCGTGGAAAACTACAGATGGAAAGGGTGCTAACACCTTCCCTTTCCATAATCTACCCCCTTACTCATAAAATCTTGAAAAAGGTCTTTTTCTGTTCTTTTCACCCTTTCCTTTGTTGGATAAAAGAAAAGTCGGTGGCGACTCTTACTTACTGCGACATTTGCGAACAAAAAATGCAAAACCAGTATATAACAATCGGTTCTGCCACTGTATCATAGAACTGGCGACTCTGCTGGGGAGAAATATAAAGTGGGGTTTACCTTAGGGTCTAGATCATTTCGCTTCTTTGACTGTTTCTTTGCTTTACTTTTAAGGGTATTTGTTTGGGTACTGTAGATCCTACACCCGGATCTGGGGAAACCTTTAAGGTAAGTAGCAATAAATCATGGAAACTGTGTGGGGTATACCGACACGGTTGAAGTGATGGCTACGTTGATGAGACACTTTGGTTGGTACCGGTAGCCCTTGAGTTAATCAAGGAGAATACAGGGCCGCTGCATGGTGTCATGAAGGGTCAACTAACCTTAGAACCTTTAAATGAACAACTTGGCCATTATGACGTAGTGAGATGGTCATCTTTGGTGTATTCCCAAGGTCGGAAGATACTCGATACTACACTCATTGAGACTTGACTCCTGAGTTTTGTTTGGTTGTGAGTCAGTTGCCTATCAAACGATGCGAGTCAGACGCCTATCAAACAAAGCTTGTGGGAAATGTCAGTGATATTGAGATCTCTTAGAACCCGGTTACTATTTATAGGACATGTTGAACCAATCCAACTTCAAGAGGGTATGACCTTAAAACCCATGCAAGCCTTAAACCTAAGGTCTTTTGTATGATTTGCCTGTGCTTGTTATATATGTGGTTTTTTAGCATAATCATGGCATCATAACATGGCATATCATACTAACCATTTCAAGGATTTTCTAGGGCTTACCTTTGTCTTGTTTTGTAGGACATGACATCCGCTCGCAGGAACACTATCCAAATCAACCTTGTAAAAGTGCATCCTCAACTGAAGAAGTTAGCATCAAGGATTCCTGAAAGCTCTCCCTTCACCGAAAAACATGTTTGACTTCTCAACTTGGTCACTTCAATCCCTGATGAAGAAATGTTAAAGGTGTTCTTTCAGTTCTTTGACCCGTTGCACCACTGCTTCACTTTTCCTGATTACCAGTTAGTGCCTACTATGGAGGAGTTTTCTCAGTTATTGGGGGTACCTATCCTTACTCAACCACCATTCAATGGTACGAAAAGAGACCCAAAGCTGGAAGAGATTGCTCAAGCTATGTCTTTACAATGGTATGATGTATTGGAAAATTGGGAAACCAGAAGAAGTGTCCAAGGATTTCCAGCTAATTTTCTATTTGAGAGAGCCCACTATTCCTGCTAAGTCCCTCCACTTGAGCATAGTCTTTAAAACCCTCGCTCGAACCCATAGACATACTTTGGAGTTATATACGGGTGGGAGAAAGATCTGCATTATACTGATACTGCTTATAGAAAGCAGCAGCCAGGTCTTCCCAATTACGAATATTGGTCCCTTCGAGCTGGTAGAACCACTCTAGTTTAGTCCCGGATAAATTGTCTTGAAAGAAATGGACCCACAAGTCATTGTCTACAGTGTGAGGCTAAATCTTTATCACATAAGATCGGAGATGCATCTTGGGACATGATACCCCATCATATTTGGAGAACACCGGAACCTTGAACTTCTGCGGGATGACAACTCCAGAAACTAAACCGGGCTCTTCAAAATCCAGCCCAGGTACCTTCTGGATTTCCATTGCATTCAGGCGATCCTCTAGCTGTTTGTAATTTTCGTCAGCCGGAGGATACTACTCCTCATTATAGTCAGTCTCATTATCAGACTCCCTTAGACTAGGGTCTTCCTCTCTTGTTTCCCCTTCTTGATTGTATCCTTCCTTTGACGAAGATGCTAGCTCTACAACTTGTCTTAACGATCCTATGAACCTCCTTCCCAAATTCACCACACCAGCTGGCTTCTTTGGCTTCTTGGTCTTCTCTTTAACAATCAGGGCTTTCAGTTCCTCTTGCCCCTTGGCCAAAGCCATGATCATTTGTTGAAACTGAGCATTTTGAGTTTATAGATCCTTCACTGTTTGTTTGAGAGCCATTTATTTATTGCTGAAATAAACAGCGAAGAAGATGAGAAACCTGCTATGAAACCTGTTTATGCAATGATATGTATGATATGTGTATGCAATTATTTCAAGGATTTCGGGAAATTTAAATTTGTGAACCAAAATGAAACAAAGATTTTATTAGTAGAATTCAAAATACAATTGCCTTTTAGGCGTTCAATTGAGAATTCTAAAAACTAAGAAATCAAGTTTCCCATGGGCGCTTCCTCTTCGTGTCGAGATAGACATCAATACCTCTTTCCTCGTGAAGTTGCTTCGTGAGCTCCAAAACTTTCATCTCATGGGCATAGAAATTATCTCTATAGGTATCCCGCTCTTTCTTTAGCTGAATCCAGGATCTCTGCAGTTCTTCAAGATCAGTGGGCATATCAGGGTGAAGAACTGTATAGGGAACATCCCCTTCATTAATGGGCTCCAAAATCACTGGTAAGATGGCTATATATGGCATCATAAGGTTTTGAGCACGAGCTCGTACCCATTTGAGATAAGGTTCCATAGGGATGGAAGTCTTCGGCCCCAAAGTCTTGGTGTCAAATCTTTTTACAATGCCCCAAGTTCGTATGAACCTCTGACGATACCCTTGAACATCATCCTCATAGTTAAACACAATGCCTTGGACAAACATCTCATGAGGACCATCCCTTCGAGCGTAACCAAATTTTCGTAGATCCAGAGAAGGATTATAGGTTATGCCTCCCCTAATGCCGAGTAGTGGGACATTAGGGAACTCCCCGCAGTGGTCAATAATAGAAATATCTCCCATAGATCGGGAATACCAGAGAATATCCGCGTGACAAAGTGACATTATCCTCTGCGACCAGCCTAAAACTTCTTCATTCTTCGGTACTGTTTTAGGGAGGTGAGAAATAAACCACATCGAAAGCAATGGCATACAACACATAAGAATCCCTCTTTTCTTTGAGGTACGAGTGTAGAAGGTATGCAAGATGTCTTCGAGTAAAGTGGGCACAGGGTTGCGAGAGAGGAAGACCTTGATAGTATTCACATCTATGAGTAAGTCTGGATTAGGGAACAATACTAACCCATAGACTAGAAGGTCCAAGACCTCCTCAAAAGCCTGGAATTCCAAATCATCCCAAAACAACTGATCCTTCTCTATTAGGAACTTGGCTAGAAAACCCTTAACTCCACATCTTGTTTCCCAGTTGGATACAATGTCAGGCCGTTTCAGGTGCAAAACTGCTGCAATGATCTCTGGCTTTGGAGCTTCTTCCAAACCGGTGAAAGGCAACTGATCTAAAATAGGTATACCCAATATCTGAGAGAACTCTTCCATGGTGGGTACCAACTGATAGTATGTAAAGGTAAAGCAATGATGCTTAGGGTCAAAGAATTGAAAGAGCACACTCATCATCTTCTCATCAAAACCTGAGGTAACCAGATTGAGAAGTCGACCATAGTTCTCGGTGAATGAAGAAGTCTCAGAAACCCTTGATACTAGCTCTTTGAGTTGAAGAGGTATTCTCACAAAGCCGATTTGGATGGTATTTCTACGAGCGGAAGCCATGATCTGCAAAACAGAACAAAGATAAATTCCCCTAATCCTTGAAATGGTTAGTGTAATGAAGAATGAATGCATGATGTCATGTTTAAGAAAATTAATCACGCACAAGCAAAGCACACAATAGACCTTAGGTTAAAAGGCTTGCATGAGGCTTAAGGTAAGTACCCTCTTGAAGTTTAGTTGGTTTTAAGCCTTTCCTAGAAATAGTAACCGGGTTCTAAGGAGTCTCAATATCACTGATCTTTCTTTATCAGTATTATTTCAGCTTAGCAATCTTTTCTTGCGGCCGAAACATCCTGAAAGTCCGATCTCAATGAGTGTAGTATCGAGTATCAACTGATTCCCACCTTTACACAGAGACAGGCTATCTCACTACTTTCTAATGGCCAAGTTTGTTCAACTAAGGTTCTAAGGTTCGTTAGTGCTTCACGACACCACACGGCGGCCCCGTATTCTCCTCGATTCGATACAAGAGATACCGGTACCAACCAAAGTGTCACACCAATACAGCTATCACTTCAACCATATAGGTCTACGCCGTATAATCTCCATGATCTATTGTTGTTTACCTAAAAAGATGCCCCAGATCCGTGTATAGGATCTTTACAAGAATACCCCAACAAACCCTCAAAGATAAAGCAGTCAAAGAAAACAAAGAAAGCAATTTTAAAATGATCTAGACCCTAAGGTAAACCCCACTTTATAATTTTCCTAGCAGAGTCGCCAGTTCTTGATACGGTGGCAGAACCGACGGTTTATACTGGTTTGCATTTTGTATTTGCAAATGTTGCGGTAAGCAAGAGTCGCCACCAACTTTTCTTTTATCCAACAAAGGAAAAGGTGAAAAGAACAAAAAAAGACCTTTTTCGAGATTTTCTGAGTAAGGGGGGTAGATTATGGAAAGGGAAGGTGTTAGCATCCTTTCCATCTATGGTTTTCCATGGGCTCTTAGGTACTTGCTCATTTTTTAAAACTATTTTCGTGTTTGTGTATTTTGAAAGGTTTTGTTTGCTTTATGATAACTCTTGTATCAGTCCTCAAGAGTGTGATAAAGCATTTTTTAAAAGAGTTTTAAAAGTGTGGTGTGAAAATGAATTATATTTGAGCAAGTACTTAACATCTATCTACCTACTCGAAAAAGGCGTTCTTTTCATCCTTTCCTTTAGATAGTACTATCCTACTATTAGTGAGTAGGTAGCCCTATCATTGGATGTTGCAGAACTATCAAAAGGGACGTTTATGGTCATCGAAGGCAACAAGTAGAGATACCCTAGCATTTCAAAGGGACTGTCATCATAGATTCATAGGTAACATCGAGGGACATGATTATTTCTCGTAGGCAACTCGAGGGACATTGAGGGACTATGATCTTTATGATGACTTTAAACTGAGGTTCTTTGCTAAGAGTATCCCTACGTTCGAGGGACATGACCATTTCCAAAGGCAACCAAAATGGGAAATACCCTAGGGGTGATAGTGTGCAACAATGTGCTTTTTTCAGGTATTTTCATCTTGATGTTAGTGATATAAGATTGATTGATTAGTTCTTGCCGTACACTCCTAATTTACTAGCAGTTTATAAACAGGCATATAATATAGTGCAAAAAGTAAATTGCAGGAAATAAAAACTCCTAAGCTATTACACGGCCTTGGGGCAGTTACAGTTATATCTGACTGGAAATGTAAAGTGCGGAAATTAAAACCCTAATTAGGCTATTACAAATCGGGCACAGTTACATCATTAAAAAAAATCGTACGAAAAATAATAACGCGCAAAAATTAAAAAGGGAATAAGATTGAAACCCTAAAATCTAATTTCTTATTAAAAATATTTTTTGGTATTTTATGAAAAAAACTTGAGATTTAACCTAATTTCTAATTAATTTTAATTAAAGAAAACAAGTTAATAATCAATTAAATTAAATTAGTTTGCAAGGATTAATTTCAATTAAAAAAACTTAAATATATTTTTTGTGATTTTTGTTGATTTTATGTTTAAAAAAATGAATTTAAGAAAATTTAAACTAATTAAAAAAAGAATAAAGAGAATTAAAAAAAGAAATGGGCCTGGTGTATGAAAAATCTGGGGGGTATGGCGTTGAATTTGCTAGGCCCAAATCTGATGGCCCACCACTGCGTGAGATCCCATGCTGCTGCATCTGGAAGGTCTATGATAGGGATGCATGCTTGGAGGTGCTGGATTCAAGCCACTAGGATTTGATGGTGATGGTGTGAAGACACATGGTGGACACCTTGAACCTGGGCATAATGAATCCATATGAAACCTGTTTAGAAAAATAAAACGCTAGACCTGGGATTCGAACCCAGGTCCTCCCTTTCCCACATGCCTTACTTTGCCATCTATGCTGACTCTTCATTCGTGTACATAAATGAAACAATAATATAATATGCAAAATTGGGTCAAATATATTAACAAATAAAACACGCGCGTGTAGTGGGGCCCTGGTATTTGGAAGGACGAATGGGAGACAACCACGCTTGCACCGATGACTCTGACCACCCCTCACGGTGATCAACTATTTCTTTTTGGTGATATTAAAATTAGAACCTTCAAAATAACACAAATCAAAGCAAGAGATTAATCCGACCCCTCCTAAATCATATGCTGCAAATTCAATGGTGGTATCCATTTGGTCTGAAAGCCCCTATACATGGAGATATGAAGTTTGTAGTTCAACATTCACTAACAATGGAAAATGGCTATTTAGCCATCGAAGCTTATCAACGATTTCCCAGACATGTTCCTTATCATCTTGTGATCATGTTAATGGAGTTAAAACGGATTGAAACAAGCTATAATGAAAAATACGAAATACAGAAAAAATATGAAAATATGAGTCATGCATGGTGAGTTTCAACATGCTATGGCTATGGATAATGATCCATACTTACTTATGCTTACCTCATGAATATCAAGGAATGGTTAGAAGGCTTTCAAACTGGCTGCAAATATGAATACGAATGACACCACTCTTTGAATTTTTTTTGAGAAATATTAGGGTTCTTTTGGGAGCAGCTGCGCCTCTCCCTAGGTTTGGAATTGTTTGTACATATATATGTGACCAAATTAGGGTAACAAATATGGTACCATATCATATGTAATCAAGGATAATATTTGATTTGTAATTACATATATTCTTTCCATTTTAAGCCAAGATTTGATTAAAATATATTCCACACGGTTTCTTGAGCTGATTGTACAATCTTTGGGCTTCAATGATGATCCAAAATTCAATCCATGCGCCTTTTGCCATTTACTTGATATTTTATTTTATTTATTTTGTATTTAATTGAATAATAAACAAGATAAATAAAAATAAAAATCATGGGAAGGTGAGAATGGATTTAGAGGTCCTGGACCATGCTAGAAACAAGTTTCAAACATGAGAAGATGGGCCCATTTGGAAAATTTTCATGTTTGGTCAATATTGGCTTCATGCATTTTTCCAAAAATTGGTCAACTTTAGCAATGCATATCTCTCTCATTTTTAACCCTAAGAGGGTGTTCTTGGACTTTTTAGAGAGCTTAGGATGTCCTATAAATAACCCTTTTGGTTTCATTTCAATTGGATCTTCCATGTTCATGTAAGGAGCTTTTACCCAAAAAGTGCTTTTGTTGACTTTTTGAAACGACCTATAATGTCTGAGCTTGTATCTTTTAAATGGGACATTTCTTTATCTTGAGGGCTGAATAGAAGTTGTAGGGAATTAGATTCTCTTGAAAATGAGCTTTGGTGGAAATTTTTTTGATAAAGTATGAGAAAGTTATGCCTAGTCAAAGTTTGGTTGACTTTTCCTATAGAAATCCTGTTGCACCCCAAAATTTGCCCTCTCATATTTCTCAGAAAAACATTGTAAGAAAAATCTCCAAGTGGTTCAAGATTGCTCAAGAGTGAGTCAGACAAGTCATCTCCTAAGGCAGTCAATCCCAAATTAGGGTTTTGTATTGCATCAAGGTCCTTGCTTCCAAATGACCTCAAGTTCTCCCCAATGTCCTAATATGTCCTCAAGGTCATCCATATCAAATTTCAAGCCTTGCAGAGGAAGTTTGCTCAGTCAATTGCTCAAAGGGTCCAAAAATCGACTGTGCTATGGCAAAAGTCAACTGTGACCCGCATACAATCAAACTTAAAGTTTTTTTGTCAACATTCTCACTTTGAAGGATATTTCATCATTTGATCAAGGGTTTATCATGATTCATCAAGGATTGCTCAAAATTCATCAAGACTCAAAGTTGTTAAATTAGGGTTTTGTAGGAAAAGTCAACTCAACTTTGACCAAGCATAACTTTCTCATACTTTATGATAAATGAACTATCCAAAGCTCATTTTTAAGAGGATGCAATTTCCTACAATCCATCTTCATACCCCAAGATCAGAAAATGCACTCACAATAATTTATAAATTTGGACATTATAGGTCATTTTTGAAAGTCAACAAAAACACCTTTTTTTCAAAGCTTATAACTTGAGAATGGAATATAAAAATGAGATGATACCAAGAGGGTTGGTTATAGTACATCTCAAGCTTTCTAAAAAGTCCAATAACACTTCCAAAAGTTCAAAATTGAAGAAGTTATGCATTGTTGAAGTTGGGCATTTTTGCAAAATTGCCAAAAGTAAACTATCCCCAAAACTTCAAATTTTGTCAAATAGGCCCATTCTTTTCCACTTGATTTTATCTTGTCACACTACACACGTGTCCTAGCTTCAGCCTTGTGTCCATTTATCAATTTTTCTATTTTATTGGATTTTTTTATTGAATTATTTCATGTTAAATCAATTTAAATCAAATAAAATCACAAAACTTGATTACATGAGATCTTTTTCTATTTTCAGGACCTAATCATCATCAATATCATGATCAAATTCGTATCAAGCATTCCATGTGCAAAAAGATTGGATTTTGGACAAAATAGGCAAGCTTTCAATGGAGGATCAAATCCAATCTCAAAGGATTGATGTACAAGGATTCAGCCCACATTTGTTGACCTAATGCATTGCTTATTACTTATACAAGCCAAAGCACATGAGATCAAGGGCTGCAGACTGCAGAATCATCAAAAGCAAAACTTGAAAAAAGGTGAAAAAGTGTGAAACTAAAATCGTTCTTAGAGGCAAATTCAAAGGAAAAACTCCACATCAATCCATTGCTGGGCAATCACTGAACCTCCTGCAATCATAAGCAAGCTATCACACCTTCTCTAAAGCACTGTAAGCATCTCACGGATCCGCCATGTTCTTGGATTCACAAATATTTATTCTTGCATCCATTGTTAAAAACAATTGCATATTCTGATTCCTCACATCATTTGTGAACTTTCTACAATAACCAATTTCATTATTATGATGTGTATCGTAAAACACCATTGTAGGTTTTTCTAGGGTTTTTTCAGGGGTTTTTATTACAGGAAAAATTGACCAATAAAAGGGGCATGGTTGAGACCGGGATGAAGAGACGAGTATGACTATGCCTTTGGATTGCATTTTTGTGGCTCGTAGCAGATTTTGGAGATGGCATGGCTTATAGCTACGGACGATTGTCCGTTGGTATAGGTTGAGAGGTTTTTAGCCACGGTCCCAATGACAGGGACGATGGCGTGTCACGCTCCAATTCACTTATTCAAATATAGCGCGCTTTATTTTGGTTTTCTGATCCATTAATTTGCTTTTGTCTTATTATTATTAGTTTTCAATATATTAACAATTAAGGCACAATGGTTGAGTGGCAAAGGCATGCATCCAAATACCAACAGGACCTGGGTTCGAATCCCAGGTCCCCATATGCTTTGTATTATTTTTCTTCAGGTATTCTAGCGCGCTTCAGAAGTTGTAGCCTATCATGCACCCTCACCCAATCACCTGCCAGATGGCCCTAGGCCAGATCTGGAAATCCAGAATGAACGCCCATGGTGGGATCTAGTCAACCAATGCACAGGGAATCAGAAAGTCAAATGAGGCTTGCATGTTAATGGGCCACAAAATTGTCATTCTCACCTCCTTTTCCAGTCCCACACCCCCTAAGTCTTTCTATTTTATTCTTTCTATTTATTTTATTTAATTAGATATTTTTATTTATTGACTAACCAATTAAATCATTTTTTTCATAAAATTAAAAACCAAAAACATTTTCTTATTTAAATTATTTTTCAGTATTTTATTTTTTTGTTAATAAATATTAATTTAATTAATTTAGTTTTAATTAGGAATAACTTTTAATATATTTTGCAATAATTAAAATTAAATTAGATAATTAGGTTTTATTAACATTGATCAAATTATTTTTGTTCCTTTAAATATCAAAAATCCAAAAAATATCATTTTTCTTAATTAATTAATTAGTTTATTAATTTAATGATTTACTTAGTTTAATTTCTTTTTAATTCAAAAACAAACTAAAAATCCTTTGTTTAATAATTAAAGGTTCAAAACCCTAGAACTCGCCCGATTTAATTTCTCGCACGCGATCCATTTTATTTCAATATTGTATTTGTTTCCGGAATGTAATAGTTTAATAGGACTTTGAATATTTTTATCGCTTTTTTTACTTTCCGCATTTAATTTTCAAGCGTTGCTTTTGGCGATGTAAATACCCGACGCCTTGTAATAGTTAGTTTAATTTCTACAATTTAATTTCCGCAACTTATAAACTGTTGGATGTTTGATAATAGGGAATGCATGACAAGATCGAATGTTTAAACCTAAAATCAACATAGATAACCACTAACATGTATAAAGATAAAATAAACTGAAAACGACACACTCACACATGCGCACTCTTAGGGTACACCTCGCTTGGTTGTCTTTGAACGTGGTCATTGAGTATAGGAAGTTTTAGAGGTCGCCCTCTTGTCCAAAGATCATAGTTGCCTCGAAACGGTTGCCTCGGAAAAATGATCTAAGACATTAGGGTTACCGCTAAGGCGTCCCTTAATCGAATTGACCCTTAAAACTCCAACGACGATGCTACCTACTCATCAATAGTGGGATAACATTGTCTAACAGACATTAGCACCGATTGATTCCTTTTTCGAGTAGGTAGATGGTTTCTAAGTACTTGCTCTTTCCAAAACAAAAACAAAACTTTTCACACTTACACCTTTCAAACAAAAATTCTTTTCAAACCCATAAACACAAAGAAAAGCAATTTTTGAAAATACTTTGAGCAAGTACCTAAGAGCCAGTGGATAACCACAGATAGAAAGGGTGCTAACACCTTCCCTTTCTATAATCTACCCCCTGGACCCGAGAAACATCTCGAAAAAGGAATTTTTCTATTCTTTTTTCCTTTCCTTGTTGGATAAAATAAAAGACGGTGGCAACTCTTGCTTACCGCGACATTTTGCGAAAACAAACGCAAAACACGAACCAGCATTCCAAAAAACAGTCAGTTCTCTCCCACCGTATCACCGAAATGGCGACTCTGCTGAGGAAGATAATAAGTGAGGTGTACCTTAGGATTAGATCATTGTGTTTTCAATAGTTTGCTTTGTATGCTTTATATTTATGGGCTTGTATCGGAGTTACTATAGATCCTAACCCGGATCTGGGGGATACCCTTTAGGTAAGTAGTAATAAACTGTGAGGGAAATGTACGGCGTAGACCGATACGGTTGAAGCAGTAGCTACGTTGGTGTGGTACTTTAGATTGTACCGATATCCCTTGTGTTGGAACAAGGAGAATATGGGTCATCTAATGGGTCATTAAGCACCAACTGACCTTAGAACCTTTAAATTGACCAACTTGGCCATAGAACAGTAGCATATGCTACACTCATTGAGACTAAACTCTCGCGATGATTCCGGCTGCAAGAAAAGGTTGCTAAACTGGAATTATGACCGATCGAGGGTAGTCAGTGATATTGAGATCCTCTAGAACCCGATTACTATTTTTAGGACAGGTTTAAACCAACTGAACTGAAAGAGGGTAGTACCTAGACTCCTTGCCAGCCTGAAATTTAAGGGCTCTCTATCTGACTTGTGTGCCTTTACCATGTTTGCTATTTGTGGATACTTGTGGTGTGCTTTCTATCATGACATCATGATATCATAACATTGCATACATCTTGCATTGGACTAACCTATTTCAAAGACAGGAGGGATTCATCTTTGCTCTGTTTTGTAGGTCATGATGCCCATGCGTAGGAATACCATCCAGATCAACTTTGTCCAAGTTCCCACTATGCTTAAAGAATTGGTTGCAAAGATGCTTGATACTACCTCCTTCATCAGAAGACATGGGAATCTTCTCAGTTTGGTTACCTCCAAATTGTACGAGCAGATGATGAGTGTTTTGGTCCAGTTCTATGATCCACTGTACCATTGCTTTACTTTCCAGGACTACCAGTTGGTTCCCACCTTAGAAGAGTTCTCTGATCTGCTCGGTATCTCTATTCTGGAGCAGACTCCGTTTACTGGTTGGGAGAAGATTCTGAGACCGGAAGAGATTTCTTCAGCCCTTCATATGACAAAGGAGGAGGTAATGGCTATTGGGAGACTAGAAGTGGAGCAAAGGGCTTTCTGACTAAGTTATTGGTTGGTAAGGCTAATTATTTCTGGGATAGTCTAGACTTCAAGGCATTCGAAGATATTCTGGCTCTTCTGATATATGTCTTGGTATTGTTTCCGAATCCTGACTCCTTGTCGATGTGAATGCGGCGAAAATCTTCATCTCTCGTAATCTTGTACCCACTCTCTTGGGTGACATTCTTCATCAGCTTTATGCCCGTACTGCTCGTAAGCGGGGAACCTTGATGTGCTGTGCTCCATTATGGGCTTATAGGGTTATGTCTCTCTCTCTCATAATGACATTATCTGGACTATCAAGGGTATGGACGAGGTGGCTATTATTGATCGATGTGGGGAGTACCCCAATGTTCCCCTGATAGGAACCAACAGAGGAATTTCTTACAGTCCATGCTTGGCCTTACGTCAGTTTTGGAGAGCAAGAAGAGAAGGACCTCATGAATTGCTAATGCCTAGTATCATCTTTGATTTTCAAGGGGATAGCGACGAGCAACGCCGAAGATTCATAAAGGCTTGGGATAGAGTTCACAGATCTGATCCACACGAGTTGTGCCCAAAGACTTCACTTCCAATGGAGCCATATCTCAGATGGGTTCGTATCCGTGCCCAAAAGCTGGGTATGCCGTATGAAGCCGTCCTGCCTATCATTGTTGAAGTTGCTAATGAAGAAGGGGTTCTTCCGACCATCCTCCATCCTCATATGCCCACTGACATTGGGGCACTGAAAAGGTCTTGGATGCAACTGAGAGAAGAGCGGGATGCTTACCGAGAAAAGTTTAACGAGTAGGAGCAGAAGATCCGGAAGTTGACTAGGCAGCTGGAGAATGAGAGGATTCTCAATGACTATGTCCGCACCGACAAGAAGCGACCATGGGAGCACTGATTGTCCTTTGATTATTTCCTTTCCAATTTTTATTTCCTTTTCAGTATTTCCTTTCTTGTAACGCCTTAAGGGCAATTTGTTGAACAATTTGAATTTCAAAGTTTATCTAATAAAAGTGTGTTTCATTTCTTGTTTACAAATTTGAATCTCTCGATTGTCTTTGAAATCATGTCATACGCATTTCATTCCATGCACTTCATAACAGGTACCCATTACAGGTCTCTTATCTTCTTCACTGTTTATTTCAGCACTCATCATGTCTGCTGAACCATCAACTGAGCAAGCAATCAAGGCCCTACAGGCCCAGAATGCCCAATTCCAAGAGCTGTTCATGAATCTAGCTAAGGGTCAGCAAGATTTGAAGACCCTGATTCTGAAAGAGAAAAAGAAGAAGAAGAAGAGGATAGTCCTGTTTAACACAGGTCACAGGTTTGGAAACAAGCTACGGGATGAAGTTGATTTTACCACCTCATCTGGAGGGAAAGATAGTCAAGAGAAAAGAAGGGCTCCTAGCCCTGTGGTCTCAGACAATGGGACAGACTTCGACGAAGACCAGTATCCTCCTGCTGAGGATAGATACAAACAACTGGAAGACCGGTTGAGTGCGATGGAAGTTCAGAAAGTGCCTGGTATGGACTTTGGTGATCTAGGTCTATCATCTGGGGTGGTGATTCCCCACAAGTTTAAGGCACCAACCTTTGCTAAGTATGACGAAATTTCTTATCCGAAGCTGCACCTCCGGTCATATGTAAGGAAGATTCAACCGTACACCGCTGATAAGAACCTATGGATCCACTTCTTTCAAGACAGTCTCTCAGGGACTCAGCTTGAATGGTTTTACCAGTTGGACGGAGCCAGTATCCGCAGTTGGGAAGATTTGGCTACTGCTTTCTACAGGAAGTACCAATACAATTCCGACCTTGCTCCCACGCGTACCCAACTCCAGGGTATGTTAATAGGAACGGGTGAAGGTTTCAAAGATTATGCTCAGAAGTGGAGGGACCTTGCTGGAAGAGTGCAACCACCCTTGGCTGATCGGGAGCTTGTGGATATGTTTCTAGGGACCTTGTCTGGTCCATTTTTCAACCATCTGATTGGAAGCTCTTCGTCTGGGTTTACAGAGCTAATTATGACCGGTGAAAGGATTGAGGTTGGTATTAAGGCTAGTAAGATACAGAAGGGTGCTTCATTAAGCACAGAGAAGAAGCCTTTTAAGAAAGAGTCCAGTGATGTCTACAGTTTAAAAAGCCAGAATAGACCTGAACGCCGCCAAGCTGTTAATGCAGTTGTTATTTCAAGACCTGTTGGTGCTCCTCAACACAACAATCAACAAAAGGCCGAGAGACCTCGAAGGCAATTCACCCCTCTCAACATGACTTTATCTCAGATTCTGCCACAGTTACTGAAAACCAATCTAGTGATTCCAAGGGAAGCCCCGAAGAATCCAAATACAACATCGCCGAAGTACAACCCTAATGCCTGCTGTGCTTTTCACTCTGATAGCCCGGGGCATAATAGAGATGATTGTTGGTCTTTGAAGAATAAGGTACAAGACTTAATTGATGCGAAGGAGATTGAGTTCAGAGCACCAGAAAAGCCTAAACAACATGCAGGGGTGAATGCTATCGGGGACGACGATGATGAAGAGTTTGATATCGACAGTCGGATCTACCCGACTGCCAATGGTGGATTAAGCAACTAGACAACGAAGGATTCTATGGCCATATCTGTTACCACCATGTAATGAGACTTTTTGCTTTGAATTTATAACAGACAATGTTTCAAACTTTATGGCCCGGTGTCTTACCCGGGGCACTGTGGCTTCATTTGTGAGGGCTTTATGTGTGTCATTTTCATATATCCTTAATAAAAGCATTGGACGTTTCTTGCATTTCAAATCTTGCGCTCCTTGTTTTTCTTTTATTATATATTGCAAAACAGCTATTTTACACACACTCACATATACAGGTCTACATCCACTCTGGATCTCACTGGTAACGACTCTGCTATTTCCAGTTATGAATTCGAAAATCCGATCAACTTTGCCAAAGACGAAGGTGAAGATGATTGCGAAGTGCCTGGTGAACTTGCATAACTGTTACTCCAAAAGGAGAGGGTTATTCAGCCGCATGAAGAGCCGGTGGAATCAGTGAATCTGGGTACAGAGGTAGACAAGAAAGAGGTCAAGGTCAGTGCAAATCTGGAGCATAGTGTGAAACAACGGTTGATTCAGATGTTGTGTGACTATGTTGATATCTTTGCCTGGTCTTACGAAGATATGCTTGGGTTGGATACTGATATTGTGGTTCACCGATTGCCTACCAAGGAAGAATGTCCTCCAGTGAAACAGAAGGTCCGCCGAATGCGCCCAGAGATGTATGAGAAAATCAAGGCTGAAGTTATGAAACAGTTTGACACCGGTTTTCTAGCAGTTACTTCTTACCCTCAGTGGGTGGCCAATGTGGTTCCTGTGCCGAAGAAGGATGGTAAGGTTCGAATGTATGTTGACTACAGGGATCTGAGTAGGGCAAGCCCCAAGGATTACTTCCCTCTACCTCATATTGACGTTCTGGTTGACAACACCGCTCAGCATAAATTCTTCTCCTTTATGGATGGTTTCTCCGGTTATAATCAGATTAAAATGGCTCCCAAAGACATGGAGAAGACAACCTTTGTTACTCAGTGGGGTACTTTTTTCTACAAGGTCATGCCTTTTTGATTGAAGAATGTTGGGGCAACGTATCAGCGTGCCATGGTTGCTTTGTTTCATGACATGATCCATCACGAGATTGAGGTATAAGTTAATGACATGATTGCAAGGTCCCAGACTGAGGAGGAACACCTTGACCATGTGCAAAAGCTGTTTGACAGGCTGAAGTTATACAAGCTGAGGTTAAACCCGAACAAGTGCACCTTCGGGGTGAGATCTGGTAAGCTGTTGGGATTCGTCGTAAGCGATAAAGGTATTCAAGTGGATCCTGCCAAGGTGAAGGCTATACAGGAAATGCCAGCTCCCAGAACAGAAAAATAAGTCAGAGGCTTTCTGGGACATTTGAACTACATTGCCCAATTCATCTCGCACCTACCTGCTACTTATGAGCCAATCTTCAAGCTACTGAAGAAAGATCAAGTAGTACGTTGGAACGATGAATGCTAGGTCGCTTTTGAAAGGATCAAAGAGTATCTTCAAGAGCCACCTATTCAGATGCCTCCAGTGGAAGGGAGACCTCTGATATAATACTTGACAGTACTCGACAACTCAATGGGGTGTGTGTTGGGGCAGCATGACGAGTCTGGCCGAAAAGAGCATGCTATTTATTATCTTAGCAAAAAGTTTACCGACTATGAGACCCGATACTCATTGCTCGAGAAAACTTGTTGCGCTTTGGCATGGGCTGCTCGCTGGCTGAGACAGTATATGTTGACTCACACTACTCTATTGATATCAAAGATGGACCCAATCAAGTATATCTTCGAAAAGCCTGCCTTGTCTGGGAGAATAGCAAGATGGAAGATGATATTGACTGAGTATGACATACAATACACGACCCAAAAAGCAACCAAGGGAAGTGTGTTGGCAGACCATTTGGCACACCAGGAAGGGGATGATTACCAGTCTATGAACTTTGAATTCCCTGACGAGAATATCATGTTGGTAACTGATTGTGAGACACCTGGACCGGATGAAGGACCTGAGGAAGGATCCCGATGGTCTATGTACTTTGATGTAGATTCAAACACTTTGGGCAATGGCATTGGCGCCGTGATCATATCTCCTAAAGGCTCTCATACTCCGTTTACCGCCCGACTATGTTTCAACTGCACCAACAACATGGCGGAGTATGAAGCGTGTATCATGGGTCTTCGAGCAGCATTTGACCTAAGGATTAAGTTTCTGAGTGTCTTCGGAGATTCCGCTCTCGTGATCAGTCAGATCAAAGGCGAGTGGGATACGAAACACCCAAATCTTATTCCTTACAAGGAGTATGTATTGACGTTGCTTCCACATTTTGAGGAGATAACCTTTGAACACTTCCCTAGAGAGGAGAATCAGTTGGCCGACGCGCTGGCTATGATGTCTTCTATGTTCAAAGTCAATTGGGACAACGAGGCTCCCCAGATCATCATTGAAAGATTGGATGAACCTGCACATTGCTGTGACATTGAGACTGAAGAGGTAACAGAAAAGCCCTGGTTTCATGAAGTAAAAAGGTATCTTAAGGCTCAGGAATACCCCGAGGGTGCATCTGTTAATGACAAGAACTTTCTGAGGAGGTTCGCAACAAAGTTTTTCATCAGCAATGACATCCTTTACAAGCGCAACCATGATTCGACCTTACTGCGTTGTATGGATAAGAATGAAGCAGAAAGGATCATGGCGGAGTTACATGAAGGGACTTTCGGAACTTATTCCAGTGGACACACGATGGAAAAGAAGATCCTACGGGCAGGATACTTTTGGTCCACAATGGAAGCCGACTGCTATCAGCATTCTCGGAAATGTCACAAGTGCCAAGTCTATGCTGATAAGGTGCACATACCTCCAGTTCCCCTGAACGTCTTGACAGCTCCTTGGCCTTTTGCAATGTGGGGCATTGATATGATTGGCGAGATCAGACCTACGACATCCAACGGGCATCGTTTCATCCTGGTAGCTATCGATTACTTTACGAAGTGGGTTGAAGCAGCTTCCTTTGCTACTATAACCAAGAGCGTCGTGGCACGGTTCATTCGGCATATTCTGATTTGTCGATACGGTGTACCAGAGATGATCATTACGGACAATGGTACCAATCTCAACAACAAGATGATCACCGAGCTCTGCGAGCAAATCAAGATACAACATCACAACTCTTCTCCCTACCGGACGAAGATGAATGGGGCTGTCGAAGCGGCTAATAAGAACATTAAGAAGATTGTGCAGAAAATGACAGTGACATACAAAGACTGGAACGAGATGTTACCGTTTGCCCTTCATGGGTACCGTACCTCAGCACGGATGTCAACAGGGGAAACACCCTACTCCTTGGTATATGGTATGGAGGCAGTCTTGCCCATTGAAGTACAAAAACCCTCTCTTTGGATCATGAAGGATGCAGGTTTGAGTGAAGATGACTGGATTCAGACCCGACTTGATCAGCTAAACCTAATCGACGAAAAGAGACTTACTGCTATGTGTCATGTTCAGACGTACCAAAAACGGATGATCAAGGCATTTAACAAGAAAGTTAGATGATAAGAGTATCAAGTTGGGGATTTGGTAATCAAGCGCATTATTCTACCTCAAGGTGATCCCAGGGGAAAATGGACCCCTACTTACAAAGGGCCATTTATGGTTAAGAACATTTTCTCAGGAGGAGCTATGATTCTAACCACCATGGATGGTGACGACCTTCCTCACCCCGTAAATGCAGACATAGTGAAAAGATACTACGCATAATCAAAGACCCGCTAGGTCGACTGGCCTAGGAAAAAATAAGGGCTTCCCGACGAACCAAAAGGGTTCGGGAAAAAATAAGGGATGAAAATGAAAAATCTGTACACCCAGCAAGTCGAAAACCTGAAAAGGCGGCTTGGGCAAAAATGGGTATCCCGGTGGACTGAAAACCCGAAAGGGCGGTCCAGGAAAAAGTTAGGGATCAAAGCGTAACACTATGTCTCATTGGATCACCTTGCATCCAGACTTTGGTATCGACTATCAAGCAAGGACGACACTAATCAATCTGACCTACCTTCAACCAAGTAGCAAAGTGATGAGATGCTCGAGGACATAAAGGCAATAGCAGAGTTGGAACCCAGTGGGATTGTTCACATAGCTGTTTTATTTTTCACGATTTGTGTACATTCTATCTTCTCGGCGGCGTTCTCTTTCTAGGACGCCAACCTCTTGTACAAAAACTCCTTTTTACAGGCCAAACTTCAAAATCAATACAATTCATTTTCAAAGAAATTTCAAACTGTTCTTCTTTATCCGTTTTGTTTTGCAAAAAACGTCCAATGTTCATTTTTGATATATGCATTTGACATTAATTGTTGCTCATGAATATTTACATGCAAAACAAAAAGACGAATTACTGGTAATATCAGAAACAGGGGCAAATAAGAATTGTCCAAACTGTACAGTTGCTCTGTCCACCAGGGGCAAAGGTAGATCCAGCTGAAGAATATGGCTAAGATACCTTCACTCCCCGCAGAGTAAGACATTAATATTAGCTCTCCCCCAGCTGAGACTTGCAACTATTAACGAATCATCAATGCTCTCCCCAAGCAGAGTTTATCTACCATCAATACTAAAAGGCTTTATATCCTCGACAGCCTTAATATTCCCTGGCAGAGTATAAGAATGTTCCCCGGCAGAATACTAGATACCCCCAGTGGATTTAAAATTTTCCCAGCGCAGTCTGAAAAAGCTTCCCCAACAGAGTTGAAGCATCATCCCCAGTAGACTCTGGAAGTCTATCCCCAGCGGAGTACAAAATAAATCTCCCCGACCGAATTCAAAGTATTATCCCCACAAAAGTATAACAGGGTTATCCCCAGCAAGTCACAACTGTAAAATCATCCCCAGCGGAGTTCTTTCCTTTCACAAACAGGAATTAAATCCCCAATAGGATTCAATATCACCGACAATGGTAATTCGTCCCCAAAAGAATTTATTAGTGGAATCCTCAGCAAAGCGTCTCTTCCCCACATAGTAATCTCCTCATCATTTTATTCCCCAACGGAGTCATCCTCTCCCGCAGGTTTATCACCTTCGTTCACCATCTCCAGCGGAAGCGAAGAATTCAACTCTTGTCTCCAGCAGCTATCCGAGATTTATTTTCCCCAACTAAAACATTACATCCCCATACATCATGATGCATACATATACGCATCGTATAACACAATCTCACTTATTTTGAGAACATCATTGCTTGATCCATATCATGCATTGCATATGACTGACCTTTACCTTTCAGGAAAGATGCAGTTAAATTCTCAGCTATGTCAAAAACCTTCTCTGGTTCAGTCAGATCGACGCGAAGATCTCCCTGATTCGTATTCCAGTTGAAGTTATTCCAAGACTTTCGTCTGGTTCAGTTAAATAGATTCGAAGATTTTTCTGATTCTTATCCAGCCAAGAGTTAATCCAAGACCTCCTCTGGTTCAGTCAGATCGACGCGAAGATCTCCCTGATTCGTATTCCAGTTGAAGTTATTCCAAGACTTTTGTCTGGTCCAGTTAAATCGATCCTAAATATTTTTCTGATGCTGATCCAGTCAAAGTCAATCCAAGACCTTCTCTGGTTCAGTTAGATCGACCCTAAGATCTCCCTGATTCTTATTTCAGTTGAAGATATTCCATGACTTTTGTCTGGTCCAGTTAAATCGATCCTAAATATTTTTCTGATGCCGATCCAGTCAAAGTTAATCCAAGACCTTCTCTGGTTCAGTAAGATCGACCCTAAGATCTCCCTGATTCGTATTCCAGTTAAAGATATTCCAAGACTTTTGTCTGGTCCAGTTAAATCGATCCTAAAGATTTTTCTGATGCCGATCCAGTCAAAGTTAATCCAAGACCTTCTCTGGTTCAGCCAGATCAACGATAAGAACTCCCTGATTCGTATTCCAGTAGAAGTTTAGACCACCTACCAACAGTCTCCAAATGGCATCTGTAAGCCCATTCCCGATATCACAAGGCTGATACCACTTCATGCGAGTGCAAATTTTTGGGCACTCTAGTGTTCAATCATCTTTCACCTTCGGATCACAGAAGGCCCGAAAGCCAATCTATATCCTCAGGTTTAAGAAAATTGAACAGGGGCAGATGTTGCACCCCAAAATTTTCCCTCTCATATTTCTCAAAAAAACATTGCAAGAAAAATCTCCAAGTGGTTCAAGATTGCTCAAGAGTGAGTCAGACAAGTCATCTCCTAAGGCAGTCAATCCCAAATTAGGGTTTTGTGTTGCATCAAGTTACTTTCATCCAAATGACCTCAAGTGCTCCCCAATGTCCTAATATGTCCTCAAGGTCATCCATATCAAATTTCAAGCCTTGCAGAGGAAGTTTGCTCAGTTAATTGCTCAAAGGATCCAAAAATCGACCATGCTAGGGCAAAAGTCAACTGTGACCCACATACAGTCAAACTTCAAGTTTTTTTGTCAACATTATCACTTTTAAGGATATTTCATCATTTTATAAAGGTTTTATCATGATTCATCAAGGATTGCTCAAAATTCATCAAGACTCAAAAGTTGCTAAATTAGGGTTTTGTAGGAAAGGTCAACTCAACTTTGACCAAGCATAACTTTCTCATAATTTATGAGAAATGACCCATACAAAGCTCATTTTGAAGAGTATGCAATTACCTACAATCCATCTTCATACCCCAAGATCAGAAAATGCACTCACAAGAAGTTATAAATTTGGACATTATAGCTCATTTTTGAAAGTCAACAAAAACACCTTTTTTTACAAAGCTTATAACTTTAGCATGGACTATCAAAATGCGATTAGACCAAGAGGGTTGGTTAGAGGACGTCTCATGACTTCTAAAAAGTCCAAGAACACTTCCAAAAGTTCAAAATTGAAGAAGTTATGCATTGTTGAAGTTGGGCATTTTTGCAAAATTGCCAAAAGTCAACTATCCCCAAAACATCAAATTTTGTCAAATAGGCCCATTCTTTTCCACTTGATTTTATCTTGTCACACTACACACGTGTACTAGCTTAAGCCTTGTGTCCATTTATCAATTTTTCTATTTTATTGGATTTTTTATTGAATTATTTCATTTTAAATCAATTTAAATCAAATAAAATCACAAAACTTGATTACATGAGATCTTTTTCTATTTTCAGGACCTAATCATCATCAATATCATGATAAAATTTGTATCAAGCATTCCATGTGCAAAAAGATTGGATTTTGGAAAAAATAGGCAAGCTTTCAATGGAGGATCAAATCCAATCTCAAAGCATTGATGTACAAGGATTCAGCCCACATTTGTTGACCTAATGCATTGCTTATTACTTATACAAGCCAAAGCACACGATATCAAGGGCTGGAGGCTGCAGAATCATCAAAAGCAAAACTTGAAAAAAGGTGAAAAAGTGTGAAACTGAAATCGTTCTTAAAGGCAAATTCAAAGGCAAAACTCCACATCAATCCATTGTTGGACAATCACTGAACCTCCTGAAATCAAAAGCGAGCTCTCACACCTTCTCTAAAGCACTGTAAGCATCTCACGGATCCTCCATGTTCTTAGATTCACAAATCTTTATTCTTGCATCCATTGTTAAAAACAATTGCATATTCTGATTCCTCACATCATTTGTGAACTTTCTGCAATAACCAATTTCATTATTATGCTGTGTATCGTAAAACACCATTGTAGGTTTTTCTAGGGTTTTTTCAGGGGTTTTTATTACAGGAAAAATTGACCAATAAAAGGGGCATGGTTGAGACCGGGATGAAGAGGCGAGTTTGACGATGCCTTTGGATTGCATTTTTGTGGCTCGTAGCAGATTTTGAAGATGGCATGGCTTATAGCTACGGACGATTGTCCGTTGGTATAGGTTGAGAGGTTTTTAGCCATGGTCCTAATGACAGGGACGATGGCGTGTCACGCTCCAATTCACTTATTCAAATATAGCGCGCTTTATTTTGGTTTTCTGATCCATTAATTTGCTTTTGTCTTATTATTATTAGTTTTCAATATATTAACAATTAAGGCATAATGGTTGAGTGGAAAAGGCATGCATCCAAATACCAACAGGACCTGGGTTCGAATCCAAGGTCCCCATATGCTTTGTATTATTTTTCTTCAGGTATTCCAGCGTGCTTCAGGAGTTGTAGCCTATCATGCACCCTCACCCAATCACCTGCCAGATGGTCCTAGGCCAGATCTGGCAATCCAGAATGAACGCCCATGGTGGGATCTAGTCAACCAATGCACAGGGAATCAGAAAGTCAAACGAGGCTTGCATGTTAATGGGCCACAAAATTTCCATTCTCACCTCCTTTTCCAGGCCCCCCCCCCCCCCCTAAGTCTTTCTATTTTATTCTTTCTATTTATTTTATTTAATTAGTTATTTTTATTTATTGACTAACCAATTAAATCATTTTTTTTCTCATAAAATTAAAAACCAAAAACATTTTCTTATTTAAATTAATTTTCAGTATTTTATTTTTTTGTTAATAAATATTAATTTAATTAATTTAGTTTTAATTAGGAATAACTTTTAATATATTTTGCAATAATTAAAATTAACTTAGATAATTAGGTTTTATTAACATTAACAAATTATTTTTATTCCTTTAAATATCAAAAATCCAAAAAATATCATTTTTCTTAATTAATTAATTAGTTTATTAATTTAATGATTAACTTAGTTTAATTTCTTTTTAATTCAAAAACAAACCAAAAATCCTTTCTTTAACAATTAAAGGGTCAAAACCCTAGAACTCGCCCGATTTAATTTGTCACACGCGATCCATTTTATTTCAATATTGTATTTGTTTCCGGAATGTAATAGTTTAATAGGACTTTGAATATTTTTATCGCTTTATTTAATTTCCGCATTTATATTTCAAGGGTTGCTTTTGGCGATGTAAATACCCGACGCCTTGTAATAGTTTGTTTAATTTCCACAATTTAATTTCCGCAACTTATAAACTGTTGGATGTTTGATAATAGGGAATGCATGACAAGATCGAATGTTTAAACCTAAAATCAACATAGATAACCACTAACATGTATAAAGATAAAATAAACTGAAAACGACACACTCGCACATGCGCACTCTTAGGGTACACCTCGTTTGGTTGCCTTCGAACGTGGTCATTGAGTATAGGAAGTTTTAGAGATCGCCCCTTTATCCAAAGATCATAGTTGCCTCGAAACGGTTACCTCGGAAAAATGATCTAAGACATTAGGGTTACCGCTAAGGCGTCCTAACATTGCTTTAGTGACCGCACGTCCCTTAATCGAATTGACCCTTAAAACTCCAACGACGATGCTACCTACTCATCAATAGTGGGATAACATTGTCTAAAGGACATTAGCACCGATTGATTCCTTTTTCGAGTAGGTAGATGGTTCTTAAGTACTTTCTCTTTCCAAAACAAAAACAAAACTTTTCACACTTACACCTTTCAAACAAAAACTCTTTTCAAACCCACAAACACAAAGAAAAGCAATTTTTGAAAACACTTTGAGCAAGTACCTAATAGACCGTGGATAACCACGGATAGAAAGGGTGCTAACACCTTCCCTTTCTATAATCTACCCCCTGGACCCGAGAAACATATCGAAAAAGGAACTTTTCTGTGCTTTTTACCTTTTCTTATTGGAAAATAAAAGACGGTGGCGACTCTTGCTTACCGCGACATTTTGCGAAAACAAACGCAAAACGCGAACCAGCATTCCAAAAAACAGTCAGTTCTCTCCCACCGTATCACAAACCCTAATTTGCCATTTTTGACTTTTGATGAGTTAGGGGCATTTCTTGAGGAATCATGATCAACCCTTGATCAAATGATGGATATCACTTCAAAATGTTGATGTTGACCAAAAATCTTGAAGTTTGACTGTATATAGGCCACAATTGACTTTTGATGAGTTAGGGGCATTTCTTGAGGAATCATGATCAACCCTTGATCAAATGATGAAAATCACTTCAAAATGTTGATGTTGACAAAAAATCTTGAAGTTTGACTATATATAGGCCACAATTGACTTTTGATGAGTTAGGGGCATTTCTTGAGGAATCATGATCAACCCTTGATCAAATGATGGATATCACTTCAAAATGTTGATGTTGACAAAAAATCTTGAAGTTTGACTGTATATAGGCCACAATTGACTTTTGACCTAATACAATTGATTTTCAGGCTTTTGAGAAGTTTATTGAGCAAACTAGTTGTGCAAGGCATGAAATTTGGCATAGATGATGTTAAGAACATATTAGGGCCATGGAAAACATTTGAGACCCTTGGAGCTCAACTATCTTGATGAAAATTGAAACCCTAGTTAGAGGTCATGGCCTTAGGAGGAGTATTTTTCTGGTCAAATCTAAGTCATCCTAGGGCAAGTTAGGGATCTCAATGGGCATGTGTTGAGTAAAATAAGAGGGAAAATTTTGGGGTACAACACCATTGAATTCTCTAATACAGTCAAGTACATAATCAGAGGTCTTCCTTCTACTAGAGGCATCTGGATTGAGGGTTCTTTCAAATACTCCTTGATCTTGTCAAAAGCTATTTGGCAGTCATCGTTCCATCTTACCACTTGGTCTTTCTTCAACAACTTAAAGAGTGGCTCACAAGTATCAGTTAGGTGAGATATGAATCAGGCAATATAGTTGAGTCGACCTAGAAAACCTCTGACCTCCTTCTCAGTACAAGGAGCTGGCATATCTTTATTGCTTTCATTTTTGTAGGGTCGACTTCAATACCTTTTCCACTGACGACAAAGCCTAGGAGTTTTCCAGACCTTACCCAGAAGGTGCATTTGTTGGGGTTCAGCCTTAGCTTGTATTTCTTCAGTCTGTCAAACAGTTTCTACAAATGATCAAGGTGTTTCTCCTCAGTTTGGGATCTTGCAACCATGTCATCAACATAGACTTTTATTTCATGATAAATCATGTCATGAAATAGAGACACCATAGCCTGTTGATAAGTTCCGCCTGCATTCTTCAGCCCAAAAGGCATGACCTTATAACAGAAGGTGCTCTACTGTGTGACAAATGTAGTTTTATCCATATCCTCAAGTGCTATTTTGATGTGGTTGTAACCGGAGAAGCCATCCATGAAGGAAAACACCTTATGCTGAGCAGTGTTGTCAACCAAAACGTTAATATATGGTATAGGAAAGTAATATTTGGGGCTTTCCATATTAAAATCCCCATAGTCTATGCACATACGGACCTTTCCATCTTTCTTCGACACTGGGACCACATTTGCAACCCATTGGGGATATGACATCACTGCCAGGAAACCTGCATCGAATTGCTTCATTACCTCAGATTTTATTTTCTTAGACATATTTGGCCGCATGCGATGCACCTTTTGCTTGATCGAGGACATCCTTCCTTCATTGGCAGACGATGAACCACGATATCAGTACCATGCCCCGACATATCTTCATATGACCAAGCGAACACTTCCACGTAGTCGTGCAGCATCTGGACCAATCTTTTCTTAACACTGTCTTTCAAATTTGTACTAATCTTGACTTTTTTCTTGTCTGCCTCAGTACCCAGGTTTATCACTTCAACTAGCTCTTCGTGTTGTTGAATAGCCTTTTCCTCTTGTATCATAAGTCTGGCGAGCTCCCCAGGTATTTCACAATCTTCTTCACCTTCGTCTTCAGCTTGATAGATTGGATTTTCAAAGTCATAGATGGAAATAGCAGAATCATTATTAATGAGATCCGGAGTGGATGTAGATCTGCAAATGTGTGTGTGTGTGTGCGCGTGCGTGTGTGTGTGTGTGTGTTGAAGTGGTGAAAAACACAAGAAGGGGGGGTTGAATTGTAAAACTGAAATCTAAAGCAATTGACAAGATATTTTTATCCTGGTTCGTTTGATCTCAAACTACTCCAGTCCACCCGTCAAGGTGATTTCGCCTCTCTCCAACGAGGTCTTAATTCACTATATTCAACTGAATATTACAGACTGCTTTAACAACTGCTAAAGCCTTCTTGATTCAAACCACAACCCGGTTTGTCAAGGTAACACTTTCTTACAAAGAGATAAAACAATGTGTGTGGATGTTTTCTACAAAACTTTATCACAACTGTGATGTATACACAAATTGAAGCTTAGAAACTAGATTGCTAAACAGTAATGGAATATCAGAGTGTATGGTTTAGCAAAACTGGTAGAACGAAGATTATGGTTCAGCTTTTGTGCGTGTAGAGATTTTGAGAGCATTAACCATTTCAATCTTCAAAGCCTTGTTTATATAGCACTTGAGATGATGAACGTTGGATGCAATATTCTTGATTCAATGCTAATAACAAGCTTTCCTTTTTGAGCAGATCTTGTCTGGAATGAGGCCGTTGGAATTAATTAGCTTTCAATGCACAATACCGTTGCTTACTTAACGCAAGTTCTGGCTTGGCTCATTATGATTCTGCTTCGCTGCTGATGAACTATTGTGTTTCTGTATCAGAGTGTTTGAGTGCAGTCTTGTTCATCAGGCTTCAGCATGTACGTGAGTTGATCATCTGATCTTGACGTTCTGATGTAGCAACTTCTGATGCTGGTGTATGAAATCAAATTCTGATGCTGAATAGATGTGATATTGCTTATTTCAATCAGCGTATCTGCACGTCAGAACATAATAATTTTAGGCAGCAGATAGTTCAAACATGAAACATATAAATACTATATCTTTTCACTTTGTTATCATCAAAACTTAAATATAGGGTAGTAGATTCAAACATTGTTCTAACAATCTCCCCCTTTTTGATGATGACAAAAACTAGATATTTTAAATTAAAATAACGTGAAAAGGTATCTGGAATATGTATCAGAATAAGAAGTAAAAGAATAAGGAGTAAGGAAATACTCCCCCTGAGTTTATTACTTCCCTTTGATTATACGTGTTCTTCAGGATCAGATCTTTTTCTTTCTTTGAACATCAGATTATCAGAGTCTTTGACTTATCAGAGAGCAGAGGTTCAGAGCTTTTCTTGTCAGAGCTTTGCTTTAGATCAGAGTATTAGGACGATCAGAACTTCATGTTGATCAGAGCAACATTGATCAGAGCTTCTAGTCTTCAGAGTGTCCAGGAGCTTCCTTGTGCCTGTAGACTTCAAACAAAACAGAAAAAACATTTCAAGTAATAAAGTTAGAATGTTTGAGAATTTCTGTCTAGTTAGCCGTTATTGATTTAAATATCATTCTTGTTCTCCCCCTTTTTGTCAGCAATCAAAAAATGTTGGTGATGTGCTAAAATAAGTAAGATCAGAAAAACTAATCATATTAAAATAGTTCAGAATCAAAACAAGAAAATATTACAAGACATAATCAAAACAGTACATCAGAAAATCAAGAAAACATGAAAAAGGTCATGCATGAAAGAAAAGATTTAAGGTTGAGGAGGCAAGCGTGTGAACAGGCTCTCCAGCATGGCTTGAATCTTTTCAGAAGTTTCATTTTGCTTATGCACCATGCTGACAACAGTGTCAAACTTGCTGTCCTGCACATCCATTCTCTCTTTCATCTTCTGATCGTTTTCATCCATCCGCTGCTGTAGACGCATGTCATTCAGTCTTAGTTCTTCCAGAGTTTGCCTGTCCAAGGCAGCTTGAGAAGCATCAGAAGGAGGAGGCTTCTCAAAACTTTCCGCAACATCATCTGCTTGACTTTCAGCCGAATGGTCTTGTCTTCTTCTGATGGTTGCACCTTTGCAGCTTGCTGTTTCTCAGACCAAGGTTCACTGTCCAGAGGGAGCACGTCCTCTTTCAGAAGCATACTTCCAGCTTCATTCAGAAGCTTGCTGAAATTGTGTTGTGCCTGCTCATAGTTGATATCCTGCAACTTGAGAGCTTCAGCACGTACCCAAAGTCTGAACTGTGACCAGAGCTGATCAGAAGCAGCTGGGTCAATCATCCCAGGACAGACTTGCTTCAAAGAAGCAATCCATTGCAGCACACCTGTTTCAAAATTCAAAATACCAGAGCCAACATCTGGTTGCTTTGGTTTTGGGATGGCAATTTTGTGTTTTAGATCAGCAAGACGGTCAAGACTGGTTAAGTCAATGAAAGTCCTGCTGGGGTTTTCAGAGGTTTTCTGAGAGGCTGTTTGTTTTGGAGGAGGGGTATCAGAATCAGATATTTCGATTGGAGTGGGTGGTGTTTTGGGAGTCTTTGGTGGTGTCGATTCTGATGAGGATGGCAACTGGGGCATGATAACAGTGGTTCCACATGGCAACTGCATTGCCAACGGTGATGGTTGAGGTGAGTGAGGGTCAGATTGAAGTGGTGAAGGTGGATTATTTTCTGGTTGGGGAGAGGGAGGTGGAATCTCTGATTGCTCAGGGATCAGAGGTTCTTCTGAGAGTGGTTGTTGTTGTGGTTCTGGTTCTGGTTGTTGTTGTTGTTGTTCTGGTTGTGGAGGAGGAACATTTTGTGGTTCAGAGTTTGGTTGAGCAGAGGCATGTTGACGCTCAATATCAGCCAGCACTTGGTCAAGTGCTGTTGTTGTTGAAATTGTTGGTTGTTTGGGTGGTTTGGTTCTAGGTCTTCTGAGTTTTAATGCCTCAGAAGGGTCTTCTTCTTGTATGGTTTCATCAATGGTAGGGATGGGAATTGATATTCTATGAGAGGTTTGAGGAGGTATAGATGTTGGAATAGTAGATGAAATTAAAACAGGGGCAGCAGATGAAATACCTCTTTTCTTTGTAGTCTGCTGAGATGATCCTTCTGATGGCGCTTTCCTCTTCTTTGTCTTCTTCAGAGTCACTTCAGGTTGGGGTTGATGCAGATCTCTGATATTCAGCTTTGGATCTGTATCATCTGCCTTGTACGCATCTGGGTACCTGAGAAACATCTCTGGTTTGGATTCCATTTCAGAAAATAACGGAAAATCACTCAGAGGTACTCTTCTGCTGGAGATATCAGCAGTGGAAGTAGCTCTGGGTTCCTTCTGAATATTTTCTATCAGCTTCATCTTTTTCAGATTCTTTGCGTTCAGAGGTTTCCCAATTGTTGGTTCAATAGTGCTCAGCTCCTGAGCTTCTATCAGATGTTCAATCAGCCTATTCTCTGTCAGAATATCTGATATTAGCCTTCCAAACGGTATCCAGTCCCTCTTGGTTCTTTCTTCTTCCCTTGTTTCTTTCACACTGGTTTTGAGATGGTTGAACAGGAAGTGAGCCAGATTGATCTTTATCTTCTGATCAATAAAGTAGATCAGAAATTGCTGATCCACATTTATATAATTAGGAGAACTTGTTGGTTTCCTGTGGTTGAAGCACCCCAGAATAATCTTAGCCCATACTCTGCAATGATCCTTCAGATCCTTAATCTTGCTGCTGGGCATCCCAAGAGTGAAAATCCTGTTAGCTACCACACCTGTATCAGCACATCTTTCAGCCATGTCCACACAACGGACGCCACCACCACTTTGACCGATTAGCCTTGCAATGAGATCTTCAGAAATCACGATCTTCTTCCCCATAACACAGGAGATGACTAGATGTTTTGAAACTTTGGCGTGAATCCAAAATTCCTTGACCAGCGCTGGGAATGTTGGTCCAACCAACCTATCGAAATACCTTTCCCACTTTTGAGCCCTAACTTCTTCAGTTAGGTCAAAACCATTCTCCTTCAAGCTTTCAAAATCAATGATTAACTCAGAGAGCACTTCAAGGTTCTTCACCGGAGTGAGGAGAGTTCTGAGTGGCACTTGATATTGCTCAGAGGTTGCTTTCTTCTGATTACCTGCAGAAACGCTGCTGGAGGATGCCATTGTTCACACTAAAAAGGGTTTTGAGAATGAATTGAAGAAAAAGGTTTGCAAGAGATGAACTCAGAAATATGCAGAAAATGCTTGAGTGTGAATGAGAAAGCGTAAAGAATAAGAATGAGAGATTAATGTGCTTAAATAGAGTTTTCAAAATTATTTTGAAAAGATAAACGTTTTTAAGAGAGAGAAAAAATCATGATTGCCATTTAAAAGCATGATTACTTTTCATTAAATGCTTGCTGATTTTGGGGGATTTGAGAAAGATACTTAAAAACGGTTACCAGACATGTGTCTCAATGCACCCAATCAGTGCTTTGCCTTCTCAGAAGCGTGCACGCGTTCTGCTTCAGAGATATGCTGATGATTGGATGACACTTGTTTGATGTAGTGATCAGCACGTCTGTTTTTGAGATTAGACTCTCAGATCTTTAGACTTGCATCTGATACAATCTGCATGTTCTATCTTTCTGAAAGGAGATTGATCAGAAGTTCACAGCAAAATAATTACATTCTGAAGGTAAATATATGGAATTAAAACATTTTCACTCTGGGCATACTTTCATGCTGAGATGTTTCAGAATGAAATTAAACCTATCTTCTGAAAGGGGTTTAGTAAAGATATCAGCCCATTGATGGTCTGTATCTATAAATTTTAAGTTCAAAATACCTTTCTGAATATAGTCCCTAATGAAGTGATGTTTTATTTCTATATGCTTAGCTCTAGAATGTAAAATAGGATTCTTACTTAAGCAAATAGCAGAAGTATTATCACAAAGTATAGGAATGTTACTCTCAAAAATCTGGAAGTCTTCAAGCTGACTTTTCATCCAGAGCATTTGTGTGCTACATCCTGCTGCTGCTATGTACTCAGCTTCTGCTGTTGACAGAGCAATTGTTGATTGCCTTTTGCTGGACCAAGAGATCAGATTTTCTCCCAGAAACTGGCAGCTTCCAGAAGTACTTTTACGTTCCACTCTGTCTCTAGCAAAATCAGCATCACAGTAGCCTACTAAGCTGTAATCACTAGATTTTCTATAAAACAAACCCAGATTAGTAGTACCTTTCAGATACTTGAAAATTCGCTTAACAGCTGTTAAGTGAGATTCTCTAGGATCTGATTGGAATCTAGCACAGATACAAACACTGAATAATATGTCAGGTCTTGAAGCAGTCAGATAGAGGAGAGAACCAATCATACCTCTGTAGACTTTCTGTTCTACACTTTTGCTTACCTCTTCTCTTTCCAGAATGCACGTGGGATGCATTAGAATCTTTGATGGCTTACATTCTGAGAGGTCAAATTTCTTCAGAAGATCTCTGATGTATTTGCTCTGATGAATGTAAGTTCCTTCTGGAGTTTGATTGATCTGAATTCCCAGAAAGAATTTCAGTTCCCCCATGAGGCTCATCTCAAATTCTGCCTGCATACACTTAGCAAATTTTCTTCCAAGAGAAGGATTAGTAGAACCAAAAATGATATCATCAACATAGATTTGACAGACTAAGATGTCACTCTTAACTGATTTACAGAATAGAGTAGTGTCCACTTTCCCTCTGGTGAATTCATTTTCAAGCAGAAAGTTACTTAGCCTTTCATACCAAGCTCTGGGAGCTTGTTTCAGACCATACAGTGACTTCTTTAGTTTGAAAACCTGTTCTGGATGTTTTGTATTTTCAAAACCTGGGGGTTGGTGAACATAAACTTCTTCTTCTATATAACCATTTAAGAATGCACTTTTGACATCCATCTGATATAGAGTGATGCCTCTATTAACAGCAAATGAAATTAAAAGTCTGATAGATTCTAACCTGGCGACTGGGGCAAAGGTTTCTGTATAGTCTATCCCCTCTTGCTGACTATAACCTTGTGCAACCAGTCGTGCCTTGTTTCTGATGACTTCACCTTGTTCATTTAGCTTGTTTCTGAACACCCATCTTGTTCCAATGACGTTGAATCCTTTTGGTCTGGGAACGAGATCCCATACGTCGTTTCTGGTGAATTGATTCAGCTCTTCTTGCATTGCCAGAATCCAGTCATTATCCAGAAGTGCTTCATCAATAGAAGAAGGTTCAATCAGAGACACAAGTCCCATAAGAGTTTCTTCAGAGTTTCTGAAGCTTGCTCTTGTTCTGATTGGATCTTCCTTTCTTCCTAGGATAATCTCTTCTGGGTGATCCAAACTGCTTCTGGGTAATCTCTTCTGAGGTTGATCAGCAGCTGTTGTAGGATTTCTAGCAGTGCTCCTTTCAGACGTTGAAGGAATGTCTCTGTTGAGAGCTTCTGATGACTTGTCTTCAGAACCTGCAAATTCAATTTCTATACCTGCAAAAATTTCATTCTGCTTTGACTTTTCAGAGTCAAGCTTATCATCAAAATGAACACTGATTGATTCTTCCACAATCTGTGTTTCTGTATTGTATACTCTGTACCCTCTTGAGCGTTCAGAGTATCCTAACATAATACACTTCTGTGCCTTAGAGTCAAACTTGTTCAAATAATTCTTTGTATTTAATATAAAGCAAGTACATCCAAATGGATGAAAATATGAAATGTTGGGCTTTCTGTTCTTCCACAATTCATATGGAGTCTTTTCCAGAATAGGTCTTATTGAGATTCTATTCTGAATGTAGCACGCTGTGTTTATTGCCTCTGCCCAGAAAGTCTTAGCAACGTTTGTCTCATTGATCATGGTTCTGGCCATTTCTTGCAATGTTCTGTTCTTTCGTTCTACAACTCCATTTTGTTGGGGAGTTCTAGGACAAGAGAAATCATGCAGAATGCCTCTGTCATTGAAGAATGACTCAAAATCTTTATTTTCAAATTCTCCACCATGATCACTTCTGACTTTAACGATTCTAAGATCTTTTTCATTCTGAACTTGGTTACAGAAGGTAACAAACACAAAGTGTGACTCGTCCTTGTGTCTTAAGAACTTTACCCATGTCCATCTGCTATAGTCATCTACGATTACTAACCCATACTTCTTACCACTGACTGAAGCAGTTTTAACTGGTCCAAATAAGTCAATGTGCAGAAGTTCTAATGGCTTAGAGGTAGAAACAACATTTTTGGATTTAAAGGAAGGTTTTGCAAATTTGCCTTTCTGACATGCTTCACACAGAGCATCTGAATTGAACTTCAAATTAGGAAGTCCTCTGACCAGATTGAGTTTGTTAATCTGAGATATTCTTCTCATACTAACATGCCCCAATCTTCTGTGCCAGATCCACTGCTCGTTGTTAACAGACAGTAGACATTTTACATTCTGACTCTTTAGTTCAGAAAATTTGATTTTGTAAATGTTGTTTTTCCTCTTTCCATTAAACAGGATAGTCCCATCTTTCTGACTAACAGCTTTACATGATTTTTGATTACAGATTATATCATAACCGTTATCACTTAATTGACTTATGGATAACAGATTATGCATCAATCCATCTACTAGCAGAACATTATTAATAGAGGGAAGATTTCCATTACCTACAATTCCAGAGCCAATTATCTTTCCCCTCTGATTGCCTCCAAAGCCAACGTGGCCTCCAGGCTTAAGTTCCGGGCTTTGGAACATATGCCTTCTTCCCGTCATGTGTCGTGAGCAGCCAGAGTCCAGGTACCATGACTGGTGTTTCTGACTTGCTGCTAAAGATATCTGCAACATGTATTATTTTGTCCTTAGGTACCCAGATTTTCTTGGGTCCTGATTTGTTAGTTTTACCAAAACTCTGGTTGAATTTTGGTTTCACAGAGTGCTTACTGCTAGTATATTTGATATCATGTGTGTGACCATACACAAAGTGTGAATTTAGAGGAGTGTGTTTAATGGTTAAGTCCATGACATTCTTTGGTGTAGGAACCTTACCTTGGTATCCTATTCCTTTCCTGCCGTTTCTGCTAACTCCATAGATCATTGAAGCCATTCTGCTTCTATCTATGCTTTTAGCTAGGAACTTCTGGAAACTGTGATCATACTCCTTGATGATCTCATCAGCGTTGCTGGGAGTTTCAGAAATTGGTTCCTTCTGAGAGTTTTGTAAAGTGTTTTCTAATTTTGAAATCTTATTTCTCAGCTCAGAATTTTCCAATTTGAGACTCTCAGACTTATTAGAGTCAGATTCAAGATTCCTCTTCAGGTCTCTGATTTTAGCTCTAATTTGCTGATAACGTTCCAGAATCTCATTAAGGCTTTCAGCAAGTTCAGCCTTTGTAAAGTTAACAGCGAAGTTAGGAAATACCTCTTCTGTGTCTGATTCTGAGTCTGATTCAGAAGCTTCACTATCTTCTGAAATGTTTGCCATGAGAGCTATGTTTGCCCTTTCATCATCTGATTCTGAGTCAGCTTCAGACGAGTCAGAGTCATCCCATGTGGCCATGAGACTTTTCTTCTTCTCTCTTCCAAACTTCTTTTTGGGCTTTTCCCTCTGAAGCTTTGGGCAGTCACTCTTGTAGTGTCCTTGCTCATTGCACTCATAGCAGATGATGTCTTTTGTGTTTGGCTTTTTGCTATTGGAGGAGCCTTCAGATCTTCTGTATCCAGAGGAAGAATCTGTCCTTCTGTATCTGGAAGAAGACTCGTTCTGATCAGATCTTCTGGGATTCCTGAACTTCCTTTGTCTTTGCTTCCATAGTTGATTTACTCTTCTGGAGAGAAGGGAAAGTTCGTCTTCTTCTGATGAGGATCCATCAGATGTTTCTTCAACTGCCTGCAAAACTTTAGACTCAAATTTTCTGTTAGATTTTAATGCTAAAGGCTTACCTTGCTTCTGAGGCTCATCAGCTTCTAGCTCTATCTCATGACTTCTGAGGGAGCTTATAAGTTCCTCCAGAGTGATTTTGTTGAGATCTTTAGCTAGCTTCAGAGCAGTAACCATAGGCCTCCACTGCTTGGGTAAACTTCTGATGATTTTCTTGACATGGTCAGCAGTAGAGTATCCTTTGTCCAGAACTTTGAGACCAGCTACCAGAATCTGGAATCTAGAGAACATAGTTTCAATGGATTCAGATTCTTCCATTTTGAACGCCTCATACTTCTGAATGAGCGCCATAGCTTTTGTTTCTTTGACTTGAACGTTGCCCTCATGCGTCATTCTGAGAGAATCAAAAATATTCTTTGTTGTGTCTCTGTTGGAGATCTTTTCATACTCAGTATAGGAGATGGCACTGAGGAGGATGGTTCTGGCCTTGTGGTGATTCTTGAAGTCACGCTTTTGTTGATCAGACATTTATTTTCTATCAATCTTCTGACCACTTGCATTCACAGGGTGCGTGTATCCATCTGTCACCATATCCCATAGATCAGCATCATGTGCTAGAAAGAAGCTTTCAATTCTGTCTTTCCAGTAATCAAAGTTTTCTCCATCAAAGACTGGAGGTTTGCCACTGAATCTGTCTCTGTCCTCATTGTTGTCATTGCTGATGTGAGAATTGTTTCCTGCCATTGTGTTTTTCTGACGCTGGATCTTGTACTGACACGATTAAGTGTTTTAGCTCAGAACCAGGCGCTCTGATGCCAATTGAAGTGGTGAAAAACACAAGAAGGGGGGGTTAAATTGTAAAACTGAAATCTAAAGCAATTGACAAGATATTTTTATCCTGGTTCGTTTGATCTCAAACTACTCCAGTCCACCCGTCAAGGTGATTTCTCCTCTCTCCAACGAGGTCTTAATTCACTATATTCAACTGAATATTACAGACTGCTTTAACAACTGCTAAAGCCTTCTTGATTCAAACCACAACCCGGTTTGTCAAGGTAACACTTTCTTACAAAGAGATAAAACAATGTGTGTGGATGTTTTCTACAAAACTTTATCACAACTGTGATGTATACACAAATTGAAGCTTAGAAACTAGATTGCTAAACAGTAATGGAATATCAGAGTGTATGGTTTAGCAAAACTGGTAGAACGAAGATTATGGTTCAGCTTTTGTGCGTGTAGAGATTTTGAGAGCATTAACCATTTCAATCTTCAAAGCCTTGTTTATATAGCACTTGAGATGATGAACGTTGGATGCAATATTCTTGATTCAATGCTAATAACAAGCTTTCCTTTTTGAGCAGATCTTGTCTGGAATGAGGCCGTTGGAATTAATTAGCTTTCAATGCACAGTACCGTTGCTTACTTAACGCAAGTTCTGGCTTGGCTCATTCTGATTCTGCTTCGCTGCTGATGAACTATTGTGTTTCTGTATCAGAATGTTTGAGTGCAGTCTTGTTCATCAGGCTTCAGCATGTACGTGAGTTGATCATCTGATCTTGACGTTCTGATGTAGCAACTTCTGATGCTGGTGTATGAAATCAAATTCTGATGCTGAATAGATGTGATATTGCTTATTTCAATCAGCGTATCTGCACGTCAGAACATAATAATTTTAGGCAGCAGATAGTTCAAACATGAAACATATAAATACTATATCTTTTCACTTTGTTATCATCAAAACTTAAATATAGGGTAGTAGATTCAAACATTGTTCTAACATGTGTGTGTGTGTGTGTGTGTGTGTGTGTGTGTGTGTGTGTGTGTGTGTGTGTGTGTGTGTGTGTGTGTGTGTGTGTGTGTGTGTGTGTGTGTGTGTGTGTGTGTGTGTGTGTGTGTGTGTGCATGTAAGGTCACATGGATATTTTTTTTGAAAATGAAATAAAGTAAAGAAAGACAATGAGAGCAAAATTTGAATGCAAAAGAGTCCAATGTTTTCATTAAAATGAGCATATGGCATATGAAAATGACAAACCCTTAACAAATGGACCAACGTGCCCCAGGAAAGGCACATGGCTTAAAGTCGTTGTTTTAATGGATATTACAGACAAATTTCTCAAAATATTAAAATAGTAAATGGCAATTACTCCTGGTTGAAGGAGATTGGGATGGAGTCATTGGTTTTCCAGTTGTTGAGCCCTCTGTCAGCAGTTGGGTAAGTCCAATCATCAAAGTCACAATCAACATCATAGTCTTCAATGGCATTAATCTCATGGTTACTAATGCGGAGATATGGTTTCCCTACACGAGCACGTCGAACCTCCTTTTGAGATTTGGAAGTGAAGCCCAATCCAGATTTGTCTGACTTGAAGGGGAAATCTGGAAGTTGTCCCCAAATGGTGCAACCTCCTTCTTCAATAACAGCACGGGCATCTTTGAGTGAAACCATACTTGGTGTATCTTTATCAACTTCGGGAATGTTAGGAGTGGCTTTGGCAACAACGACCATGGGAGATACCACTTCAAAAGCTTGACAAGGAGTTTCAATGAACTCGCCATCCATTTCAACATATTTGAATGAATTTAGATGACTAATCATAAACTCTTCTTCACCACAGGCGGTAACAATTTTCCCCTTGACCAGATATTTCAACTTTTGATGTAGCGTGGAAGTCACCGCATCTGCCCCATGTATCCATGGGCGTCCAAGAAGACAAGAATAAGAAGGACGGATATCTATCACATAGAATATTGAGTTGAAGACTTGAGACCCAACTTTGATAGGGAGATCAACCTCTCCATGGACCATCCTCTTTGATCCTTCAAAAGCTCTTACTATAATGTCACTAGGCTTCAGTACCAAACCTTCACAGTCTAACCAATCTAGAGCACCTTTGGGTAAGACATTCAGAAAGGACCCAATATCCATCAATACATGAGGTAAATTGGTTCCTTTACATTTGATGGAAACATGCAGAGCTTTGTTGTGTTTTTTCCTGGCTGGAGTCAGATCTGCATCCGAAAATCTCAAACCATTGTTAGCAGTCAAACTCGCTACAAAGTTTTCAAATTGGTTGGTTGTAGTTTCTTGAGGGACATGCACATTTTTCAAGAATTTTATTAGTGCTTGAGCATGTGCCTCGGAGCACAGCAACAAAGACAACATATAAATCTTTGAGGGTGTTTTTCCTAACTGTTCCACTATCTTATAATCACTTCTTCTGATGATTTTTAGAATCTCCACCATCTCTTGGGTAGATGGGTCCTCAATGGTAATATCTTTTGCGGGTGCCTTCGTCCTGGCAGTGTTAGACGGTGTGGCAAGTGATAGAGAGAGGGGGGGGGGTGAATAGATCACCTCCTTATTCTTCAAGGATTTAAAATCTTTTATCAAAGTTTGTTAAAAGCAGCGGAAAAGTAAGGTCCAAAATTAACTTCCATCTATTTTGAACCAATTACTAGAAAACTAGACATGTGATAAACTTGATGGATTTTATTAGTATGAAATAGATGAATCTTAAACACAAATTACTTAACATTTTTAATTCACTTATCACGAAGAACAATGTTTCCAATGAATTAAAATTTGTAAGAAATTTTTTCAAATGGTTGGCGTATGCTTGTTTGATGATTAATAATGGTGATTTGATGAAAGTATTTGAACCACTATTTTATCATTAAACAGAAAACTCAGCAAGCCAATTGAATCAAAAAATTTCAGAAAATGTAAAGAGATAGAGAGAAAGAAAGAACAATACGCATGCAGTTTGGTATGGAAGTTCCCCACTATCGTCCTCGCGTGTGGGTACGTCTCCCTCTCAATTCCGTAATTGAAATTGAGAACTCTTATAACAATTTTGCTGAATGTTTGAATACAAGGTTACACTACACAGACAGAAAGAAATACCTAATATCTTCTTCTTATTGTAAGAACCTCCACTTGATATGAGCCTTATCAATATTCCCTGAAAGATCCACAACCGATCCTCCGCTTCCACGACCTGTTTGCAAAAATCCCTCTGATTTCCAAACCCCTCGCTACGGCTGAATCCGACTTGTATGACCATGGCTAAAAAACCCTCAAGAACACTTTAATTCTTGAAGGACAAACCCCTTGGTTTTTCCTCGAAGCCCCCTTCAGAATCTTCAACCCAACTTATATCCCTTGAATGCACAACTGAATGTTATCTCTTGATCTCTTGATCCAATTGAACAAAGATGTTTGATTTTCGTTGTTGTTGTTGAATTAAGATGATTGAGAAGATGATGAAGATGAAGTATCTTTCAGGCTTCTTGCTGCTCAGAATTGATGCTCACAATTGTAATATGTGTCATACTTTTTTGCTGCTAAAAAAACTTACTTATATATGTAACAGAAAACGGTTAGAGATAGAAATTCTTATTATGAGTCGATGCATGTTAGCATGAGTCGACTCATGTTAGTTATGTAACACATAATGAGTCGATACATGTTGTTATGAGTCGATGCAAGCAGATATTACAACATATTACAGAGCCAACCATTTTACATGAGTCGATGCATAACACGTATGTTTCGACACATACTGAATTGAACTTTTGATTTTTGAAGACAAAACGTGTTATGAGTCGATGCATGATGTTATATATCGATGCATAAAATTTCAAAAAAAAATTCCAGGGACATCAACATATCCTGTGTCGATGCATGAAGTTATGTATCGATGCATAAAGGTTGAAGGTTGTATTCCAGGGGCATTAACATGTTATGACTCGATGTATAACATGGATGTGTCGACTCATACTGAAGTAGAACCATTTTTATGATTCTTTGCTTAAGTATGCGTCGATGCAAAGCTGTTTGTGTCGACTCATAACAGTGTTTTATGTGTAAAAAACATTCTTAACTCATTTTAAACATTCATTGATTATTTCACATATATTTGTTATCATTCAAAACCAATTATATGAAGAGGTTGCTCACAAACTCCCCCTTTCTGATGATGGCAAATATTTGATGATGTGTGATGATACAATATGGATGAATGAGCTGCTCCCCTGAGTTTGTGCATATTAAGAATTCTTTTCTAACACTAATACCATCTTCTTTTCCCCCATTTGACAATTTTAAAAAGAGAATAAGATAGATTTTCAGCAATTTCAGCACACATGAATTGAGATGTAATCTCAGCAATCTTGTAACAAAAAGAACCAATGTCATTCACACAAAATGAGTCTTGGCATAAGGATGGTAATAACTGAGTAAACAGAAAATAATTATGGTGAAAGCATTTAACGCAGAGAATATTCAGGTTACATAAGCTATAGCAAAAATTGTTTGAATAAAACATTAATACAAACTTCAGAACAAAAGACATAAGGACAAATGTTATGAGATGTATGACATGACATGCTTAAGGATTGTTTCCATCACAAGATTCATCATAGTTGTAGTGAATGAGATAATTGGAAAGAGTTTAAAACATAAAATTTGGATAGATGGGTTGACCCAACTCAAATTAAAGGCATTAATTATCCTTATGTGTCAACACGAAACACATATGCGTTGACACATCCTGTATTGAAGAACTATTTTTAATGTTTCGCATCGACCCAATAATCATATGTGTCAACCAAAAGTAACCTGTGTCGATGAAAACCTTAATGTGTCGATCGGAAAACAATTTTGATTTCTGTTTTTACATTTTTCTTCAGTATGAGTTGACTCATAACTGTATGAGCTGACTCATAATAGTAAATTTTAACAGAAGTGTAGTTTTCTACAAGTTTATGTGAACAAATGGATATGAGACCCATTTGCAATTATATGATTATGAAAAATGAATTATCTAAAGATGATTATGCATACATAATGATGTAATGCAATTTGAAAATGTCAAGTTCAAACAATTTATGTAAAAGAAATATACATATATACAATATTAATGGAACAATTAAGGTCAATTTATAAGTAATCATAGAATTCTTACATAGAAAGTAGAGAGGAAAGATATTACCTCAGTTGATGAGATTTTAAGTCACACGTACGAAAGCTAAAAACACATCTCAACAGCATGGTGAGATATATATATATATATATAATTTAAGTACATGTGTGATTAAGACATCATGTAAGAGAGATCTAAAATCCCTAGCTCACAATGAATGTTGAAGAAAGGTTTCGTTGCTAGTGGTTTTGGAAAAATGTTAGAAAGTTGATTTTTAGTATCAACATGCTCAAACATAACATCCTCCTTTTCAACATGATCGCGAAGAAAGTGATGCCTAATCTCTATGTGTTTAGCGCGTGAGTGTAAGACGGGATTCTTAGTAAGATTTATAGCACTTATGTTGTCACATTTTATTGGAATACATTTTAATTGAATATCATAGTCTTGTAATTGTTGCTTTAACCATAAAATCTGAGCATAACAACTACCAGCTGCAACGTATTTAGCCTTAGCGGTTGACAAAGCAACATAAACCTGCTTTTTACTATGCCAACTCACTAGAGAGTTTGAAAACAAATGACATGTTCCACTAGTGCTTTTCCTATCTGACTTGCAGCCAGCAAAATCAGAATCAGAGTAACCTACTAAAATGCAATCACTTCCCTTGGAATACCATAGCCCATACTTAGATGTACTATTGATATGCCTAAGTATACCCTTGACAACTTTCAAGTGGGATTCCTTAGGATCCGATTGTTATCGTGCACACATGCAAACACTAAACATGATATCAGGCCTAAATGCCGTAAGATACAAAAGCGATCCAATCATACCTCTATATTTCTTGACATCAACACTCTTACCATGTTCATCCTTATCTAAATTCCCATTGGTAGGCATAGGGGTGTCAATTGATTTTGAGTTGTTCATTCCAAATCGTTTAAGCAACTCTTTGCAATATTTTGTTTGACATACAATTGTGCCTTCATTGAACTACTTTATTTGAAGACCGAGGAAGTAGTTTATCTCCCCCATGAGACTCATCTCAAATTCACCCTGCATAACCTTAGAAAATTCTTCGACCAAATGTAGGTTAGTTGAACCAAAAATAATATCATCTACATATATTTGAACTAAATTAATATGCTTTCCTTTATGTTTAATGAAAAGAGTGGTATCCACTTTACCTTTTGAATATCCATGATCAAGTAGAAATTGACTAAGTCTTTCATACCAAACCCGAGGGGCTTGCTTAAGACCGTATAACGCTCGTTTTAATTTGAAAACATATTTGGATATTCATTATTCTCAAAACCAGGAGGTTGTGAGACATATACCTCTTCATTTATGACCCTGTTTAGAAAAGCACTCTTTACGTCCATTTGATAAAGCTTAAAATTTTTTGCACGCGCATAAGCGAGCAAGATACGTATAGCCTCAAGGCGAGCAACTGGAGCATAAGTCTCATCATAATCAATGCCCTCCTCTTGGTTATACCCTTGTGCCACTAAGTGTGCTTTATTACGGGTTATCACTCCGTTTTCATCAAGTTTATTTCTAAAACCCACTTAGTGCCTATGATATGATGGTCTCGCGGACGAGGGACAAGTTCCCAAACATCATTTCTTTTAAATTGATTGAGCTCTTCTTGCATTTCCATTAGCCAAAATTCATCAATCAAGGCCTCTTTGGCATTTTTAGGTTCTACTTGTGAAACAAAAGGGAAGTGATAACATAAATTACTTATCTTAGAGTGAGTCATCACTCCTTTTGAAATATCTCCCAATATGTTGCCAATGGGATGGTATTTTGAGGATTTCCAAGCTGGTGGAAGATCATATACTTCCGTTGACTCTTCTTCCTCATCATTTGTATGGCTTGTATATTTTTCCTCCTCATCGTCAACTGTTTTGGATTGATCCGTTTCCTCAACAGTTTCCTTGAGTATGTCTTCTGTAAATACACCTGCACCATCCAGAGAAATACCTTTTTTGACATTTTTCGGATAAGATTCATCAAAAGAAACATGGACTGACTCCTCAATAGTAAGTAAATGCTTATTATATACTCTATATGATTTACTTGATTGTGAGTATCCGAGAAAGATACCTTCATCTGCTTTTGCATCGAATTTCCCAAGATTTTCTTTACCATTATTCAAAACAAAACATTTACAACCGAATACGTGAAGATGTGACAAGTTTGTATTTCTTCCTTTTAAAAGTTCATAAGGTGTTTTATCCAAAGTAGGACGGATTAATATTCTGTTTAAAACATAACAAGTTGTGCTAATTGCATCAGCCCAAAAGTATTTTGGTAATCCACCTTCATTGAGCATTATTCTTTCCAACTCCTCTAAAATGTGATTTTTGCGCTCCACAACTCCATTTTAGTGTGGAGTTCTAGGTGTTGAAAAATTATGCTCAATATTGTGCTTGTAACAATACTTATCAAAGAGATGGTTTTGAAATTCACCTCCATGATCGCTTCGAATTGTAATTATTTTTAATTCCATTCTGTTTTGAGATAGTTTTGCAAAACTCTTAAAAGCAGAAAAAGTATCACCTTTGCTACGAAGGAATATAATCCAAGTAAATCTAGAGTAGTCGTCCACGATTACAAAACTATAATAATTTCCACCTAGACTTTTTGTTTTAGAAGGTCCAAAGAGGTCCATATGGAGAAGCTCAAGGGGTCGTGAAGTGGAAATCATATTTTTAGATTTGAAAGAGACCCTCGTTTGCTTTCCCATTTGGCACGCGTCACATAGGTGATCCTTTGTAAATTTTATCTTTGGAAGACCCACTGCTAGATCCTTAGATACAACCTTATTAAGTAAATCAAAGTTAACATGCGCTAGACGTCTATGCCAAATCCAAGAATCATCATTCAAGGTGACTTGACACTTAGTGCTTGTTAATGATACATCAAAAAGGTCAAGCATATAGACATTGTTTACTCTAATACCCTTAAACACAATATTCTGTTCAGTATTTTCAATTATGCGGCAAGTGTTTGTGAAAGTAACTTTATAACCCTTGTCACACAATTGGCTAATACTTAACAAATTATGTTTAAGCCCCTCTACTAAATGGACATAAAAAATACTACTGGTAGAGGGACTACCTTTACCGAGTATCGCTCTTTTTTTATTGTCTCCAAAGTAACAAATCCCTTATTCTTTTCTTTGAATTCAATGAAAAGCGATATGTCACCTGTCATGTGCCTTGAACACCCGCTGTCTAGAAACCATCTTCTATCCACGAATGTAAGACACTTTTCCTGCAATATCAAAAGAGAGAGGTAGGTACCCAATTTTTATCGGGTGCATGTGGGTAAGTGGTAACATGGTTGTCTTTAGGCCTCCATTGGTACATGCCTTTAGGAACAAGAAATCTCCTAAAATTACATTTTTCAATGGTATGACCAAAACGACAATAATAATGACACAAACCGTGATGATGATGTATTTTCTTACTTCTGCTCATTGAATCCTTTGGAATCTTTTCAACAAAAGAATATTTTGCATATGGTGGATTCAACGTTCTCTTAAAAAATCTAGGATAGACCGCAAAAGTAACCTTGGGCTGTAAAGCTTTTTCCATATTAGCATTAAGAGTTCTAACCTCTTGTTGCCAAATATGACAAACCTCACATTCCCTTCTAGGAATACATCCTCTAACATCCTTATCCTTTGAACTTTCTGCAATACTAGCTTTTAGACATTTTATGTCTTTTTCAGCTTTATAGACTTTACTCTCCAAGAATTAAAATATTTGTTTATCGGAGGATAATCTCTTAAGAGCATCTTCAGCTTTCTTTTGCAGTTTTTCAAAATTTATTTTTAGTTCAGAAAAAGACATAGAACAAAAGTTGTTAGGATATGCTTGTCTTACTTGCTTGTCGTGGTTGTTTTTCTTGTGGTAGGACTAATTTTTGGTGTATGGCATGAGACATAAATATGAAGTCTCATCACTATCACTTTAAATGTCATCATTTGATGAATCACTATCACTTTCCCACACAATGTAAGCTCTTCTTTCTTTATTTAACTTCTTTGGTGGAGCTTTTCATTTGTCCTTTTTCATCTTTGGACATTCCTGTTTGTAGTGTCCAACTTTACCACAATAGTAGCAAGGTCCTTTACTTATTTGCTTTTTATTCTCTTCTTGTTTTGTCTCTTTAGACTGTTTTCAAAATCTTATGAGATTCTTATTTGAGTGCTTGATTCCATTCTTTCGAATAAACCTATTGTATCTCCGAACAAAAAGTCCCATTTCTTCATCATCATAATTTTCATCACTAGTTGAGTCATTATCATCTTGCTCTTTGTTTGAGGACTTGGAGCTAGAAGCCATTAGAGCTATTGACTTCTTCTCACCCTCCCTGTCTTTATTCTTCTCCTTATTACTCTTTTTTTTCTTCATATTTTTCAAGACTTTCCAAATCTTGTTGATGTTCTTCCAGCTTGCCAAACAGAGTTGTAATGGTAAGCGTAATGAGGTCATTGTCTTTCTTGATAACTGTTAGTTTAGGTTGCCATTCCCTGCTAAGACATCTCATAATATTATTAGTAGCAATTTCAGTGGAAACAGGTTTGCCAAGTGCATTTAAACGACTCACAAGATGAACAGATCACTTTTGCATGTCAGAGACAAATTCTCCTTGTTTCATGTGAAAGAGATCGAACTCTTGATTGAGTGTGTTAATGCGGGACTATTTAACTTCAGTAGTGCCCTCATGGGCAATTTTTAAAGCATCCCGCATTTCTTTAGCGGACGTGCAATGAGCCACCCTATAATACTCATCAACACCAAGTGCTGAGATTATCATATTTCTTCCTCTCCAATCGCACGACCACTTCTTTTCATCTATTTCATTCCATTGATCTTTAGGTTTAGGTACTATTGCACCTGCATCATTCCACATGGTAATTTTAAATGGACCATTCTGAATGGTAGTCCATACATTCCTATAAATGGAATTTATGTGTACTCGCATGCAGTCTTTCTAGTAGCCATAATTTTCACAATTGAAAACAGGAGCTCTATTATACGCCCCATTTGGTTCAAAGGCCATAGCGTTACTAGTAGACATAAAGCACTAGCTAACCGGAGCTCTGATACCACTTGTTAAACGGTGTGGCAAGTGATCGAGAGGGGAGGGGGGGGGTGAATAGATCACCTCCTTATTCTTCAAGGATTTAAAATCTTTTATCAAATTTTGTTAAAAGCAGCGGAAAAGTAAGGTCCAGAATCAACATCCGTCTATTTTGAACCAACTACTAGAAAATTGGACATGCGATAAACTTGCTGGATTTTATTAGTATGAAATAGATGAATCTTAAACACAGATTACTTAACGTTTCTAATGCACTTATCACTAGAACAATGTTTCCAATGAATTAAAACTTGTAAGCAAGTTTGTCAAACGGTTGGAGTATGCTTGTTTGATGATTAATAATGGTGATTTGATGAAAGTATTTGAACCACTATTTTATCATTAAACAAAAAACTCCGCAAGCCAATTTAATCGCAAAATTGCGGAAAATGTAAAGAGATAGAGAGAAAGAAAGAACAATACGCAGACAGTTTGGTAAGGAAGTTCCCCATTGTCGTCCTCGTGTGTGGGTACATCTGCCTCTCAATTCCTAAATTGAAATTGAGAACTCTTATAACAATTTTGATAAATGTTTGAATACAAGGTTACACTACACAGATAGAAATAAATCCCTAAGATCTTCTTCTTCTTGTAAGAACCTCGACTTGATATGATCCTTATCAAGATTCCCTACAAGATCCACAACCGATCCTCCGCTTCCATGACCTGTTTGCAAAAATCCCTTTGATTCCCAAACCCCTTTGTTGTACCCCAAAATTTGCCCTCTCATTTTATCAAGAATTCTCATCACCAGACTCCTTGAACTCCAGACATGATTATGGTTTTGCTCTGCTCAAGGCATCTCCTTGCACTGATGACCTAAATTAGGGTTTGAGTTTACACAGGTATTTTTGGACTTCTAATGCTCAAAGTGACCTTCATACTTCATTTTGGACTTTTAAGCCTGTCCATACCAAGTTTCAAGCCTTGAATCAAATTTTTACCCAGTCAATTGGTCAGTTGACCTAGAAATCAGCTGTATGGGGGGAAAAGTCAATTGTGGCCAATTTACAGTCAAACCTCATAAATTTTTACCCACATCAACATTATAGAATCATATGAATCATTTGATAAAGTTTGGACCACAACTCCACAAGAAATTTGATCAGATCACCAAAAGGGCAAAATGGTCATTTTTAGGGTTTTGACTGCACAAGGGCAATTTCTGACTTTTTGACCTAGCCAATGGCAAATTGGGTTCAATCATGGATTCAAGGACTCTATGGAATCATATTGACCTATTCACAAGGTTCAAAAGATCTCAATTGCATTGGATTGACAGATGAATTTCCCAGTCAACTGATCAAAATTTGACTGTACACTGAAAAGTCAAACTTAGACTTTTTGGTCAAAATCAAGTGCCAAGGGTCATTTTTCATCAAGATGTGTCAAAACATGAAACTTATTCATCAAGAAACCCAATTTTTCAAATTAGGGTTTAAAGTTGAAAATTTTCATAACTTAGAATTTTTTTAAGTTATGAAATTTTCTTAATTTTTCCTAACTTTGCCCAACATTTTCACCATGATGCAATTGGATTCAAACAAAACTTCCAACATTAAAGTTGTAGTACTCCACAAAGTCTAAAACTTTTATTCACAAAGTTTTCCAAAAATAAGCATGGATCTCAAGTTATGATTTTTGGAACAAGGGTCCATGAAACTTTTAACTTAGAGAAATTTTGCCCTAATTTAGGCAGGATTTTGACCTATCTTCATGGCCATTTTTCACATAGTTCGACTTGGAATATCAAATTTCATTTTAAAGATGTAATGTAGAGCATGTTGCAAGCTTTCCAAAATGTCCAAGAACACTCCAAACACATTTGTGGTTAGGGAGAATCGAAGGCTTGAAGTTGGCAAAAACTCACTTTTCATCCATGGAATGGTCATGTTGATACAAGTTACCAATTCTAATCAGCTTTCTTTGCACTATATTACAGGCCTCAAAACCATTCCACACTCAATAATTAAGTGCAAAACCATTGGTCTAAGGCATTTTTTTGGTCATTAGAACATTGCACATTAGATTAATCCTTAAATAGAAAAAGCAACATTACCATTTTTGCTTAAATCTTTCTTTATGTCAAAACTGATTTCTTGAGCATTGGTCCATATCTTATGCAGAAAATCAAATCCACAAATTAGAGGGTCTAAGAGCAGAGGGTGCAAGCATAAGGATAGCCTGTACATGCCTGTTTCACATCACTTCTCACACTTTTCTTCATAACCAAGAAATTTGTCCAAAACACAAGAACTTGAGTCTCGGCAAAAACCAACTTGTGCAAGCTTTTGAAACAACTTTCTCACACCCCCTTGAGCTTAAAACACGACCCTTTGAGCCCTCAAACATCCCATAGCTCAAAATCACACTCCATTGGCAAAACAGGGCAACATCTGCATCTTGACTTCCATAGCATAATTTGCTCGTGTGTTTTGCCCCAAACCTGTTCAAACACCTTCCATACAACTCATCCAAGATATCCCAAACCTTAAACACTAACTGTAACTCCATTTACAGGGTTTGACATTTTTAATTTGAGCTTGTGCAGGTTGAGTTCTGTAGGCTTGTTCAAGTACATTCAAGGCAAACTAGACATTGGAGAAGGTCGGGTGAAGTTCAACAAGCTCCCAGACATCTCAGGCCTTGCTGAAAAGCTCCACATTGCCCTACACGAAGTCAGCTGAAACAGGTTTTTGTCAACTTCCTATCTCTCTATCTAGGAACATTTAGGCTTAGGTTTGTGAATAAGAAATGTAGTATTCATTTCCATGAAGCTGTACATATGCTCAGTTTTCATTTTAGTTAAGCATGCTAAGAGAATTTGATCCATGACCATACTGAAAAAATTAGGTTAGGATTTGGGGCCGGAGAAATTCTCTCTGGTCTTTGAAAGTTAGGACAAGTTTTTTATATGGTTGAATTCGTCTTGAAGAGCTCTACAACTTTGATGCTATGTGTTTTGTAATAGAGCTCGTATACAGGTTGTTCATGTTTGGAACCAGGCGCGCGCGTTCTTTTGAAGACAAAGGTTGAAGATGAAGTGTGGTGGGCTGGGCTTGGTCCTGGCTCACTATTGACACCCCCATTTTACTGAATGCACCCCCTGGCCCAATTTCTTTACATTTTTATATTTTTATATTTATTTTCATTTTCTGATTTTGTTTTATATTTTCCAAACATAAAAATATCCAAAAATATTTTCATAAAATTTTCACATTTATTTTTATTATTTTTGTTATTTTTTAGACATAAAAATAATTATTAGGTAATATATACTTTTATTTTATTTAATAAAAACTTATATATATTATAGAAATATTATATATTTTATTTTTATTATTCATACCTATAAAAATAATATTTTTCTCATATACTATCATTTTTCCTAAATACTTGTATATATTTTATTTTATTTATTATACCTAATTAATATAATCAATACATATATACATACTTTTATTTTATAAATACTTGAGAATAAAAACATGAAAAAAATATACTTTTATTTTTATAATTATTTATACTTAAATAATAAATTTTTTCTAAATATTTTTTTATACACATTATTTTATTTTATTGTATATAAATAATATAGTCAATATATTTATATGCTTAAAAAATTAGGGTTTTACCCTTAATAAAAAAAATGATAATCTTTTTACTTATTTCTTTCTTTTTACATTAAATATTTTTACATACATAAAAATAAACAAAACCTTTTTTTTCATATTCATATTATTTTGTATATTTATTTAATTTGTTTATTTAAATATTATTCATTTTTTATTTATGCCATTTGATTCAATTTGGATGTAATAGTAAAACTAGGGTTTTAATTTCTTGTCAAATATTCCCCATTCAAAATTTGTATCCCCCTCCCCATAATCATGTTGTAATAGTAGTTGATTTATTTTACGCATTTACGCTTTCAATTATGCCATGATTAGAGATTAGGGTTTGTATGCAAAAATTCAAAATTAACAAGTAGCTTGACCTAATACAAAGACAAAAATGCATGAAAATTAATACACAATACACACTTGCACCCCTAGGGTTACATCCACTTGTTGCCTTAAAAATGGGCCATGTTATGCATGTTGGGTACTTTGGCAAAACAAAAACAAAACAAAAGATCATAGTCCCTCAATGACGCTATCTTGATTGCCTAAACAAAATGATCAAGTCCCTCGGAAAATTTGCTAAAAATACTTAACACAATTGCTATCATGGTCTATACGATGACCCGCGCCTGTCCCATTTAACATCCTAATACAAGGTTGTTTACCAAATGTAATGGTAAAACAACACTGTCAAAAGGGTTAAAAACATAGGAAAGATCTTTGAGTAAAATAGGGTAGATAACTCTTAGTTACTTGATCAAAGCTTGCAAAACATCATTGCTATTTTCAAAACACATTTCACAACACAATTGCCAAATCAAACTTTCAAACATTGAAATCTTTTCAAAAGACAATACATCTTTGTATACATTCAAACAAGAATCATTACAAAGGTTTCCACAACGATGGCCTCTTTTCAAAACATATTTCAAAACCACACACAAAGCACTATTTCAAACAATTGAAAAGCAAAAGCAAGTGATCTAAACAAGTAACTAAGAGCCCATGGATAACCATGGATGAGAAGGGTGCTTGCACCTTCCCTTTTCATAATCTACTCCCCGAACCCAAGAAAACATATCAAAGGTCTTTCCTGTGCTTTTTGACCTTTCCTTAGGATAAAATAAAAAGTCGGTGGCGACTCTTGCTAAGCCGAAACATTTGGGAACACAAAACGCAAAACCTCAAGTCAGTTCTCCCACCGTATCACAGAACTGGCGACTCTGCTGGGGATCTAAGAAAAGTGGAGTAACCTTAGGGTTCAGATCACCTTTACATGCTTATCTTGTTTGCTTTGATTGCTTTACATTTGATTCTATTGTTTGGGTTTGAAATCCTCCACATGGATTCTTGGGAAACATTCATAGGTAAATAGCAATACATTGTGGAAACTGTGCGGGGTATACCGACATGGTTGAAGCAATAGATATATTAGTGCGACATATTTGTGGGTACCGGTAGCCTTTGAGTTAATCAAAGAGAATACGGGGCCGCTGAGTGATGTCATGAAGCACTAATGAACTCTTAGAACCTTTACTTGACCATCTTGGCCTTATTAGGGGTAGTGAGACGACCGGCTTTGGTGTAGTCCGAAGTTGGTAGATACTCAATACTACACTCATTGAGGGTTGTTTTCTTGGAATATTTCGGTCGCCAGTTAAGTGGCTAAACTGAAACAATGAACACAGAAAATAATCCAATGATATTGAGCTCCTTAGAACCCAGTTACTATTTAAAGCACAGGTTGAGCCAACTAACTTCAAGAGGGTACTTACCCATGAAACCCCATGGAAGCCTGAAACTAGGATCTTGTGTGATTTGCTTGTACATATACTTGTGCATACATCATGAACATCATGAAGCATCATATGCATCTACTAACCATTTCAAGGGTTTGGATCTTCATCTTTGTTCTTGTTTTGTAGGTCATGGAATCTCTTCGCAGGAAAATAATTCAAGTCAACCTTGTAAGGATCCCTCCTCAACTCAAGGAGCTTACTTCCAAGATTCTAGAGAATTCCCTCTTCAGTGAAAGACATGGTAGACTCCTCAACTTGGTCAACTCCAACATTGAAGAAGACATGGTGAAAGTTCTCTTCCAGTTCTTTGACCCCCTACACCATTGCTTTACATTTACTGATTACCAACTAGTACCTACTTTGGAGGAAGTTTCTCAACTCCTGAGGATTCCTATTCTTCATCAACTACCCTACAACGGTACGGAAAGAGAACCAAAGACTGAAGATAATGCTCAAGCCTTACACTTGCAACCATCTGATATCAAAGGTCATTGGGAAACCAAAAGTGGTGTCAAGGGTTTCTTGATAAAGTTTCTGTTTGAGAAGGCACAAGACTGCTGGAGTTCTCTAGATCTGCAAGCTTTTGAGGAGATTGTAGCACTTCTCATCTATGGGTTGGTCTTGTTCCCAAACCCTGATCAGCTTATAGATGTGAATGCTGTCAAGATTTTCAAATCTCGGAATCCTGTGCCTACATTGCTTGGGGACATCCTACACTCATTTTACACACGAACAATGAGGAAAAGGGGTGTTCTCATGTGCTGTACTCCTCTTCTAGCAAGGTGGTTTATTTCTCACCTTCCCCAATCAGTTTTGAAGAATGAGCAGGGTTTAAGATGGTCACAACGGTTGATGACCCTCACACATTCTGATGTTCATTGGTGTTCTCGGTCCAGAGAAAATGTCATCATCATTGATCATTGTGGGGAATTCCCTAATGTCCCACTACTTGGCATTAGGGGAGGCATTACCTACAACCCCTGTTTAGCTCTGAGACAATTTCGGTATGCCCGAAGGGATGGCCCTCATGATATGCTGATTCCTGACTTAGTTTTTGACTTTGACAATGACGCTCAAGGATTTTGACAAAGGTTTATCCGAGCTTGGAGGATGCCCAACAAAGTGGATAACAAGACACTGGGACACAAGAATTCCATCCCCCTTGAGCCTTATCTCAAGTGGGTACGAACCCGCGCCCAGAGTCTTATGATGCCTTACCTTCACATTCTCCCCGTGATCAAAGAGCCTATCATGGAAGGAGAGGTTCCATACACCCTCCTACATCCTGACATGCCAAAATCATTGCAAGAATTGCAAAAGGGTTGGATACAGCTCAAGGAAGAGCGGAATACTTTTGAAGACAGCTTCTATGCAAGTGAGAAGAAGGTTTTGGAACTTACCCGCCGACTTCACGAAGAGGAGACTATTAACACTTACATCGCGCCAAAGAGGATGCGCGACGTCTTTTTACATTAAGAAGCTTTGTAATATTTTGCCCATGGGGCATTTATGTACTAACAAATTTCTTCTTATTAATATGATGTGTGTTCGTTTTGTTTGCAACAAATTTGAATTTATGAATCCTTGAATGCATTACATGAATACACATCATACATCATATGCATAAACAGGTCTTCACACCAAGTTTCCTTATCTTTCTGCTGTTTATTTCAGCAAGATGGATATAGAGCAGACGGTCAAAGATCTGCAGGCACATAATTCGCAATTCCAACAACTCCTCATGACCTTAGCAAAGGGTCAAGAGGACCTTAAAGAACTGTTAGAGAAAGAGAAAGAGAAAAAGAAGAAAAGGGCTGGTGTGTCCACTATGGGAAGAAGATTTAAGAATCAGGCTAGAAGGGTCCTCGAGTTCCCCTCGACGTCTGACGAAGGGGTTGGTAAAGGTAAGAGAGTTGCAATGCCCTCCGAATCTGAAGCTGAAGAGGAAGAAGAAGAAGAGGAGGAAGATTACTCTGAACAGCAGTATCCTCATGCGGATGATAAGTATAAAAATCTGGAAGAACGGTTGGCCGCCATGAAAGTATAAAGGGTTCCTGGGTTGGATTTTGAAGAACTAGGGTTGGTTGCTGGGATCGTCATTCCCCCCAAATTCAAAGTTCCTACATTTGCCAAATACGACGATTTGTCCTGTCCGAAGATGCATCTACGGTCCTACGTCAGAAAGATCTAACCTCACTCTTCTGATAAGGACCTGTGGTTCCACTTTTTCCAAGATAGTTTGTCGGGTACGCAATTGGACTGGTTCTATCAACTTGAGAGATCTGATGTTCATAACTAGGAAGATTTAGCTACTGCTTTCTATCGACAATATCAATATAACGCAGATTTAGCGCCTACTCGTACTCAACTACAAAGTATGAGTATGGTCTCTAATGAATGCTTTAAGGAGTACGCCCAGAAGTGGCGGGATTTGGCTGGAAGGGTGCAACCACCATTGTCGGATAGAGAGCTAGTTGACATGTTTTTAGGGACCCTGTCAGGTCCATTCTTCAATCATTTGATCGGGAGCTCATCTGTAGGGTTCATCAAATTAATTCTGACAGGTGAAAGGGTCGAAGCTGGCATTAAGAGTGGTAAAATTCAGAAGGATGTTGCTGCTTCCACTACTTTCAAGAAGACCTTCCCAGCCAAGAAAGAAGCTTCTGCTGTTTACTCCCAGAGAAATCAAGGAAGAACGGAGTGCCGACCTGTGGTGGGAGCTGTGATGATCCAGAACTCCTCAGCTGATCAACCTCGAAGCAGTCAACCCAGAGCTAACCATTAAAGGGTAGAAAGGCCACAACAACAATTCACCTGGATCAATATGACACCGGCTCAGGTCCTCCCTCATCTGTTAAAGTTAAACCTTACCAACTTGAAAGAAGCACCGAAAAACCCAAATACCTCTTCTCCCTATTATCATTCAAATGCAAAATGTGCATATCATTCGGACAGTGTGGGGCATAACACCAACAACTGTTGGGCCCTTAAAAACAAGATCCAATATTTGATAGATGCCAAGGAGGTAGAGTTTGATGCTCCCGAAAAACCTAATGTGATATCCGCTCCTATGCCAAAACATGGTCATAATGTCCATGCCATTGTAGAAGATCTTCATGTTACTACTGTTGATGACTTAATGACTCCATTACCAATGATCAAGATGAATCTGTTGAAAGCTGGGATTTTCCCGTGCTGTGAAAAAGATTGTTACTTTTGTTCAACCTTGCAATCTGATTGTCCACTGTTGAAATCAGGAATCCAACGCCTGATGGATACTCAAGCGATCCTCTTTCAGAAAACTCCTAAGGATACTATTACTCATGTTACTCCTGTTACTCCTGTTACTCTAATCAATGACATTGCTATAATCACCATTTCTGACAATCTTTCCAAGACCTGCAAAAGGCCTGTTAAGATTACGCCTGATCCAAAGTTTGTACCACTGAAGATTATTATGTCGGGGCCTATCCCATATAAGTCCAACAAGACGATACCGTGGAATTAGGGAGGAGAGATCTTCTACCATGGTGTCAAGCAGATCGAATCAGCCGAAGAGAATTCCGATGAAGAAACTCCTGATGTAGGAAATATTGTGGGGACGAGTAAGATAACTCGTAGCGGAAGAATCTTCTCTCCGGAGATTGCTCCTCCAAGGGCAGTATTTGGACCCTCTAGTGCTCATGTGCCTATCAAGATATATGTGCGAAGTCCAGTGATCGAAGAAATTATTACTCTTGAAGTTGTACCCTCTACTGTTACGGCTGATAAAGGTAAGGGAATCGAAGAAGCGCCCGTCAGGATGAGGGCTCAGACTTTGGTTATCCCCGAGACCAACCAAAAGGAAATGGAGGAAATCTTAAATATAATTAAGAAGAGCGACTATGATTTCGTAAAGCAGCTGGGGAAAACCCCTTTAAAAATCTCTATGCTAGCTCTGTTGCTTTGCTCTGAGGCTCATGCCAAAGCCTTGATCAAATTCCTGAAGACGACGCACGTGCCTCAAGAAACTTTTACGGATCAATTTCAAGAGTGTGTAGCCAACCTTACAGCCGACAATGGTCTTGGCTTCTCTAATTCCGATTTGACGTCTAAGGGAAGAAAGCATAAAGATGCGCTGCATGTTTCGGTAGAGTGCATAGGGACCACACTTGCTCATGTTCTGGTTGATACTGGCTCATCTTTAAATGTCCTACCAAAGAAAGCATTGGATAGATTGGACTGTGAAGGTTTGACCCTAAAGCCCAGTAATATCATTGTTAGAGCCTTCGACGGTTCTAAGCGGTTGGTTCACGGAGAAGTGGACATCCCAATTAAGGTGGGAACAGAAATTTTCAACTCTACCTTTTATGTGATGGACATCCGTCCTTCATATTCATGCTTGTTGGGAAGGCCATGGATCCACAACGCTGGGGCAGTCACTTCTTCTTTACACCATATGCTCAAATACCCAGTCCAAGGTAAAATCATAACAGTTCATGGTGAGGAGGGGTATATGATAAGCCACCTTAACTCTTTCCGCTACGTGGAGTTAGATGGTGAATTCATAGAAACACCTTTCCAACACTTTGAAGAGGTTTCTCCTGAGGTTGCAGTAGCCAAGAAAATGACTGATGTGCCCATCATTACCAAGCCTGTGTCCCGGATGTCATCCCTTAAAGATGCAGAGGCTGTAGTCAAGGCAGGAGGAAGCATAATATGGGGCCAACTGCCAGATTTTCCTTACAAGACAGATAATTTCGAATTGGGTTTCACTGCTGCTAGCCAGAAAAATGTGCGTCACTCCCGGGCTGGAGGACCGCCACTGAAAATCACTCATCATGGAGTTCATGCTTTAGGAGATGATGATGAAGAAGGCAATTTTGAAGATTAGATCTTTCCAACCATTGAAGGGGGACTGAACAACTGGGAGGGGAAAGACTTCATTCCCATTACTTTCATCAATCAGTAATTTATCTTTTGAACATTTCCTGTTTGGTCTGTAATAATTATTAAACAATTCATACACTCTTTTCGCCTTATGCCTTACCCGGGGCATATAGGTCCATTTGTAAGGGTTTTGATTCTTCATTTTCATATGCCATTTTTAATGAATCATGGACGTTTTCATCTATAAACTTTTGTGTTCATTTTCTTTCCTTTTACATTTTATTTTTTTTAAGGATGGTTATCTCTTACACACACCCACACTCACAAAATATAGGTACCCATCCACTCCGGATTCCATGGGTGACTATTTTGCTTTGGCCTTTAGTGACTCTGAAGATCTGGTCAATCATGTCGAGTACGAAGGTGATGAAAACTAAGAAGTGCCTGGAGAGTTGGCTAGAATTTTGCAACAAGAAGAAAGGGCTATTCTGCCCCATGAAGAGTTGTTAGAGACTATCAATTTGGGTACTGCCGAAGACAGAAAAGAGGTTAAAGTGGGTTCCAACCTGGAGCTAAGTGTCAAAGAGCACTTAGTTCATCTTTTGAATGAGTTTGTTGAGATCTTCGCCTGGTCCTATAAAGACATGTCGGGACTGGATACAGATATTGTGGTTCACCGTCTCCCTACAAGAGAAGACTGTCCATCAATCAAACAGAAATTCCGTCGAATGAGGCCCGACATGTCCGAAAAGATCAAAGTTGAGGTGATGAAGCAGTTCAATGCTGGCTTTCTGGCTGTTACTTCCTATCCACAATGGGTTGCTAACATTGTGCCCGTGCCTAAGAAGGATGGCAAAGTCAGAATGTGTGTGCACTACAGAGACTTAAATAGGGCTAGCCCTAAAGATGATTTTCCACTACCACACATTGACATCTTGGTTGACAACACAGCTCAACACAAGGTATTCTCTTTCATGGACGTATTTTCAGGGTATAACCAGATCAAAAAGGCCCCCAAAGACATGGAGAAGACTACTTTTGTTACGCAGTGGGGTACCTTCTGCTATAAAGTGATGTCATTCAGACAGAAGAATGTCGGGGCAACCTATCAACGTGCCATGGTAGCTTTGTTTCATGATATGATACATCATGAGATCGAAGTCTACATAGACGACATGATAGCCAGCTCACAAACAGAAGAAGAACACCTCGACCATCTGCAAAAGCTATTTGTCAGGTTAAAAGAATACAAGCTCAGACTGAAACCTAGCAAGTGTACTTTGGGAGTCAGGTCCAGTAAACTTTTGGGATTTATCGTCAGTAACAAAGGCATTAAGGTTGATCCTGCCAAAGTCAAATCTATACAAGAAATGTATGCCCCCCGCACTGAGAAGGAGGTCAGAGGTTTCTTGGGACGCCTAAACTATATTGCAAGGTTCATCTCTCACCTTACATCTACCTGTGAACCAATCTTCAAGCTATTGAAGAAAGATCAGGTGGTTGAATGGAACAATGATTATCAAGTTGCTTTCGATAAAATTAAGGAGTATTTGCTGGAACCTCCTATCTTGATGCCACCCGTCGAAGGAAGACCTTTAATCATGTATCTGACTGTTTTGGATAATTCAATGGGGTGCGTACTGGGCCAACATGACGAGTCTGGCCGAAAAGAGCATGCCATTTATTACCTTAGCAAAAAGCTTACCGACTGTGAGACTCGCTACTCACTGCTCGAGAAAACTTGTTGCGCTTTGGTATGGGCTTCTCGCCGAATAAGGCAGTATATGTTGACACATACCACTTTGCTGATTTCCAGAATGGATCCGATCAAGTACATCTTCGAGAAGCCTGCTTTATCCGGAAGAATCGCTAGATGGTAGATGATCCTGACTGAGTATGATATCCAGTACACAACCTAAAAATCTATAAAGGGGAGTGTACTAGCTTACCATCTAGCTCATCAAGCTGTCGGAGATTACCAATCCATGAAGTTTGACTTCCCTGACAAGGACATTATGACATTGGACAACATTGAAGGTAACGGACCGTATGACGGACCTGAACAAGGATCCCGATGGACCCTGTACTTTGATGGTGCTTCAAATTCACTTGGCAACGGTATCGGCGCGATACTTATTTCTACACAAGGTTTCCATACACCTTTCACTTCTAGGCTCTGTTTTAGCTGCACCAACAACATGGCCGAGTATGAAGCCTGTATCTTTGGTCTCAAGGCTGCGATTGACCTAGGAATCAAATCTTTGGTTGTATTTGGGGACTCAGCTTTGGTTATCAGTCAAATCAAAGGAGAGTGGGACACTAAACATCCTAATCTCATCCCATACAAAGAACATGTCCTGACATTGTTGCCTCATTTTGAGCAGATTACCTTCGAGCACTTCCCGCAAGAAGAAAATCAGCTAGCAGATGCTCTAGCCACAATTTCTTCCATGTTTAAACTCAATTGGGACAATGAGGCTCCCCAAATCACCATCGAGCGAATGGACAAACCTGCGCACTGTCATGAGATTAATACCGAAGAAGTAGTGGAACAGCCCTGGTTTCATGAAATCAAAAGGTATCTCAAGACTCGAGAATACCCTGAAGGAGCTTCAGTCAACGACAAAAAGTTCTTAAGGATATTTGCTTCCAAGTTCTTCCCGAGAAATGGTATCCTATATAAGCGCAACCATGATTGTGTTCTGCTTCGTTGTGTGGACAAGGTTGAAGCTGAGCAGATCATGACTGAACTGCATAGTGGCACATTTGGAACCCATTTGAGCGGACATACGATGGCTAAGAAGATTCTAAGGGCAGGCTACTACTGGTCTATCATGGAAGCTGACTGTCATCAATACGCTCGTACTTGTCACAAATGCCAAGTCTATGCTGACAAGGTACATATTCCTCCAATTCCTCTCAATGTCCTAACAGCTCCTTGGCCATTCGCAATGTGGGGAATCGACATGATTGGAGAGATCAAGCCTATCGCATCCAATGGACATCGCTTCATCCTGGTGGCTATTGATTACTTTACCAAATGGGTCGAAGTAGCTTCCTTCGCCTCCGTTACAAAGAATGTGGTTGCCCGCTTCATCAAGAAGAACCTCATATGCTGGTATGGTATCCCCGACAGGATCATCACGGACAATGGTACAAACCTGAATAACACTGTGATCACTGCTCTGTGCGAGCAGTTAAAAATTAAACATCACAATTCATCTCCCTATTGGCCAAAGATGAACGGTGTTGTTGAAGCTGCGAACAAAAATATCAAGAAGATCATTCAAAAAATGACAGTCACCTACAAGGACTGGCATGAGATGTTGCCATTTGCTATGCACGGATACCGTACCATGACGTGCACTTCAACCGAGGCAACCCCCTTTTCTTTGGTATATGGCATGGAAGTTGTTTTGCCTATGGAGGTTCGGATTCCTTCTTTAAGGATTATGAAGGATGTTGGTTTAAGTGAAGACGATTGGATTCAAACCCGGCTTGATCAACTTAATCGACGAGAAGCGACTTACTGCTGTTTGTCATGGTCAGATGTATCAAAAACGAATGATTAGGGCTTTCAACAAGAAAGTCAGACATCAGGTGTATCAAGTCGGAGATCTTGTAATCAAGCGGATCATCTTTCCGCAGAGTGATCCCAGGGGCAAGTGGACTCCTACTTACGAAGGACCATTTATGATCAAAAACATCTTTTCTGGTGGGGCTATGATTCTAACCACCATGGATGGCGACGACTTGCCGCACCCTGCGAACACAGACATAGTCAAAAGATACTACGCATAAACGACCCGACAAGTTGAAAACCCGAAAGGGCGACTTGGGCAAAAATGGGCATCCCGGTGAATCGAAAACCCGAAAGGGCGATTCAGGCAAAAATTAGGGATAAATAAAAAAATTTGTACACCCGGCAAGGTGAAAACCCGAAAGGGTGACTTGGGAAAAAAAGGGTTTCCCGGTGGATCGAAAACCCGAAAGGGCGGTCCAGGCAAAAGTTAGGGAACTAAAGTGTATGACTATGTCTCGTCGGATCACTTTAAGGACAATCTCTTCAAAGATAAGCTTCGGGCTTCTGATCAACCTAATCATCGTCGAACAAGGCAACGAATGGATAAGATACTCAGAGTTGCGAAGGCTATATCAGAATGGGAATCCCATGGAAATTGTTACACATAGCCATCTTTCTTTGTATAAATTTTTCTCAATTTTATGACAACATTCTATTACTAGGATGTCTGTCTCCTTTGTACAAAATACTTACATAAAGTTAATACAAAGATACTTCAAAGTGCAGAAATTTGTTTGCCTTTTCTTTCTTTTTTACACTTGTGTTTTGTTTGAAAACGTCCAATGATTTATTAAATGAGCATATGCATTTGAATATAATCACTGCCTACAAATAAAATGAAATGAGAAAGGATAATTACTGATAGGTTGAAAGTATAGGAGAACGTCTTTTAGGCTATTCCAGAAGAAATCCCCTACAGTATGTCATTCAGATCCTCAATAAAGCTAAAACCTTGAAATACATATCCCCAGCGAAGTTAAGTTTTAAAATCGCCATCAGAGCTAAGTTTCTAAACTCCCGATCCCCAGCGGAGTTCTCCTCAAACAACAAAACAGGAATCCCCAGTAGATTGGCATACAACCCAAACTCATGACTTCCACAACAGGATAAGCATTCTCCCCACAAAGTTATTTCCCAGCATAATGAGGATTCTTGTCCTCATTTCTCCGGTTGAAGCCTCCCAGGTTTTAATTCCCCAATAGAGATCGTCAGAATTTTCCTCATCCGCCAGGAAAGTCATGAAGGATTCTCAATTCCCCATAGAAGTTGTCAAGGCTCTTGTTAATCCCCACAAGTCACCAAGAATTTTCAATCCTCAGCAGTAGTCCAAAGGATGTCCTCAGTCTCAACAAATCGAAGGTTTTGAATCTCCAACAACATTCAAGGGTTTATTTTCCCCGACAGTAGTCAAAGATTTCATTATCTCTAGCTATCAAGGATTTATTTTCCTCAGCAAGTTAGCTAATCAGCTTACATGCGTATACATTACATTCATATATCATAAACATTGATAGAACACATTTTTATTGCATCATACATGTTATGCAACATAACTGTGTGTTTTAGCTAACATTTTACCCTTTTCAGGATAAGATTAAAAGCTACCTTTAACAAATGTTCAAAGATTTCAGATACAATACAGATACACCCCAGGCACGGCGGTCATTCTACTACTCATTTAGAATTTCAAAGTCAAGATACAGTATGGATACACCCCAAACACGAAGGTCATTCTACTACTTATTCAGACTTCAGCAATCATATACAGACTAGATACGCTCCATATACGAAATCCATTTTATTTCTCATTCAGATTCAACTATCAACTTCAAGTTCAGATACACTCCAGACACGGAAGTCATTCTGTCACTTGTCAAGATCCCAGTTACAGTACAGATACACTCCATACACGGAAGTCATTCTGCTGCTTATACAGGTCTCAACTTTAGATACAATCCAGATACGCGCCAGACACGTCCGCCATTCTGTCACTCATTCGGAATTTATCCCCAGCCCGGAGATGCTCCATACACAGATGTTTCTCTGTCGCCCATTCATAATTCAGATACAATACAGATACACTCCAGACATGGAAGTCATTCTGATATTCATTCAAGAATCAAATACAGTTACATCTCGGATATGCTCCAGACACGGACGCCGTTCCTTTGCTCATACAAATCCAATCTCCGGATACAACTCAGATACGTTCCAGATACGGATACCATTCTGATAATCATTCTCCTGGTTTTCAACAAACAAGTCTTGGATGGAATCTTTTAAGCCCATCTCCAGCAAGATTCTACCATCCCCAAATGGCATCTTTAAGCTCATTCCCTCAGTTACATTTTGACGAGTGAAAATTTATGGGCACTCTAGTGTCCAATCATCTTTTACTTTCGAGTCACGAAAGGTAAACTCGCCAATCTAACTCTTCAGGTTTAAGAAGATTGAACAGGGGCAACTGTTGTACCCCAAAATTTTCCCTCTCATTTTATCAAGATTTCTCATCACCAGAACCCTTGAACTCCAGACAGGATTAGGGTTTTGCTCTGCTCAAGGCATCTCCTTGCACTGATGACCTAAATTAGGGTTTGAGTTTACACATGGATTTTTGGACTTCTAATTCTCAAAGTGACCTTCATACTTCATGTTGGACTTATAAGTTTGTCCATACCAAGTTTCAAGCCTTGAATCAAATTTTTACCCAGTCAATTGGACAGTTGACCTAGAATCAGCTATATTGGGGAAAAAGTCAATTGTGGCCAATTTACAGTCAAACCTCATAAATTTTGATCCACATCAACATTATAGACTCATATGAATCATTTTATCAAGTTTGGACCACAACTCCATAAGAAATTTGATCAGATCACCAAAAGGGCAAAATGGTCATTTTTAGGGTTTTGATTGCACAAGGGCAATTTTTGACTTTTTGACCTAGCCAATGGCAAATTGGGTTCAATCATGGATTTAAGGAATCTATGGCATCATCTTGACCTATTCACAAGGTTCAAAAGATCTCAATTGCATTGGATTGACAGATGAATTTCTCAGTCAATTGATCAAAATTTGACTGTACACTGAAAAGTCAAACTTTGACTTTTTAGTCAAAATCAAGTGCCAAGGGTCATTTTTCATCAAGATGTGTCAAAACATGAAACTTATTAATCAAGAAACCCAATTTTGCAAATTAGGGTTTAAAGTTGAAAATTTTCATAACTTAGAATTTTTCGAAGTTATGAAATTTTCTTAATTTTTCCTAACTTTGCCCAACATTTTCACCATGATGCATTTGGATTCAAACAAAACTTCAAACATGAAAGTTTTAGTCCTCCACAAAGTCTACAACTTTTATTCACAAATTTTTCTCAAAAGAAGCTTAGATCTCAAGTTATGATTTTTGAAACAAGGGTCCATGAAACTTTTAACTTAGAGAAATTTTGCCCTAATTTAGGCAGGATTTTGACCTATCTTCATGGCCATTTTTCACATAGTTCCACTTGGAATATCAAATTTCATTTCAAAGATGGAATGTAGAGCATGTTGCAAGATTTACAAAATGTCCAAGAACTCTCCAAACACATTTGTGGTTAGGGAGAATCGAAGGCTTGAAGTTGGCAAAAACTTACTTTTCATCCATGGCATGTTCATGTTGATACAAGTTACCAATTCTAATCAGCTTGCTTTGCACTAGATTACAGGCCTCAAAACCATTCCAAACTCAATAATTAAATGCAAAACCATTGGTCTAAGGCATTGTTTTGGTCATTAGAACATTGCACATTAGATTAATCCTTAAATAGAAAAATCAACATTACCATTTTTGCTTAAATCTTTCTTTATGTCAAAACTAATTTCTTGAGCATTGGTCCATATCTTATGCAACAAATCAAATCAACAAATTAGAGGGGCCAAGAGCAGAGGGTGCAAGCATATGGATAGCCTGTACAGGCCTGTTTCACATCACTTCTCACACTTTGCTTCATAACCAAGAAATTGGTCCAAAACACAAGAACTTGAGTCTCAGCAAAAACTAACTTGTACAAGCTTTTGAAACAACTTTATCACATCCCCTTGAGCCTAAAACCCGACCCTTTGAGCCCTCAAACATACCATAGCTCAAAATCACCATCCATTGGCAAAATATGGCAGCATCTGCATCTTGACTTCCATAGCACAATTTGCTCGTGCGTTTTGCCCCAAACCTGTTCAAACACCTTCCATACAACTCATCCAAGCTATCCCAAACCTTAAACACTAACTGTAACTCCATTTATAGGGTTTTCCATTTTCAATTTGAGCTTGTGCAGGTTGAGTTCTGTAGGCTTGTTCAAGTACATTCAAGGCAAACTAGACATTGGAGAAAGTCAGGGGAAGTTCAAGCAAGCTCCCAGACATCTCAGGCCTTGTTGAAAAGCTCCATATTGCCCTACACGAAGTCAGCTGAAATAGGTTTTTATCAACTTCCTATCTCTCTATCTAGGAACATTTAGGCTTAGGTTTGTGAATAAGAAATGTAGTATTCATTGCCATGAAGCTGTACATATGCTAAGTTTTCATTTTAGTTAAGCATGCTAAGGGAATTTGATCCATGAACATACTGAAAAAATTAGGTTAGGATTTGGGGCCAGAGAAATTCTCTCTGGTCTTTGAGAGTTAGGACAAGTTTTTTATATGGTTGAATTCGTCTTGAAGAGCTCTACAACTTTGATGTTATGTGTTTTTGCAATAGAGCTCGTATACAGGTTATTCATGTTTAGAACCAGGCGCGCGTGTTCTTTTGAAGACAAAGGTTGAAGATGAAGTGTGGTGGGCTGGGCTTGGTCCTGGCTCACTATTGACACCCCCGTTTTTACTGAATGCACCCCTTGGCCCAATTTCTTTACATTTTTATATTTTTATATTTATTTTCATTTTCTGATTTTGTTTTATATTTTCCGAACATAAAAATATCCAAAAATATTTTCATAAAATTTTCACATTCATTTTTATTATTTTTGTTATTTTTTAGACATAAAAATAATTATTAGGTAATATATACTTTTATTTTATTTAATAAAAACTTATAAATATTATAGAAATATTATATATTTTATTTTTATTATTCATACCTATAAAAATAATATTTTTCTCATATACTATCATTTTTCCTAAATACTTGTATATATTTTATTTTATTTATTGTACATAATTAATATGATTAATACATATATACATACTTTTATTTTATAAATACTTGAGAATAAAAACATGAAAAAAATATACTTTTATTTTTATTATTATTTATACTTAAATAATACTTTTTTTCCAAATAAATTTTTTATACACATTATTTTATTTTATTGTATATAAATAATATAGTCAATATATTTATATGCTTAAAAAATTAGGGTTTTACCCTTAATAAAAAAATGATAATCTTTTTATTTATTTCTTTCTTTTTACATTAAATATTTTTACATATATAAAAATAAACAAAACCTTTTTTTTCATATTCATATTATTTTGAATATTTATTTAATTTGTTTATTTAAATATTATTCATTTGTTATTTATGCCATTTGATTCAATTTGGATGTAATAGTAAAACTAGGGTTTTAATTTCTTGTCAAATATTCCCCATTCAAAATTGTATCCCCCTCCCCATAATCATGTTGTAATAGTAGTAGATTTATTTTACGCATTTACGCTTTCAATTATGCCATGATTAGAGATTAGGATTTGTATGCAAAAATCCAAAATCAACAAGTAGCTTGACCTAATACAAAGACAAAAATGCATGAAAATCAATACACAATGCACACTTGCACCCCTAGGGTTACATCCACTTGTTGCCTTAAAAATGGGCCATGTTATGCATGTTGGGTACTTTGGCAAAACAAAAACAAAACAAAAGATCATAGTCCCTCGATGACGCTATCTTGGTTGCCTAAACAAAATGATCAAGTCCCTCGGAAAATTTGCTAAAAATACTTAACACAATTGCCATCATGGTCTATACGATGACCCGTGCCTGTCCCGTTTAACATCCTAATACAAGGTTGTTTACCAAATGCAATGGTAAAACAACACTGCCAAAAGGGTTAAAAACATAGGAAATATCTTTGAGTAAAATAGGGTAGATATCTCTTAGTTACTTGATCAAAGCTTGCAAAACATCCTTTCTATTTTCAGAACACATTTCACAACACAATTGCCAAATCAAACTTTCAAACATTGAAATCTTTTCAAAAGACAATACATCTTTGTATACATTCAAACAAGAATCATTATAAAGGTTGCCACAACGATGGCCTCTTTTCAAAATATCTTTCAAAACCACACACAAAGCACCATTTCAAACAATTGAAAAGCAAAAGCAAGTGATCTAAACAAGTAACTAAGAGCCCATGGATAACCATGGATGAAAAGGGTGCTTGCACCTTCCCTTTTCATAATCTACTCCCCGAACCCAAGAAAACATCTCAAAGGTCTTTCCTGTGCTTTTTGACCTTTCCTTAGGATAAAATAAAAAGTCGATGGCGACTCTTGCTAAACCGAAACATTTGCGAACACAAAATGCAAAACCTCAAGTCAGTTCTCCCACCGTATCACACCCTCACTACAATTCTTGAAGGACAAACCCCTTGGGTTTTCCTCGAAGCCCCCTTTAGAATCTTCAACCAAACTGAGATCCCATGAATGCACAGTTGAACTTTATCTCTTGATCTCTTGATCCAATTGAACAACTATGTTTGATTTTCGTTGTTGTTGTTGAATTAAGATGATTGAGAAGATGATGAAGATGAAGTATCTTTCAGGCTTCTTGTTTCTCAAAATTGATGCTCTCAATTGTAATATGTGTCATACTTTTTGCTGCTAAAAAAACTTACTTATATATGTAACAGAAAACTGTTAGAGACAGAAATTCATACTATGAGTCGATACATGTTAGCATGAGTCGACTCATGTTAGTTATGTAACACAGAATGAGTCGATACATGTTAGCCTGAGTTGACTCATGTTAGTTATGTAACACAGAATGAGTCGATACATGTTGTTATGAGTTGATGCAAGTAGATATTACAGCATATTATATAGCCAACCATTTTACATGAGTCGATGCATAACACGTATGTGTCGACACATACTGAATTGAACTTTTTATTTCTGAAGACAAAACGTGCTATGAGTCGATGCATAATGTTATGTATCGAAGCATAAAAGTTCAAAAATGTTTCCCAGGGACATCAATATATCATGTGTCGATGAATGAAGTTATGTATCGATGCATAAAGGTTGAAGGTTGTATTCCAGGGGCATCAACATGTTATGAGTCGATGCATAGCATGGATGTGTCGACTCATACTGAAGCATAATCATTTTTATGATTCTTTGCTTAAGTATGCATCGATGCAAAGCTGTTTGTGTCGAATCCTAACAGTGTTTTATGTGTAAAACACATTCTTAACACAATTTAAACATTTTAAACATTCATTTATTATTTCACATATATTTGCTATCATTCAAAACCAACTATATGAAGGGGTTGCTCACAGGCAGGCTCAGTCATTTTTTCCTTTCCTCTAGCATCAGTACTACGTTTAATAGCAGTAATATGAACGAGTGTTGTTGTGGTTGTTAGAGGTGAAATCTCTGGAGAGAAGATTCTCCCCTTCCTAGTAACTTTACTTGATCCAACGATGTTGGTAATGTCAGTAGTTTCATCTTCATCAATTCAGGAATCTTGTTTGATACCATGGTAATACACTCCCACCCCATAATTCCAGGGCACATCCTTATCAGAAGAATAGGGGACTGGCCCCGGTGTGGTGATAATTAGTGGAGCTATTCTTGGTTCATTGGGAATCCTAGTAGGACCTTTGGAGGTGATCCTAGTAGGTTTTTTAAAGATAATAATGATGGACACATCTTCAAATTCTTGAGATGCACTTTGAGTCAAACTTTTCACAGACAGAGCTTTTTCAAATAGAATCTCATGGCTATCCATAAGGTGTTGGACACCTTTCTTAAGCCATTCACAACCATTAATTTGTATATTAAAGTAACAACAATCTTCAAGGCAACCAAGGTATACCCCAGCTTTCAACAAACTCTTTTTATCAGTCTTCAAAGGAGTGGTCAAGTCGTTGACGGAGGAAATAAAAGAGGCATCTCCAATATCATTGACACCCTTACCATGATTTGGAATGGGTGCGGTAATCACGTTGGGAGTTGGTGGAGGGTAGAATTTAATTGTTTTATTGTCAATCAAGTCTTGGATTTTGTTCTTTAATGCCCAGCAGTCATTGGTATCATGTCCGAGACTATTTGAATGGTAAGCACACTTTGCATTGGGGTTATATTTCGGGGAAGTTGTGTTAGGATTGACAGGGGGATCTCATAATGTCACCAGATCATTTTTCAATAAGTTTTGTAGAGCTTGAGATGATTGCATATTGATTCTAGTAAATTATCTTCTTGGGGCATCCTGCCTTTGTTGGTTGCTTTGTTGACGCGGTCGTTGAGTTGGAGTTGGATTGGAAATCAATACTTCACCCACTAAATGATGAAAGTCGTTCTTAGTACGGCTTCTTGACCCATACACAACATTAGTCTCTTTTTTACCAATAAATGGTTTTTTCACAGCATTGGAGGTGGAGGTCATGGGTATCTTCCCGCTTTTAACCCTCTCACCAGTCAAGATCAATTTAGTGAATCCGAATGATGAACTTCCAATCAGTAATTTGAATAATAGCCCAGTCAATGTTCCCATACACATATCTACCAACTCCCTATCAGCCAAAGGTGGCTGCACTCTACCATCCAGGTCTGTCCATTTTTTAGCATATTCTTTGAAGCCCTGATTGGAACCCATGGTCATTCCTTGTAATTTCACCCTAGTTGGCGCAAGATCAGCATTATATTGATATTGGCGGTAAACGGCAGTGGCCAAATCTTCCCAAGTATGGATGTTAGTCCCTTCCAATTGGTAAAACCATTCCAACTACGTCCCAGCTAGACTTTCTTGAAAAAAGTGTACCCACAATTTCTTATCAGTGGTATGCGGCTGAATTTTGCGGACGTAAGATCTTAGGTTAAGCTTCGGCCATGAGATACCATCGTACTTGACAAAAACAGGAATCTTGAATTTGTGGGGAATGATTACTCCAGGAACCAAACCCAAGTCACCAAAGTCCAAGCCAGGCACAACTTGGATTTCTACAACCTTCAATTTGTCTTCTAATTGCTTATACTTGTCGTCGGCCGGTGGATATTGCTCGTCAAAATAATCCTCGTCTTCAGAAATTTGATTGTTTCCACCCCCAGCACGTGTGCTCCTAGAATCTTCATCTTGATTTTCATCCTCTTCAACTTGGACTTGTCTGGCGGGGCCTTTCAACTTGGAAGTGTCATCATTTCTTACTTACCCTTCGCTAAGTTGAGAAGAGTCTCTTGGAATTAAGAGTGTTGAGTCTGCAAGTCCTTGACAGTTTTCTCGAGATCCATCTTATATTGAAATAGACAATAAAAGGATGGGGAAACTTGTGTCGGAAAATATTCTTATGATATGATGCATGTTATGCAAATGCAATGTTTTCAAGGATTTTATGGAATTTAAATTTTCTAGACAATGAGAAGACAAGAAACAGTAATTGCATTAATAAGTTCATAAATTACAAATGCCTCTTGGGATTACAAAGGTTACAAAATAAACTCCTAAAATAAAAAAATAAAGGCTCAATTTTCCCATGGGTGCATCCTCTTTGGTGCAATGTAAGCGTTCAAGCTTTTCTCTTTATGAAGTTTACTCGTGAGCTCCAAAACCTTCTTCTCGCTTGCGTAAAACTGTGCTTCAAAGGTGTCTCGTTCCCCTTTGAGTTGAATCTATGATCTTTGCAATTCCTCGAAGTCGTTAGGCATGTCAAGATGAAGAAGAATGTAAGGGGTGTCTCCCTCTGCAATGGGCTCCATAAACAAAGGTAGGATGGCTGAGTAAGGCATCACGGGGCTTCAAGCACGAGTCCGTACCCAATTGAGGTAAGGCTCAAGAGAGATATAATTTTTATTCCCCAGAGTCTTGCTATCAACCTTACTTACCATGCCCCAAGCTTGCACAAACCTTTGATGATAACCTTGGTGATCATTCTCATAGTCGAAAATGATACCTTGAATGAGTGCATCGTGGGGACCATATCTTCGAGCATAGCCAAACTGACATAGGGCTAATGAAGGATTATAAATGATACCTCCCCTAATTCCCAAGAGTGGAACATTAGGGAACTCCCCACAATGATAAATGATAGTAATGTCTTCTTGAGATCGAGAGCACCAATGGATATCAGAATGAGAGAGTGTCATCAACCTTTGAGACCATCTCAAGCCTTTCTCATTCTTCAATATCGATCGAGGGAGGTGTGAAACAAAACACCTAGATAGCAAAGGCAAGCAACACATAAGAGTCCCTCGTTTCCTCATAGTTCGGGTGTGAAGAGAGTGCAAAATGTCTCCAAGCAATGTAGGCACGGGATTACGAGAGAGGAAAATTTTGACTGCATTCACATCTACGAGTTGGTTCGGGTTAGGGAGCAGTACCAAACCATAGATTAGAAGATCCAAAACTTCTTGAAAAGCTTGCAAGTCCATAGCCTCCCAAAATAACATATCCTTCTCCATCAAGAACTTAGCCAAAAATCCTTTGACCCCACTCCTCGTCTCCCAATTGGATACAATATCTGAACTCTTAAAATGAAAGGCCTTAGCAATAACTTCAGGCTTTGGAGTTTCCTCTAAACCGATGAATGGTATTTGATCAAACACAGGAACTCCTAGAAGTTGAGAGAATTCTTCCATTGTGGGCACTAGTTGATAGTCGGGAAATGTGAAGCAATGATGCATAGGATCAAAGAACTGAAAAAGAACTTTCAACATGTCTTCATCAAAGCTTGAGGTAGCTAGGTTGAGAATTCGACCATATCTTTTGGTGAATGGAGAATTTTCAGGAACTCTTGACGCTAACTCCTTGAGTTGAGAAGTTACCCTTACGAAGTTGACTCGGATGGTATTTTTACGAGTGGAAGCCATGTCCTACAAAACAGAACAAAGATAAATTCCTAAATCCTTGAAATGGTTAGTGAGAATGCTTATGATGTTATGATGTTTATTATGTCATGAATAATTAATCACAAACAAAGAACACAATGAACTTAAGTTTAGGCTTGCATGGGTTTCATAGGTATGTACCCTCTTGAAGTTTAGTTGGTTCAACCTGTCCTAGTATGTAAGCGGGTTCTAAGGAATCCCAATATCACTGATCTTTCTTAATCAGGCATTATTTCAGCACAAGCTTCTTTATTAGCGACTGAAATATCCCGAAAGTCCGATCTCAATGAGCGCAGTATCGAGTATCAAACAACTTTGGACTGCACCAAAGACGGCTACCTCACTACTTCCTAATGGCCAAGTTGTTCAAGTAAAGGTTCTACAATCATTTAGTGCTTCATGATACCATACATAGGCCCCGTATTCTCCTTGACTGGACTCAAGGGACACCGGTACCAACAAATGTGTCACACTGACGTAGCCATCGCTTCAACCGTGTCGATATTACACTGCACAGTCCCCACGATCTATTGGTACTTACCTAAAAATGTCCCCAGATCCGGGTAGAGGGTCTATACAAAACCCAAACACCCTTTTAAGAGTAAAGCAAGCAAGTAAACCAATGAAAGCATTTAAAGGTGATCTAATCTCTAAGGTAACCCCACTTTTAAGTTTCTTCCCCAGCAGAGTTGCCAGTTCTGTAATACGGTGGGAGAATTGACTTGGGTGTTTTGTGTTTTATCATAATTATTGCGGATAGCAAGAGTCACCATCGACTTTCATTTTATCCAATAAAGGAAAAGGTGAAAAGAACAGGAAAGACCTTTTAAGAATGTTTCTTGAGTTTGGGGCGTAGGTAATGAAATGGGAAGGTGTTAGCACCCATTTCATCTGTAGTTATCTACGGGCTCTTAGTTACTAGCTCACTTTGAAATGCTTTGTGAAATGTGTTTGTGTTTGTTTTAAAGTATTTTTGAAAAGTGCCTTTGTTTAGGCGAACTTTATAGTGATTCTCGTCTCTATAAGAATGTATACAAAGTGTTGACTTTTGAAAGTATTTCATGAAAGTGTTAGTGTGTTTTGAAAGATGTTTTGAAATGTTTGTGAGCAAGAAACTATGAGCGTTTTACCTACTCAAAAATTCTTTGTTCTTTTCCTCCTCCTTTATATAGCTTTATCTTACCATTAGTTAGTAAGCAACCTTATCATTGGATGTGAAGGGATATAAGTGGATCGTTGTACAGTTACATAAGGTAACATTGTAGGATACCTTAGCAATTTGTTGTGAGGGTCTAAGATCATTTACCAGAGGAAATATCGAAGGGTCATCGAGGAACTACAATCTTGTAATTGAGGGTCTTTGCTAAAGTATCCTACGTTCAAGGGATATGACTATTTTATTCTAAGGCAACAAGTGTGGGTTAACCCTAGAGGTGCAAATGTGCAGAGTGTTTTAATTTCATGAATTTTTATCTTGAATTAGGGTTATCTAGTTGTTGATTTTATGTATTGTCATACAAACCCTAGTTACTAGCAATAATATGGAAAGCGAAAAATTGCGGAAATTTAAAGTTCTACGCTATTACATCATTTAGGGGATAGTGGTATAATTTTACAAATGGGGAATATAAAGAAATAAACCCTAAATTACTATTAAAAATTGATGAGTAATTGCATAAATTAAACATAATAATGAGAGGGTAAATAAAATATGTGAAGAGGAAAAGGATGTTTAGAAACACTAAAAAAGGAATTTAAGTATTTAAGAAAATGTTTTGTTTGTTTTTGTTTGAGAAAAAGAGTTTGAAATTTGAAATAAAAGAAATTAGAAGTTCTAACCTAATTCTATTTTTATCTACAAATTGATTAAAATAAAAAGAAAAGTGTGATAAATTAATTTATTTATGAAAATAAATTAAATCCTAAAATGCTCTAAATGTTTTAGAAAAAATATTTTTTTTTTAGTTTTGTTTTAGGAAAATATTTTAATGTGTAAAAATTAATAAACCCTAATTTATTAATTTACAAACTATTTAATAAAAATAAAACGAAGTGTGGTTAAAATAAATTAATTTTTATGTAAAAATTAATTTAATGAAACAAAAGGGTACCACTGGAGCTCGAACCCAAGTCTCAAGGGTGAACAGGGATGCGCTTTAACAACTGGGGTTGTGATACATTCGTTTATTAAAACAAAACCATACATATATAAAATAAAACAAGTCCTGAGGCCTGCTTCATCTTCTTGCTCGCGCCAGACCAAACTGTAACATTTTTGAAATTGCTACCTCCTTCATTTCTTAACCATTTTAAAAAATGTAAACATGAAACTTCAGTATTTTTTCACCATGAATCCAACCATATAACTCTTAAAAGCTATAGATCAAAGGTTAAGTTTAATTTCTGTTGGTAGCAAAAATGTTCCCTAACTAGTCAGAGACAAAATTCTTCATACACAAACAATTAAAATGAAAACTAAGAATATGGTTAACTTTAGGGAAAAAATATCTACATTTTTACTTTTCAAAGTATGCACAAATGATGCTTGTATCAAGATATCACAATTAGAAAACTTACCTCTTACAAGGAGATTTGTGTATGGAGTTTGAGCAACCTTAGAGGTACAAGGATGACCTGGTTAGCTTGTCTGGACATCCCTGAGTATGTTGCAAGCTTTACTTTGTTTTGAAACCAGCTAGAACTCTCTACTCAAGTTCAACTGTAATGGAGGTTTTTGAAAATGGTGGATGATGAAGATGGAGTTACAAAAGTGTAACAGATGTTGGAATGAGTTATATATGATGTATGTGAAGTGTTTGGATAGTTAAAAGTTAAAACACATGAGTGAAAATGGAGATAAGTGTTTGAAGCTCAAAACTGTCAAGTTATGGCCAGTTCTATGCAGCAAGATGTTTGGTAGTGCTTGAGAAGTTTTGAGCTCGTGCCTTTGCTTTTAAATAGTCTCTATATTTATATGAAAAATGTTAGAGGGCTTGAAGTACACATATGTATGAGATATAGGGTTATGGCTTGGTTACTTGATTTTGAAGAAAAGTGAAAATATGGTTTTAATGCATAGTACAAGTATGGTCTGAAGTTGCTAGAGGCTTTATACATGTTTATTCTAGCTTTGACCTTGTGTATGTGCAGAGAAAATAATTGAGAGGCTCAAGGAGTTGACAATTTCATAAAGCTTGCTTTACTAGAATGGAAATGGTACCTTTGTGCCATAAATAGAAAAGTCAATTGGATAATGGCTCAATCACTTGAATAATAGCCCTAAAGCAAGTGTAATCTTATGATTATGGATATATTTAGAGGCTTAGAGGCATGCAAAGAAATATTACAAGGCATGGCTAAGAGATTTAAATTCTTATCATCATGGAAATGACTTATAATTCAAGAATGAATGTCCAACTTCTTGTCTTTGATTCTCTTAGCTAAAACATGATATTTTCAAGTTCTTGGACATTTTTGAAAGCTTGTAACATTGTCTACAACCCCTCTTTTAATCACTTTTTCTAAATAAAATTGGAACTATGTGAAAATTGGCTAAGAAGCTAGGTCAAAATCCTGACCAAACTAGGTCAAAATTTCACTAAGTGTTTAAGAAAAAGTGCATGACTTCATGGGCCTATAAATCAAAATCTAAGCATTTTTTGGACATGATCCCTTAAATACAAAGTTGTAGATTTCATCAAGATCTACAACTTTCATGATGGAAGTTTTCTTTGAATCATCTTGCATCTTGGTGAAAAATGGTATGAAGTAGTGAAATTATCATGTTCAAAACACTTAGAAAAGTTTATAAGTCTTGAAAAGTTTGACTTTTCAATTTGACTTTTGACTTTCTTGATTCCTTTATGAGAAAGCTTCATATTTTTGAACGTCTTGATGAATTATGATGTTTGAAACTCAAATTTGACCAAAAAGTCAAAGTTTGACTTTTGGTGTATCAGTTGACTTTTCATCAGTTGACCGAATTTCAACTATCAATTCAATAATCTTGAGAAATTTTTTAAATCATGAAAATAGGTTAACATGTTGTGTTTGATTTCTTGAATCATGTTTGTGATACGGTGGCAGAACAGACTGTTATACTGGTTTTGCGTTTGTGTTTGCAAATGTTGCGGTAAGCAAGAGTCACCACCGACTTTTCTTTTATCCAACAAAAGAAAGGGTGAAAAGAACAGAAAAACACCTTTCGAGAGTTTTCTGAGTAAGGGGGTAGATTATGGAAAGGGAAGGTGTTAGCACCATTTCCATCCATAGTTTTCCACGGGCTCTTAAATACTTAGCTCAATTTGAAAGACCTTATGCTTTGTGTGTTTTGAAAAGTATTTTTGAAATGCCAATAGTAAGGCGATTTGCTTTATGATAACTCTTGTATCAGTCCTCAATAATGTTGATAAAGCGTTTTTTTGAAAATGTTTTTGAAAGTTGTTTCGTGTAGGTGTAAAAATTTGTTTTGAGCATAACATCTAGGAACTATCTACTTTTACTCGAAAGGGTCGCTCTTTTCCTCTTTTCCTTTAGACAGTGCTATCCTGATATTAGTGAGTAGGTAGCCCTAGTCTTTGTATGTTTGGGGGACATTCGAAGGGATGTTTATAGTCACAAAGGTAACTGGGAAAAAAACCTTAGTAACTAGCTGTAGCGGTAGAAATGTTTAAGACTAAGCCATTGGATTGACTAGACTTAGACAGATCAAAATAAAAATCACCACCGCAATTTATTGTTCCCAAAGGAATGGGGAAAGAGCGAGTAACCCAAAAAGAGGGGGAAAGATTCTAGGTAAGGGGGTTGGTTATGAAAAGGGAAGGTATTAGCATCCTAAACATCTACGGTACTCCGCAGGAACCTCTTTGTAAAATATGTATATTTTGGCTATAAAATGTTGTATAAAAAATAGATGTTGGTGGTGAGAAAAGAAGTATTTTTTTTATGATTTTTGCACCTGCCGCAGTTGCGAACCTTTAGTGCCTATGTACCTCCTTTCATGCAATAGGGGACCAGGGTACACGTAGTTCATCTTTTAAAAATTTAAAACACAAGTATGTTGGTTAATTTTATGAGATAAGACATCGTCGTCATTGTCCGTGTGGAAAAACATACTTACTACCCACAATTATGAGAAAGGAGAAGTTGCATCATCTCAAAGTGCAGGATATGGCTTAGATTTTAAAATCAACAATGCCTCACTCAACACCCAAGTGGAAAATATCTCACTTCACTACATATTGTAGAAGTATAGTTGTTTGCATCACTATAAGGATTGACAAGAGTCTAATCTTTTGAGAAAAGTTTAAAGTAAAAGCCAAAGTGGAAAACTAGTTTGAAACGAGATTGGTTGACTTTTAGTCTTCTCACAAAAAATATCAAGGTATTATTATGTTGATTGAATTTTATTTATAAAAAGGTTTTGAAAATGCATGGACCTAGGTCCAAGTTTATTATGAAAATGGTTCAAGTTTCAAAACAAGAAGAGTTTTCAAAAGGAGGAAGAAGATTTTTGAAATTAAAGAAGATGGGAGGAGATAAAGAGACTATCCTAAAGCATAAGGTAAAATCTAGGGATAAGAATCATCTAACCAAAAAGAAGCCAATACTTGACATTATGAGTCAAGATAGAATTCCCATTTAGATTGAAACCAAGCAAGCAAAGATACTAGACCTCTTGTGAGAACCAAACTTCAAGTGTCTCAAGTCTTCACAAAAATTGGGCAGAGTAACGACTGTATACGGGTGAATTCCAGATTACAAACAAAGTATGTAATCACAAATACTTGCACAGAAAACAAACAAACAACCCAATGTCTTGAGGAAAACCTCAAGAACTCCAGACAAAATATCGATTAAGGTCACAATTTCTCCAACATAGGCCAAGGTTTCTAATCCTAAGTCCAAGAAGTCCAATACTCCATAATGCCAAGGATAGTAACCAAGTAGTCCAAGTATCATTAAAGTGTTTTATGGTTTATGTTGATTATTAAGTATCTTCAAAAAGAAAAGAAAGGCTCAAGTGAGAAAAATTAAAATGACATAAAAGTAAATTCTCAAGTGAGAAAAGATGAAAATAGCATGAAATGTAAATTCTAAAAGTAAATGGTACATAAAGCATAAAAATAAAAGCATAAAGTAAAGTCAATTGTTAGAAATTAGTGGTTAGTTAGATGACCATCTTGAAACTTGCATTTGGAACTCATTAGAGGATTAGTAGAACCAAAGCCTCCACACAACAAGTTGCATTTGCTTTTTGTCATGTATTTCATCCATTTTAGAATTCTCAAGGCGATATTTAATGATCAACGATGTTTAAGTGATCTGCATTGACCAAAATTGATGAAGATCCATTAGAGGATTGGTAGAAACAAAGCCTCCACACAATGAATCTTAAGGTTATTGGATAAAAGAGATTAAATTAACATACTTGGGCTTGCAAACATAGGTTTGGGCCACGAATGATCATTTATTCGAATCGGGACAAAACTTAGCGCTATGTTAAGCAATCGTAAGTGGACTTATGTAGAAGTCGCACCTATTTTGAGGCTGGTCAATAGCAATCTATGTACTTCATGTTTGGATAAATGATATAGAGTTCATGATCCCTTAAAATGTTTCACAATTAAAAAAGAAAGGGATAAGATGAAGAGGGAGGGGAGTGATAAGCTAATTTGGATCACCACCTCAAAATTTCTTTCATCTTTAAATTCAATCACTCATCTTGGTAGATTAAAGAACTAAGCATATCATTAATCCAAAGCACCAAAAATGAATTAAATAATTCACTCTTAGGTAGATTTGAATTGGTGAACATTTATCCAACTTCATCTACACCCAAACTCCATTGAATTTAAAGAAAAATTGGACATTGGAAATTGCAATCCAAACCAACAATCAAAAGGAGTGAGTAGAAAAACATTTATGGATCAAAACAGTCCCAAAACAAGGAAAAAATGCATTCTGTTTCTGTGCAAATCGATTGCACTATAGTGCAAATCGATTTACACAGTGCAATTTTCAAAAATCTGCGCGAAGTTCACTTAGTGCAACCGATTGCACTGTTATAGCAATCGATTGCACGCTGTTACAGACAGCAAAACAACATTTAAAAGGCCAAATTATTGTTCAAACTTTCCATCAAATACATTATGATCATGGATCCAATTGAGCACGAAAATTCCATCAAATTATAAGAAAATAGCACCATTGGAATCACAAAATAATGCTCAATGAATCAAAACCAAAGATCAACAAAAGATCACATTGTGAAAGATGAATTATCCAACTTACCAAAGGTAGATCTAGAGAATTATCAAAACAACTTCAAGAATTTGCTTAATTCAACCACAAGAATCAATTGCCCAAGCTTGGATGTAGAGAATTGATAAAGAAAAAGTGTTTAGGTGAAGGTTTAGCTCAAAGATTAATAAGCTTCAATGCAAAGCTTACTAACTTTTTTTTTGAAAATGGAGCTTTGAGTGAATTTGGTAGATGGAGAGAATTGAGAGATTTTTTAGCAAGGTGGATTTGGCTATCAAAAGCTTGAGATTTTAATGAAATGAGGGCTCTATTTATAGAGTTTAGGATTGGGATTTGTGGTAATTTGGTAATTGATTCATGGAACCAAAATTTGAATTAATGATAATTCTTTCAAAACATAGAGCCAAAATTTGAATTAATGAATATTTTTAAAAATGCAAGATTGACACCAAAATTTGAATTAATGATATATCTTTCAAAAAATGAAAAAAAATTGGATACAAAATTTGACAAGCTTGAAATTGCTGATTTTTTTCAAATTTCCACTCTGTGCAAATCGATTTCACTACAGTGCAAATCGATTTGCACAGTGTATTTTTTCAAAAATGGCGCAAAATGTACTTTGTGCAATCGATTGCACTCTAGGAGCAATCGATTGTACAGTGAAAAAAATGAAAAAATTTAATTCTTTTTCTTTGCAAATAGAGATTTTAGGGAAATAATACCGTAAAACCTTATTTGTCTTATGCTTCGACTTGGTACCTACAAAACACAAATATACAAAGACAAAGACAAATATTTTTTGTATTTTGATTAGAAGTTAGTGAACAACACATGTACAAAATACACAACTAAGGTACTTGGAGATTCCTCAAGAGAAAACTTTAAAGATAGGAGATAGAAAGAGAGGAATAACCAAACCTAATGTGATCTTGTCATGACCGAGTTGATATGATATGATAGAGGAATCTTAGGGGCAAAAATTGGGGTACAACAGCTGCCCTTATGTAAGTGTCTTCTATCCGGAGATACAAAGGTTAAAAATATTCATATCGACGCGATTGAAGATACTTAAATATAAAAAAGCCCTATTTTTGGACATAAGATGCCATGCAATGCATATGATTATGAATGCAGATGGAAAAATCTAAAGAGACGCAAGACACCGTTGGGGATGTAGCAAAGGAAACAAAAATCGAAAAGAAACCCAACCAGGAAAATAAATCACTGGTGAATCAAAAGAAACTTGACTCTATTGGGGTAAACCCAAAGAGGGGATAACGTGTCATCAACTCAAAGATTGAGGAGAGACAATAAAGGATAAAAGTGATTAACAGATAACTGTAAACTACCAACTTAATAGTTGAAGGTAGAAGATAAAAAAGACACTGACTCACAGATAACTGTAAACTACCAACTCAATAGTTGAAGGTAGAAGATAAAGAGACACCGACTCACAGATGACGGTGAACTACCAACTCAATAGTTGAAGGTAGAAGATAAAAAAGATACTGACTCATAGATGATGGTGAACTACCAACTCAATGGTTAAAGGTAGAAGATAAAAAAGATACCGGCTCATAGATGACGGTAAACTACCAACTCAATAGTTGAAGGTAGAAGATAAAGAGATACTGACTCACAGATGACGGTAAACTACCAACTCAATAGTTGAAGGTAGAAGATCAAAAAGATACCGACTCACATATGACGGTAAAATACCAACTCAAAAGTTGAAGGTAGAAGATCAAAAATATATTGACTCACAGATGACGGCAAACTACCAACTCAATAGTTGAAGTTAGAAGATCAAGAGATACCGACTCACAAATGACGGTAAACTCCCAACTCAATAGTTGAAGTTAGAAGATCAAAAAGATACCGACTCACAGATGACGGTAAACTACCAACTCAATAGTTGAAGGTAGAAGATCAAAAATATACTGACTCACAGATGACGATAAACTACCAACTCAATAGTTGAAGGTAGAGAGGAAGGATTGATAATAACAAGTTTCCCAAAATCATGGCTTTTCACCAAGGGCGGATCTTAACTTATTCTTTAACAAAGGCATTCCGCCTGGAAAGGGTAATATATAAGTTATCTCAAATAAAGAGACTACCACTTATAAACATTTCTTAACGAATTGTCTCGGTGATATTGAAAGACTTGCCATTCACTGGAGTAATTTGACAACGAACTGCAAACTATCCATTCATAGAGAAGATAGCAAAAAAGTAACGTCGACTTTTACGGGGAAGTACAAGTTGCTCAAATAAAGAGACCTGCTACTTGCTGTTATGGAGGATTGTAAAATGACCTTCTGGGGAAAATGTCATGACTTCCTGGGGAATGAATCATGACTTCACAGGGAAGGTAGTATAGCTTCCTGGGGAAAACAAAATGGCTTCTTGGGGAAAGAAATATGGCTTCATGGGGAAAGAAATATGGCTTCCTAGGGAAATGCCAACATATTTCTGCTGAGGAAATAAAGCCTTCTCGTGCCAAAATAAATGCACATTATCAAACCAAAGCTCGAAGCTTGCAGAGATCCAAAGTAATAATATTGCTGGGAACCAAATATTCAAACCAGAAATAAACTGGAGTGAAACAGTGAACCAAAATACATCCTTCGAGAAATAAACTCAAGAGGGAAACCCAAATCATCCAGACAAAGAGCTGCACAAGAAGGCTAAAGCGAAAATCTTCCACGAGGGATAACTCAGTGGGGAAAATTAAAAGAATATACACTTTCTGCTTAAGGCCAACACTCTATTGGAGAGAGGACAACACAACTCTGCAAAACAAAATAATATGTCAACAAAATATTGATTAATACGAATGAGAAATGATTTGCTAAATTCAACTATGCATGATGTATGTATGAATGTATGAGTGTTATCATGTATATGCTGACAAAACAGACATATAACATTGGGGATACAAAGACAAAACCAACTCGGGTACAATCAATACTCGGCTAAATCACACCCAAGATGAACGTTCCATAAGAAAATAAGCATCAACTGAGAAAACAGAATCCTATTTCACGACTTAACTTCATTGGGAAAGAACATAACTTGGAAATAATCATATCATAACAACAAATCAGTACAGATACAGGGATATAACATCCTTCTCCAGGCTTCACCGGGGAATATCACTCAGACTTCAATGGGAAAACAAATGCTTCAAGGTCCTTACTCCTATTGGGGATTGCAACATTGATCTCAATAAGGCAGATGAAAACCATATCATCAAAACATCAACTGAGGATCTCGAGTTGACTTCAATGGAGAAATATCATGCAGACTTCACTAGAGGAGGTAGTGCCTCATCATCGAGATATCAACGGGGCACCTCGTGTTAACTCCATTGGGGAGGTCAACACCACATCGAAGAGAGGAAACCAAGATACGTTCTCCACTGGGGAAAACAAAAATATGTTCTTAAATATCGAGAATAAGCATTGCACCAACTTCTCTGGGGGAAAAGTATGAAACCTCATGGGGATAACAACTTCGGGAGTTAAGAAGTCAAACATTACACCAAGAAATCAATCTTATGGGGATTTTAAATGAAATCTAGCACTTGACGGGTGAAAACCCAAAAAGTTTATAACCATCTCAACACTTCCTCAAAAAGACATTGCCCTTGCCTGATTATTGGGCAATCAAACAAAATGCAAGTACTGCTGAAAGGAGATGCTTCACAAATGAGTCCAATTCATCATGCACGAGGAGAAAAGACTTTTATCAAATAGTGAAGCCTTCACTGGGGAATCTTGGATTGAGTCTTCATATCATGCAAACTTATCCCGACAAAAGATGCCCTAAGATAGTTTTCCTGGGGAATCAAGAAGTCAACATTATAGAAAGAGGTCAAACTCATGGGAATTTTAAATCAAACCCATCACATGGCGGGTGAAAACCCAAAGAGCTGACAACTGTCTCATTACTTCTTAGAAAATATATTGCCCTGGTCTAGTTTCATGGGAAATAAATACCAACAATAATGCCAATACTGCAGAAAGAGCGACATTTTACAAATAGTTCCATCTCAGCACACCAAGGGAACAAGACCTTTCATCATATGAGGGAAGACTTTTCCGGGGAATCTGGGATAGAGGCCTCAGACCATGCAAACCCAAAATAAAAAATGAACCAAGACTTGACCGGGAAAAATGGAATCACAAACCCAATACCACACCTTACATCAATTTGTATAATCTCTAACTATTTGAGAAACACAAGAAGATCATACATATACCAGCAAAAGTGACTTGAGAGAGCCTTCATGAAAAGTTGACAAATGTCTCAACACTTTTTTGAAAATATACTTCCCTTGTCTAGCTACTTGGGAAGCACATAACAACAATAATGTCGTAACTGGAGAAAGTACTGCCCTACAAGAGATTCCATATAAATGCTAAATACACAAAGGGAGAAAGTACTCCATCAAATGAGAAAAGGCTTTATAGCTCTTTTTAATCTTTGTTTGATCACCGCCTGGCTGGGTAAAGAATCACACTCAGCTAGAGAAGTCTGCAACAAGACTGGAAAAAATGGGATTATAGACCAAACACCATAACATAGCCCGTAGGAAACCCTTTAATTGATCAACAACTGTTAGAGGAATCCAAACACATATCTACCAAACAGATCGCAAAAAAAAATCATGCTTGAGGAAGATTCTTGCTTGGGGTAGACATAGCAGCTATCTTGATGAAATCTGGATATGCCCTTAGAAACCAATCTGGTATCCCAAGCTTACCGTGCTTATCAAGGTAACTTTCATAACTTGCCTTTGGCTGCATGCTTTTAAGATAACCTTTCTGATCAAATGGATTATAGAGATTTGTCAAATCTTGACGTGACTGCCCTAGATTGGCTAAATGTTGCATCCTCTTTGCTCCACGTCTCTTCTCGGTAACATGCCTTTTGCTGATACTCAAATGTAAACTTTCATGATATCAAGTAGTTGTTTTTACAAGCAGAAAAATGTTTATTCTAAGAATGAAAATTCTAATGCAACAATTATGTAAGTCTTGAAGATTTTATTTGAAAATATGTCGCAAAACCTTGTGAAAGAATCACTAGCCAGGATGCAACATGGATTTTTGTATGAAAGATAACAAAAGCAATATGATACCAATCACAATAATTTAGCAAAATTAATGGGAGTCAGGAAACACTATCTCATTGGAGTATGATTTTGAAATAAACCATGTTTTAATTAGGACTTCTGAGGGTTGTAACGTGGCCTTGTTCACGGCTTTAGAAAAAACGGATTTTAAGGCTCAAAATTATTTGGTGCCCACCCCCTTCGTGATGTTCTTCAGTCCTAAGTTCAGTTAACTTGACACGAACATTCATCTCTCAAAAGAAATTTCGAGATAGTTGAGGAATCAAACAAGGTTTTCTTTGGTCATGTAAGTCGCTCATTCCTGCTTCTTTTGGGTTTCTTGTCACGCGACTCTGTTCTTTGCTAAGGATTTTACGATGTAATCCTTTCTCGCCTTTCAGGATTTTCATTTCTTCTTTGTTTTCCCTAACTTTTTCCTGGACAAATTCCTTTTGACTTTGACTCTGAAGTCCAGCGGGATACCCTGACTTTTGCCTAAGTGACTTGTTTTTTCAAGTTCCGACTTAGCGGGGCTTTTTGTCTCTTTCTTTTTCATCATCATTTTTTATTCATATCATCTTTTTTTCCTCTTTGAACATGTCGCGTGACTTCGAGTCATGTGTGACTTGTCGGAAGAATTATGACTGCCCTATTTCTGGATAGATGAAAGATAACCATTGTTGTATCGTCATCTATTGATCTTCTGGTGTGCAAGAGATAACCATTAAGATATCGTCAACTGACGCACTCTATTGATAAGTGATGATTAACCATTGTGGTTTTGACTTTCCTCATCCTTTTGATGGATAACCATTGTTGTATCCTTAGATGCGCACTCTTGATGAGATCTGAATACTCAATCAGATTAACTGAACACTACCCTGCCCCGGGTTAAAAATGAGGGTTTTTTCTGAATAGAAAAAGAAACTCCTACTTCAAGGCTCAAAGAGGTTAACAAAGGTTTTACTCCCTTATATCTCCGGTGTATGAGGATTTGAAACAATGCCTGTACATCGTCAACAATGTTTTATCCAAAAGCATACAACCAGAAAATTTGCATTTTAATATCATCATCCTCCCTCCAATCTCTGCCTAGGCGAGAGAATGGTTAACAAGTTGGTATCATAAAGAAATTTAAAATTGAAAACAAATACGAGTGAAACGAATGAATTTCTTCAAGACAAACTTACTCATTGTATTAAGTTTAAACATTCAAATGCAAACAAGTTCTTACATGCAAACAGTGCAATGATAAACAAGAAAAATTACAAATGAGAAAGTAGTAAAAATGCTAATAAACTAAGAAGGCTAATCATCCTTAAATTCCACGACATTCTTCAATCATGCTTATTCTTCGGCAAAGACTTGACTTGAACTTCAAGACAAATATCCTTAAATGACAAGATACCACTTCGGACCAACCTCTGAACTTCAATTTTCAACGGGTAAAATTATCGATGCTATGCCCCAGGGCTCCCTGATGAAAGGCACAAGTCAAATCAACTTTGTAGTACCATGACATCTTCTCAGGGATCTTTGGTGGAAGTCGGGTCTGAACCAAATTTCTCTGCATCAGGATGGGAAACAATTTTATATAGGTCGTTAGGATTGGATCAAACCGATTTTTCCTCTGATCAGGAACTTGCTGATTCTGTTGACAAACTGGAGCAACAGGAGGTAAGCTGAACACAGGGAGGATAGGAGAAACATGCTGATTCTGACGATAATAGTTTCTTCTTGTAGTTCTCTTCTTGGAAAAGTTATTATTGAACTTCTTCACACTACTAGCTGAGCCACCATCTTCAGATGAACACCCCTTTCGGACATCCTCTTCTAGAAGCACTCCCACATTCACTTTTTCAGGGAAATTGCTGGGCGTGTTAACTATCAACTTCTCATGAAAGAATGACTTCAGAGTTTTTGTGAAGACCTTCGCCATATCTTCTTCCTTCCTAGAAGGATTGACTTGGGCAGCAACCAAAGTTTTAACCAAAGCAGTTAGATACTCCATACCAGCCTTCAAAGTAGTTACCTCTTTGCGGAGTTCAAAGATCTCTTTCTTAATGTTTTCCATCTTCTCTTAGCACGAGTATTACAATGACGAGATAACTTGATTTCTGAAGACAAAGAGTAGATGATAAGACTCCGAGAAACTGTCGAAATCAAGATAGAAGTGAGAATGATGCATGATATGCAATGCATATGATTATTTAAAAGTTTTAAAACCAAGTTTTTAAAGAACTTTGGAACATTATAAATGAATTGCAAACCTCAATTAAAAGACATAACTGGGATAACTGAAAAACTCATTTCGTTAATATTGGGAGGATTACATTGGAAGTACAAGACTTCACTAATCCTAAACAGAAGAAAGAGAAAGCTAAATCCTCAGGTCCAAATGAACTGCATCCAATTAAGATCCAACATCGTGTTGTAAAATATTCTTGAGCTTGAATTGGGAATGCTAAAGGAAAATAAATCCTCTTGCACTCTTCTCTTCTACTTTGCTGATAATCGGGAAAATAAATCATTGATACAAAGGATTTAGGAACTAGATCAAGAGCATGGAGAAATCGATCTTCAAGATAGCTAGGAGAATTTGAATTCCCAAGGAATAGATACTAAGGATTAAGGTTTTCTCAATTCTTCTGAATCGGGACTCTTGACATTGTACTTCTTAGTACTCTTTCCAAAACCCATAATTATAAAACTTGTGATGTTTACAAGCAAAAGTATCAAGTTCCTTAAAATTTGGTTAAAACAATGCTCACGGGTTCATGGATGCATGATGCAATAATCACACACAAGATCATAAGCATAGGGTCCATAGGTTCAACGTCACGAGCATGAGGTCGAAGGTACTACCCATAAGATATTGGTATAAAAGTTATCACCTTCCGAACAAGGTTCTAGAGGTTCCCAGAGTCTACATGCTTCCTTCAAATATTACCAACTTCCTGATTAAATCGGTAATTAGTAATATTCTCAAGAAAAACTCCTCTGAGCGTAGTATCGTGTGACAACTATTTCTGGATTACTCCGTCGTAGCTTCTGCACTACACCTAAAAGGCCAAGACGGGTTAGGTATTCTACGGTCCTCAGCTTCAGTAGGCTCCCAGGTCGAAAGCAGTATGTCTTCCCAATTACTCGGTAAACGACACTACAGTCAAAGGGGCCTCAACTGAGTGGGGGATCTCATGCCTCCTTTTTTTGGGATTACTCCCTCAAAGTTAACATGACTATACCGCCCGTCCTATCTTAAATTTTTCCCAAGTTTGGGTATAGGACTTATAAGTAATCACCAAGCACCCTAAAAACCAGGAAAATCAAGGCAAACATATATACAACATATAACACATACACAACAGTAGGACATATACAGATATAAACAAAGATAGGCTCAACCCACTTTAGGGATAGACAAGCAAGAGGTCAATCCCTCCCCAATGAAGTCTCCATTTTTTCTATAGCGGTTGAAATTTTTAAGACTAAACCATTGGATTGACTAGACTTACACATATCAAAATAAAAATTGCCACCGTGTTTTATTGTTTCCAAAGGAATGTGAAAAGAGCGAGTAACCCAAAAAGAGGGGAAAATATTCTAGGTAAGGTGGTTGGTTATGAAAAGGGAAGGTATTAGCATCCTAAACATCTATGGTAATCCACAGGAACCTCTTTGTAAAATCTGTATATTTTGGCTATAAAATGTTGTATAAAAAATAGATGGTGGAGGTGTGAAAAGAAGTATTTTTTTAATGATTTTTGTACCCACCGCGGTTGCGAGCCTTTAGTGCCTACGTACCACCTTTTATGCAATAGGGGACCAGGGTACATGTGGTTCATCTTTTAAAAATTTAAAACACAAGTGTGTTGGTTAATTTTATGAGATAAGACATCGTCGTAATTGTCCGTGTGGAAAACATACTTACTACCCACAATTATGAGAAAGGAGAATTTGCATCATCTCAAAGTGGAGGATATGGCTTGGATTTTAAAATCAACAATGCCTCACTCAACACCCAAGTGGAAATATCTCACTTCACTACATATTGTAGAAGTATAATTGTTTGCATCACTACAAGGATTGACAAGAGTCTAATCTTTTGAGAAAAGTTTAAAGTAAAAGCCAAAGTGGAAAAATGGTTTGAAATGAGATTGATTGACTTTTAGTCTTCTCACAAAAAATGTCAAGGTATTATTAAGTTGATTGAATTTTATTTATGAAAAGGTTTTGAAAAGGCATGGACCTAGGTCCAAGTTTATTATGAAAATGGTTCAAGTTTCAAAACAAGAAGAGTTTTCAAAAGGAGGAAGAAGATTTTTGAAATTAAAGAAGATGGGAGGAGATGAAGAGACTATCCTAAAGCATAAGGTAAAAGCTAGGGATAAGAATCATCTAACAAAAAAGAAGCCAATACTTGACATTATGAGTCAAGATAGAATTACCATTGTTTAGATTGAAACCAAGCAAGCAAAGATACTAGACCTATTGAGAGAACCAAATCTCAAGTGTATTAAGTCTTCACAAAAATTGGGCAGAGTAACGGCTATATACGGGTGAATTCCATATTACAAACAAAGTATGTAATCACAAATACCTGCACACAAAATAAACAAACAACCCAATCTCTTAAGTTAAACCTCAAGAACTATAGACAAAATACCAATTAAGGTCACAAGTTCTCCAACATAGGCCAAGGTTTCTAATCCTAAGTCCAAGAAGTCCAATACTCCATAATGCCAAGGATAGTAACCAAATAGTCCAAGTATCATTAAAGTTTTTTATGGTTTATGTTGATTATTAAGTATCTTCAAAAAGAAAATAAAGGCTCAAGTGAGCAAAATAAAAATGACATAAAAGTAAATGCTCAAGTTAGCAAAGATGAAAATAGCATGAAATGTAAATGCTAAAAGTAAATGGTGCATAAAGCATAAAAGTAAAACCATAAAGTAAAGTCAATTGTTAGAAATTAGTGGTTAGTTGGATGAACATCTTGAAACTTGCATTTGGAAATCATTTGAGGATTGGTAGAACCAAAGCCTCCACATAAAAAGTTGCATTTGCTTTTTGTTAAGTATATCATCCATTTTAGAATTCTCAAGGCGACATTTAATGATCAATGATGTTTAAGTGATCCGCGTTGACCAAAATTGATGAAGATCATTATAGGATTAGTAAAAAAAAAGCCTTCACATAATGAATCTCAAGGTTATTGGATCAAAGAGATCAAATTAACATAATTGGGCTTGCAAACATAGGTTTGGGCCACGAATGATCATTTATTCGAATCGAGACAAAATTTAGCGCTATGTTAAGCAATCGTAAGTGGACTTATGTAGAAGTCGCACCTATTTTGAGGCCGGTCAATAGAAATATATGTACTTCATGTTTGGATAAATGATATAGAGATCATCATCCCTTAACATGTTGCACAATTAAAAAAGAAAGGGATAAGATGAAGAGGGAGGGGAATGATAAGCTAATTTGGATCACCACCTCAAAATTTCTTTCATCTTTAAATTCAATCACTCATCTTGTTGGATTAAAGCACTAAACATATCATTAATCCAAAGCACCAAAAATGAATTAAATAATTCACTCTTAGGTAGATTTGAATTGATGAACATTTATCCAACTTCATCTACACCCAAAGTCCATTGAATTTAAAGAGAAATTGGACATTTGAAATTGTAATCCAAACCAACAATCAAAAGGAGTGAGTTGAAAAACATTTATGGATCAAAATAGATACAAAACAAGGCAAAAAAAATGCATTTTGTTTCTGTGCAAATCGATTGCACTATAGTGCAAATCGATTTACACACTGCAATTTTCAAAAATCTGCGCGAAATTCAATTAGTGCAATCGATTGCACGGTCACAACAATCGATTGCACGCTGTTACAGACAACAAAACAACATTTAAAAGGACAAATTCTTGTTCAAACTTTCCATCAAATACCTTATGATCATGAATCCAATTGAGCATGAAAATTCCATCAAATAATGAGAAAATAGCACCATTAGAATCACAAAATAATGCTCAATGAATCAAAACCAAAGATCAACAAGAGATCACATTGTGAAAGATGAATTATCCAACTTACCAAAGGTAGATCTAGAGAGTTATCAAAACAACTTCAAGTATTTGCTTCAATTCAACAACAAGAATAAATTGCCCAAGCTTGGATGTAGAGAATTGATAAAGAAAAAGTGTTTGGATGAAGGTTTAGCTCAAAGATTAGTAAGCTTCAATGCAAAGCTTACTAATTTTTTTGTTTTTGAAAATGTAGCTTTGAGTGAAATTGGTAGATAGAGAGAATTGAGAGATTTTTTAGCAAGGTGGATTTGGCTATCAAAAGATTGAGATTTGAATGAAATGAGGGCTCTATTTATAGAGTTTAGGATTGGGATTAGTGGTAATTTGGTAATTGATTCTTGGAGCCAAAATTTGAATTAATGATAATTCTTTCAAAAATTAGAGCCAAAATTTAAATTAATGAATATTTTTAAAAATGCAAGATTGGCACCAAAATTTAAATTAATGATATATGTTTCAAAAAATGAAGAAAAATTGGATACAAAATTTGACAAGCTTGAAATTGCTGTTTTTTTTCAAATTTCCACTTTGTGCAAATCAATTTGCACAATGTATTTTTTCAAAAATGGCGCAAATGCACTTTGTGCAATCGATTGCACTCTAGGAGCAATCGATTGTACAGTGAAAAAAATGAAATTTTTTAATTCTTTTTCTTTGCAAATAGACATTTTAGGGAAATAATACCGTAAAACCTTATTTGTCAGATGTTTCGACTTGGTACCTACAAAACACAATTATACAAAGACAAAGACAAATATTTTTTGTATTTTGTTTAGGAGTTAGTCAACAAAACATATACAAAATATACAACTAAGGTGCTTGGAGATTCCTCAAGAGAAAACTTTAAAGATAGGAAATAGAAAAAGAGGAAGAACCAACCCTGATGTGATTTTGTCATGATCGAGTTGATATGATATGATAGAGGAATCTTAGGGGGGAAAATTGGGGTACAACACTAACCTAGGGTTTTAAGATCATTTTTACCGAGGCAACGTCGAGAGGGTCATAGAGGGAATGTTTTCCGAAGGCAACCAAAGTGGGGTACCCTAGAGGTGCAAGTGTGAGAAGTGTGTTCAATTTAGTTATTTATCTTGTGTTAGGTTTGCTAGCGTTTTGATTTTATTTTCTTGCCATACAGTCCTATTAGTCATGCATCTGAACAGTTTATAGTTCGCAGTAATTAAAAGTGCGGAAATGTAAATCTAGCTATTACAAGGCTTCGGGGAGGGGATTATTTACATGTCCAAAATGGGGAATAAAGCAGGAAAAAAGTAAAAGTCCTAATTTAAACTATTACAACCAGGAAATAAGTACAATAGTATGTAAAATAATAATGCTAAAATAAAATCGCGCGCAAATTAGAAAGGACGTCTAAATCCTAAAGAAAATGAAATCTTTTTGTTGGTTTTTGTTTAATAAAAGAGAATAAAATCTAAGTCTACTTAATTTTAATTTTAAGAATGTGTTTAGGTAATTAATAATTAATTAATAAAATTAACTTTAATAAAAAAGAAACTAAAACCTATTTTTTTATATGATTTTATAACTAAATAAAAACTAACTAAAAGAACAAAAAAGAAAACATGTAAAATGGGCCAGGCAGCAAAAGTAAATAAGGGGTGGTGTAAGTTTAAAAATGCGGGCCCAAAGTGAGATGAGGTTGTCTTTCGATCCAACAAGGTAGGTTGTCTTTCGATCCAACGAGGGAGGTTGTTTTTCGATCTAATGAGGGAGGTTGTCTTTCGATCCAACAAGGGAAGTTGTTAAAAGTGCATGATGGACTGCACGTTGAGGGTATTGGATCTGGATTGATGGGATCTATTGGTGTTGACCACGTGATGCATGGTGTGCATGTTTGACCTGCAAGCATGGGATCTGGAATACAATTGTTAGAAAAAACAAAATGCACGACCTGGGGGTCGAACCCAGGTCCTTCCTCTTAATTCAAATCGCCACCTAATTCGAACCCCTGAGTCCAAATCCGAAGCTTAGTTTGGCTTGAAACAACCTAAATCCAGGGATTCGAAGGAAATCTCATATTGTGCCATAGAAATGACACAATCTCATTCTTATGCCTTAGCTTGCATGTAGCACGTTAGACCTGTATTATCAATAGTCCTGAACATGAATCAAACGGTTAAAAGTATTAATATGCAATAAAAATGCAGTTTTGGTATTGCAAACCCTTACCAATCCGAGATGTGTGGATCTGTAGCTCTGGGAGGGGAAATGCTTGCTTAAGGGCCTGAATGCCTTTCTGGGAATCTTAGGAGGAAGATAGGATGCTTGGTTTAGAGTGATAGTGGTTGTAACTTGTGTGATACGGTGGGAGAACTGACTTGATGTTTTGCGTTTGTATTCGAAAATGTTTCGGTTGAGCAAGAGTCGCCACCGACTTTTTATTTTATCCTAAGGAAAGGTTAAAAAGCACAGCAAAAACCTTTGAGATGTTTTCTTGGGTTCGGGGAGTAGATCATAGAAAGGGAAGGTATTAGCACCCTTTCTATCCATGGTTATCCATGGGCTCTTAGTTACTTGCTTAGATCACTTGCTTTGCATTTTCAATTGTTCAAAATGGTGCTTTGTGTGTGGTTTTGAAAGGTGTTTTGAAAAAGAGGCCATCGTTGTGGCAACCTTTGTAATGATTCTTTTTTGAATGTATACAAATGTGTTTGTCTTTTTGAAAGGTTTTCAATATTTTGAAAGTTGTTTTGAAATTGTGTTGTGGAATGTGTTTTGAAAAATAACAAGGATGTTTTGCAAGATTTTTGATCAAGTAACTAAGAGTTGTCTACCCTATTTTACTCAAAGATCTTTCTTATGTTTTTAACCCTTTTAACAGTATCGTTCCACCATTGTATTTGGTGGACAATCTTGTGTTAGGATGTAAACGGGACGGGCGCGAGTCATCGTATAGACCATGATAGCAATTTTTCAAAGTATCTTAGCATTTTTGGAGGGACTAAGATCATTTTTGTAAGGCAACTTTGGATAGCGTCATCGAGGGACTATGATCTTTTGATTTTATTTGTTTTACCAAGATACTTTGCATGCGTAACATGGCCCATTTTTGAAGGCAACAAGTGGATGTAACCCTAGGGGTGTTAGTGTGCAAGTGTGTTTTATTGCATACAAGAATTTATCTTTGAATTAGGATTTTCTATTTCATTGATTTTATCTTGCCATACACACCCTAATTACTAGCAATAAAAAGCATAAACATAAAATCCTACGCTATTACAACAATTAGGGGGGTGGGGATACACATTTGTACATGGGGTGGTTCAACGAGAAAAATAGACAAGAAAAGAAAATAACAAAAACAAGATAGAGAGAAAGAGAGAGGGAGCCAGCGCGCTGCTGAGAGGTCATCAGAAGTTCTGACTCAGGCCCGCTGCCAGATGATCAACCTTTTGGTTAAACTGTATGAGTCAGAACTTCTGACTCTGGAACCTGCAAAATAGAAACCTGTTAGTGGGAAGATCAGAAGTTTTGACCCCCCTGCGCTGCAAGACAAAAGTTTGTTAGTGGGGATATCAGAAGTTCTAATCCTGCTGGAAAGACAATAATTCTCAGAAGTTCTGATATTATTGACAGCAAAACAGGCTTCAGATGTGCTAACGTCAAAGTCAGCACTTGGCTTCTCCCTGTGCTAATCAGAACATCTGTAATTTTCTTATTTTTCCATAAAATAGAAAACATGTTTGGAACAGCTCCAACAAATGTCAAAGTATTTCAGAGGACAGAACCAACAAGGTCACAGGCAGGTTCTAGGCTGACTCAAAATGTTCAGAAGTATTAAAATCCTCAGAACACAAACAGCAACAATATGATATTTACATTATGTTTATTTGAGCATGCAAAGCTGATGATGCTTAGCAGCGTGATGAGGGTCAGCAGGTGTTTACCTGGCTGTTGGAAAAGTTTGTGGATGAGAGCTAGCTTTTGGCTCTGATGGTGTTTTGGACAGGTTCTTTTTGAAAAGGGTAGATGAAGGTGTATGCGTATGTATGGTCAGAAGTTGAAAGGGTGTTCTTTAGTCACAAAGAAAACTGGGTATTGATGAAGTTTGAAGGTAAGAAATTCAAAGTTATGAAACACTGGAGATTTTGGCAGAGTTTCACAGCACTTTCTTGCTAAAGATTTCTGTTTCTCTTCTAGCAATTTTTCTGTTTTTTGGACGCGCTTTTTCAGTGGACAATGGTTCTCTATTTATAGGCAAAGCTCTTGTGGATTTCTTGAACATTAAAGGCGCCAACAGAGGTTGAATTGTTCTTTGAAAGAAATTCCTGGGAAGTTGTGATAATAGATAGCCTTTCAGCCTAGGCTGGAATAGCAGGCGTAGATTGGGGTGAAGTGACCTCTTAGGTGGACGGTGGCACGTAGACCCATGCCAGAACCTGCATAAAGGCGTTTACCAAGCCACACGTGAAGGGACTACTTGGATGAATGTTCAGGAGTGGTTGGGAGCATTAATGAGCATTAAATGGTGATGAGACTTATCAACACCAACATTCTGGTAATAGGAGAAAAACTTGAACCAACAGTTCTGCTTTACCAAAAACAACGTAAACCATGCTCTGGTCTTGGCCTCCTGTTGTCTTAGCAAATTCTGGGGATTCTCCTGACCTTCTGACACGTTCCTTGGATTTGCTTCTAGAAATCCTGGGCTTAGAGATTCTGCATCAATGTAACACCCACTCTTCTGACCTTTTCATCTTCTGATTTCAGCATGCTCTGAAGGAGCCTTTAGACTTCCTTGTTTCCTTTGCATTCCTTTAGCAAACTCTGGTTGAACTTGCGTAACTGCTGAAAGAGTCATGTTCTGTTTGAGGCTTACATGTTGAACCACGTTTGCAACTTCTGACTGAGTTGATGTAGCTGCTGAAGAGCCAACTTCTGACTGCGTTGAGCCAAGCTTGCAACTTCTGACCGTTTCTGTCTGGAGTTTGGTCCAGAAGTTCTGAAGCGCTATTTTCTTCTTAAACACCCATTTTTAGAGAAAAATTCCAAATGTTTAGAATTTAATTTTTTCAAGATAAAAGCATTGCCTTTAGAGCTTGTGTGATCATTTTGCTCTTATAAATGGTTTGCTTGGGCAAAAATGACAATTCAGGACTTGGATTTTTTTCAGAGGGACTCTGAGAATCCAAGATGATTTCCTGAAGAAAGAGAGGGAAAATTTTGGGGTACAACAGTTGCCTCTGTTCAATCTTCTTGCACCTGAAGAGTTAGATTGGCAGGCTTGCCTTTTGCGTCTCGAAGGTAAAAGGAGATTGGACACTAGAGTGCCCTTAAATTTGCACTCGACAAAACAATGGATGCGGGAATGGGCTTAGAGATGCCATTTAGAGATGGGCTTAAAGATGCCATCTGGAATGTTTGTTGAACTGCAATGTGACTGGTCAGAAGAAGGAGGATCAAAATGGTATTCGTGCTTGGAATGTATTTGAACTGTATCTGGAGACTGAGTTTGTATGAGCAAAAGAATGGCCTCCGCGTCTGAGGCGTATCTGAGCTGTAATAGTGCTTGAAGGTAGAATGAATATCAGAATGACCGCCGTGTCTGGAGTGTATCTGTATTGTATCCGAGTAACAGAGAAATATCTGTATGGAGCAACTGCGTGCTGGGGACAATCCTGAATGAGTGACAGAATGGCAACCGTTTCTGGAGCGTATATGGACTGTATCTGAAGTTGAAAGTTGTATGAGTTAGCAGAATGAATTCCGTGTCTGGAGTGTATCTGAAACTGTATCTTGGAGTTGAGATCTGTATGAGTTAGCAGAATGACTTCCGTGTCTGGAGTGTATCTGAAACTGTAACTTGGATCTGAAAGAATGACAGAATGACTTCCGTGGCGAACGCACTGGGGAGAATCAAGCTGCTGTGGTAAGGGTCAGAATGGTATCCGTGCTTGGAATGCATTGAACCTTGAGGTGGATAAGTGAATCTGAATGAGAGATAGAATGGCTTCCGTGTCTGGAGCGTATCTAGTCTGTATCTGATTGCTGTAGTCTGAATGAGTAGTAGAATGACCGCCGTGTCTGGGGTGTATCTGTACTGTATCTGACTTGAAATTCTGAATGAGTAATAGAATGACCGCTGTGTCTGGGGTGTATCCATACTGTATCTGATTGCTGTAGTCTGAATGAGTAGTAGAATGACCGTCGTGTCTGGGGTGTATATGTACTGTATCTGACTTGAAATTCTGAATGAGTAATAGAATGACCGCCGTGTCTGGGGTGTATCCATACTGTATCTGATTGCTGTAGTCTGAATGAGTAATAAAATGACCGCCGTGTCTGGGGTGTATCTGTATTGTATCTGACTTGAAATTCTAAATGAGTAATAAAATGATCGCCGTGTCAGGGGTGTATCCATATTGTATCTGAATAATTGTTAATGATAGCCTTTTAATCTTATCCTGAAAAGGATGAAATGTTAGCTATAACACCAAGTTATGTTGCATGATATGTATGATGCAATATATGTTATATCAATGTTTATGATATGAATGTAAATGAATGCGCATGTAAGCTGAAGAGTTGTCTTGCTATGGATAGATGAATCCTGGATGGCTGGAGATAAAAGAATCTTGACTGCTGCCAGGGAAAGCGAATCCTTGACTGCTGCAGGGGATTATAAGAATTTTGATCGTTGGGGATGAGACGTCCTTGTTGACTACTGAAATTCCTGGTATGTCACAGACTCAGGATGTCTAATGGAATGTTAAGACATCTGATCTGACATTAAGCGCTGTACAGGTAGAATAGGCTGTACTTTTGATATCTGTTCTACAACATACACTGATCTATCATACCAGAACCTGTAACACCTTTGACAAACGCAGGTTCTGATTTACTGAAGTTCAGAACAGTTAAGGTTAATCATATACATTGATGTCATGAGGAATGTTGTGACATCAAACAAATAACCAATGCAGAAAGTAAATAACACACAGAATTGTTCACCCAGTTCGGTTCAACCAACCTACATCTGGAGGCTTCCAAGCCAGGGATAAAGTTCACTATTAGTAGTATCAATTCAAAGACCCTACAGCCAACACACCCGTTGACAGCCTTCTCACTTAATCACTACCCAATGACACTTTTACCTAAGATCCAATCCTAGATATGAGAACCCTCTCACTCCCCCTCAATCATCGCAGTGATTACTTTCTACAGTACATAAACTGTTCAGAAGATACACTTCCATTACACAACTTGATCATGCTTAAAAGCTTCAATCAAGTACAATGCATACATCCTCTAACCTACAGGTTTCAAGGAGTATGGTGACCATCCCACAGCCCGGGTGGTTCACAACGAAACTAGCCCTAATGATTACATCTTGACAATCCTCGACTCACTTAAATTAGGTTACAATACTTCTATTTATAACACTTTTTACCCAACTGGATTTGGGCCTTCATATGACAGCAATGCAACTTTAACGACCTGCATAAAGTAAGCAGAAAACTTCTGCTGCAAGTTAGGTCTTCAATCGAGATTTTCTCCTTATCCTTAGCTGATTGAATCTTCTAAGGGCTCCACATATGCCTTCAATTTTCGCTACTTGTTATGCATTCTATTTGGCAGAATATTCTGCATAACTTCAGGAACAGAACTGCATCAGACTTGACCGTTCAGTAGCTTGATGTCTGGTATGATGTTATGACATCTCTTGAGACATGTTGTTCCAGATGTTGATTTAACACAACATGTTTAGGCATTTACAATAGGATTTTCAGGTTGTTCCTATTGTACATTACATTATTGTTGTTACTATTTGTTTTACAAGAAATGAGCCAATCCTAAACGAAGGCACTTACAATCTCCCCCTTTGGCAAATTTTGGCTAAAACAAATACAACAATAAAAAATAAAAGTGTTCAGGATACACACAGAAGGATGTCTTGACATTGATCTTGACATCTTTGGTTGTAACCACACTAACCATTCAGGACCTCTTGAAGCACAGGAGGAAGAGGATGCACCTCATTCCCTTTTAGACCACGAACCATTTCTTGTCACTGGTGGTGGAGAAAGAGGTCCGTGGGAGATAAACTATCCTTTCAGAGGCATCCGAGAACCCTTAAGGAGTGACCAGAATATCTCCCTTGTAACTCAGAACACAGGTCACAACTGTGTTCATGACTCAGATCACAAGTCACAAAGAAATTCACGCCATTTGAATTTCTGCTGAATTTGTGACAAGTCTTTGTGATCAAAATTTTGAGTAGCTGCTGCAACGAGGACAATGTCAAACAGTACTCCTTTCTCCCCCTTTTTGGCCAAAAATTGACAAAGAAAGCCCTCACAAAACCAGATCCAAGAACAGTTTTCCCAGATCCGTACAAACCCCATGATGGTTGTGAGAGAAAAGAATGTGTGACAGGAGGTTATATAAGGAGATAACAGGTTCAAGAAGATGGCAATATAAAATCTTGGTCAAGGATACCTGTTAAAGTTGTTGCATATTTCAGACTGACTGTGCATGAAATTTAGACGCATTTGTTTGTTTCTGCCAAAAGGACCAGTCCTAATACATGCATAAGTTTAGGTCAAAGCAATTCCTGAATAAAATCAGCCTTTGACCGACTTTTAAGGCTGAAGATTTATTCCTTCTGGGAAACAGAACACCAAATATAGCTCCTGAATAGCTACAGTTACGTGGTGAAGTTATTTTCCACGTATTCTTCTTGATTTCCCCAAGGTTGCAATGTCGTTGGTAATGTCATAACACTTACTTAGACATTACCTTACATTCTTCAACAACAGCAGCCTTCTTTTTACTTCTCTCAGTTAGGCACAGAGAAGGACACTTTAAACAGCTAGTAGCAAGAGACTAGTAGCATTAAGCATGGCCATCAATCATGCTTTCTTAAGTGTTGCTGAGATCCAACACAATTACTTTCTACCTTCTTCCAGACAGCAAAATAAGGAAGGAGGGAATAAACCAGAAGACTCCAAAATGCTTCACAAGACATCACAGATTAGTTCTAATACACAAAATTTAGATGCCACTTCTATTTCTTGTAGTAAAAGGAACTCTTTGAACATATGCTGAATATATCAGATTTCTTAATCTGATTTACTTCTTCTGATCTTCCACAATAGCATTTCTGAATCTTCCAAATTGCTCCAAAAGTATCAAAACTGCCACTTATGATATTTTTAAGAATCTGAGATTTTCTTTCTAAACCCAGACAGATAACAAGAGCAATTCTTCAATCTCCTGATGTTGAGACATTATCCATGACTTCACTTAGAAGTTCACAATGTCATATTATCAGAACACATAAGCATCAGCATACCACCGTCCTCTTCTGACTTCTGATCTTCAGATTAAGTCCTACAATACATATACAAAGTCTCCCTTCAATGTATATTGTAATTGGGGAAAGTGCAACACTCAGTGACTCCCCTTGTTAAGGCCAATCAAAACAGTAGCGTGGAAACCAGTAGCACTAGCTCTGAGGTGGTAACTTCAAGCACCCTGAACTAGTCTTAGAATAGTAAGGACATCTCTGATTCATGCCCTTGCACTTCCACACTTATCATGACTCTCTGGATGGCTGAGAAATCATGTAGCCATAGTCTGAAACCAACCTCCAACCTTCTTAGTGTGCTTACAAGCTTTACTAAGATTTAGATTTTCTAGAAGGATTATCCTTTAATCAAAAAGTTGATCATGTCATCCTTCTGTATAATATATTTACTAGTAGTTGCTGATACTAGCAAATTCTTCAGACCACAACAGTAGTTATGCATTGTTAAGCATACTACTCTTAAACACAAGTAGAATCTACTTATTCCAAACCAACAATAGAACTGCCACTTCTGAATGAGGCGATAAGATTCACAGTCCCAAGTCTCTGCCACAGCATCATCTGGAACATCAGAACCTATCTGCTTGGGTTCTGAAGTTAACATCCATGGGATTGATGCCCTTTTATATTCCCCATATGAAAGATATGATCTTCATCTTCAGCAATAATTACTCACCAGAATACCCTAGAGAGAAATAAACTCTCTACCAAGTTCTGAGAAATAGGTTCAGAATATAGCCTTGCATGCATATTTAGTCTCCCATCAAAGTGCTTATATATATCTTTATGCAAGATCCTAATGAATGCTTAGTCTCCCGTCAAAGTATTCATTATTAGTTAGATTATGCCACCTTCTCAAGGTAGGATAATTATTCTAACAATCTTCCGCTCCATGCATGAGGAACCAACTGGTCCTTACAAGCTTCCTTTGTTGAAGAGCCCCTTCGTTTGAGATGATGTTGCAACATTGATCCCAACCATATGAGCCTGGCTTATACTATGGTTTTGGATGAATATCCATTGCAATCAAAGCACACTTTTCTTGTAGAGGATACAAGAGTACACCAGAAGCTAATCAACCTTTATGATCAGACCCATAACAACCACATAACCTGTTCTTATTCCTATCCTCCTTGGAAATCACTAAGATCATGAGAAATAAACTCAAGCATCTTACAGAACAAGGTAAGATGAACTCCCTTTCACATCAGCTTGATCATACTACTGCCTCTGAACAAAGTGTTATCCAACTTCCCTCTTTATGGATACATTGTTGAGCTCTTTACTTTAGACACATAGTAAGTACTCTTTATTTGGAATTTGCCACAGGTTTCAAATTAAGAGTCCTTAGTTTGCTTGCTGTACAAGTTTCAGATTGCCACATTCTGTAACTTGTACTAGAAGAAACTTCATTATCAATCATGAGGATGTTCAATAAGTCTGGAACAACTGATGTCTTCAATAGTTGTGATGTTGTACATCCTTTTTCATCACGAGCTTTTGATTCTGATTTCCACATATTTATCACATAAATATTCTGCTTTCATTATTTATTCAGTTAGAATTATCTAATCACACTAGATGATCCTGACTGATTACTTCTTCATGCTTGCTAAGCATATTTACTTGGCTGAAGACACAGAAATGATGTTCCATCATCCATCACATGAGGGGAAACCTGGAAATCACAACTTTAAAGTCCTTTTAAGTGCATTTAGCTCAGTACATATACTCCCTTAAACTCACAGCTGGAGTAGATGACCTGTTGATCGTGTCCTGATCAATTATTTCAAAACAGATGTCTCCTCTTCCAGATCAGGAGTAGGTTCCAAACATATGTACTCACACTACATGTGTTTAGCACCCAGAACATCTGTTCTTGAACTGGCAGTTGCATGATGTTCTAACATCCTTAAGCATATCAGTTCCATCTCCTTGGAACACATCATCCTTGATAATCTTCAAGCAGCTTGTAGATGTATATGAGAATCATAGATCAATTGATACTCATCAACACTAATAATAAATGCCTTTATGAGTGGACTTGAGGTAATCTCAAGTATCTTTGACATTATTGATAGATTGCAAAATCTGCTTACAAATTCTGTTGAAAATAATAACCCTAGAGTTCTTCTTTCACTTTAGGGGTTGTATCAGAAGCTGTGCAGCGGAATAGCAGTACTTCAACAGAACCTACACAATGCTTACTCCATAAAATAAATCAATCCTACAAGTTGTTTGCTTCTTCACCAAGCAACTTTCTAGACCCAACTCTACAGCCCTGTTAAAAGGATGCTTTATAAACACATATGACGCCTTATCAATATCTTCACTCCCGCATGAAGGTTTTGATAATATTCTTCTCTGTGCTGAATACAGGTTGAATAATGCACTCCAAAATCTTCACTCCCGCATGAGGTCTTTGAATTTGTTCAAACACTTTCATCTTCCTTCAACATAGCTGATCAGATTGATCTAGTTTCTCCCAAATTGGTCCATCCTCCACTCCTAGGGACCAAACAATATGAACACTACTGGTTCAAACAATATTCTACCTTGTACACAACCGGAAAGTATCCCCCATGGATCTCATCCAGAGACAGACAGGATGCCTGCTCTAATACCAATTGAAATTCCTGGTATGTCACAGACTCAGGATGTCTAATGGAATGTTAAGACATCTGATCTGACATTAAGCGCTGTACAGGTAGAATAAGCTGTACTTTTGATATCTGTTCTACAACATACACTGATCTATCATACCAGAACCTGTAACACCTTTGACAAACGCAGGTTCTGATTTACTGAAGTTCAGAACAGTTAAGGTTAATCATATACATTGATGTCATGAGGAATGCTGTGACATCAAACAAATAACCAATGCAGAAAGTAAATAACACACAGAATTGTTCACCCAGTTCGGTTCAACCAACCTACATCTGGAGGCTTCCAAGCCAGGGATAAAGTTCACTATTAGTAGTATCAATTCAAAGACCCTACAGCCAACACACCCGTTGACATCCTTCTCACTTAATCACTACCCAATGACACTTTTACCTAAGATCCAATCCTAGATATGAGAACCCTCTCACTCCCCCTCAATCATCGCAGTGATTACTTTCTACAGTACATAAACTGTTCAGAAGATACACTTCCATTACACAACTTGATCATGCTTAAAAGCTTCAATCAAGTACAATGCATACATCCTCTAACCTACAGGTTTCAAGGAGTATGGTGACCATCCCACAGCCCGGGTGGTTCACAACGAAACTATCCCTAATGATTACATCTTGACAATCCTCGACTCACTTAAATTAGGTTACAATACTTCTATTTATAACACTTTTTACCCAACTTGATTTGGGCCTTCATATGACAGCAATGCAGCTTTAACGACCTGCATAAAGTAAGCAGAAAACTTCAGCTGCAAGTTAGGTCTTCAATCGAGATTTTCTCCTTATCCTTAGCTGATTGAATCTTCTAAGGGCTCCACATATGCCTTCAATTTTCGCTACTTGTTATGCATTCTATTTGGCAGAATATTCTGCATAACTTCAGGAACAGAACTGCATCAGACTTGACCGTTCAGTAGCTTGATGTCTGGTATGATGTTATGACATCTCTTGAGACATGTTGTTCCAGATGTTGATTTAACACAACATGTTTAGGCATTTACAATAGGATTTTCAGGCTGTTCCTATTGTACATTACATTATTGTTGTTACTATTTGTTTTACAAGAAATGAGCCAATCCTAAACGAAGGCACTTACAACTACTGCTGGAGAATCAGGAGCTTGGGTTGTGTGCCAATCTACTGGGGATTCCTATCCTGAGGAGATCTTCACTGGGGAACACCTGATTATCCAGTGAGGAACCGAGAATGAGAGTCTTCATTCTGCTTGGGAAATGCAAGATCTTCAATTGTTGAGGGATCTTAGGACTACTGCAGGGAATTGGAATTCATTGGTGACTTGCGGGGAATGAGAATTTCTGATGATATCTACTGGGGAGTTTAGAACCTGATAGACTTATGCTGGAGAGGCATGACTGAGAATCTTCAGTTTGGTGGGAAGTATCTCTGTGGGGAGAAGGTTCACTAGTTTGGTTCCACTGGGGAATGATAGTTGGAATGTTTAGCTCCACTGGGGATTGGATTTTCGGATTTTTGAGGCTCCACTGGGGATACTGAAACTCTGAGGGGAATTGAGTTCTGGAAGGCCCTCTGGCTAGGGAGATCAGTTTTGAGAAAGCTCTTGTTCTGCTGAGGATCCTAAAGTTTAACTCTGTTTGGGGAATTAAGCTCTGGATCAAGGAATTTGGAGTTTAACTCTGTTGAGGATTCCTTCTAAAAGGGCATCAAGATATCTATTTGTACCTTCAACCTATCAGTAATCATCTTTCTTGATTTGTAAGGAAAATGATTATGTTCAAATGCATATGCCTATTTAACAAAACATTGGACGTTTCTCAAAATAAAACATAAGTGCAATAAGAAAATGAAGACAAAGCAAATTTCTGTATTTGGAAAAGCATTTGTATTAACTTTCTATGAGTATATTTGTACAAAGGAGACAGCCATCCTAGTAAGAGGATGTCGTCGTAAAAATTGAAAGATTTATACAAAAGAAAGATGGCTATGTGAAACAATTCCATGGGATCCCCATTCTGCTATAGCCTTCACAACTCTGAATATCTGTCCATTCAATGCTTCGTCCGCCGATGACTGGATTGATCAGAAGCTTGGAGTTGGTCGATGAAGAGATTGTCCTTAGAGTGATCCGACGAGACATAGTCATACACTTTAATTCCCTAACTTTTGCCTGAATCGCCCTTTCGGGTTTTCGATCCACCGGGAAACCCTTTTTTGCCCAAGCCGCCCTTTCGGGTTTTCAACTTGTCGGGTGTACAGATTTTTTTTGTTTTATCCCTAATTTTTGCCTGCACCGCCCTTTCGGGTTTTCGGTTCACCGGGATGCCCATTTTTGCCCAAGCCGCCCTTTCGGGTTTTCGACTTGTCGAGTTATTTTATGCGTAGTATCTTTTGACTATGTCTGCGTTCGCAGGGTGTGGCAAATCGTCGCCGTCCATGGTGGTCAGAATCATTGCACCACCAGAAAATATACTCTTGATCACAAATGGTCCTTCGTAAGTAGGAGTCCATTTGCCCCTGGGATCACTTTGCGGTAAGATAATCCGCTTGATTACGAGATCTCCGACTTGATACACTTGACGTCTGACTTTCTTGTTGAAAGCCTTGATCATCCGTTTTTGATACGTCTGACCATGGAAAACAGCAGCGAGTCGCTTCTCGTCGATCAAATTGAGTTGATCAAGTCGGGTCTGAATCCAATCGTCTTCATTTAAACCCGTGTCCTTTATAATCCTTAAGGAAGGGATCTGAACTTCCATGGGCAGGACAACTTCCATGCCATATACCAAAGAAAATGGGGTTGAAGAACGGGCCAGATAGTGTTCCCAGGAACATATCAACTAGTTCTCTATCAGAAAGAGGTGGCTGCACTCTTCCGGCCAGATCGCGCCATTTCTAGGCGTATTCCTTGAATCCCTCACCTGAGGCCATCCCCATACTCTGTAGCTGAGTACGGGTTGGTGCCAAGTCAGAGTTATATTGATATTGGCGATAAAAGGCAGCTTCCAAGTCTTCCCAACTATGTATCTCTGACCTCTCGAGCTTGTAGAACCAGTCTAGCTGAGTACCAGACAGGCTATCCTGAAAGAAGTGCACCCAAAGATTTCTGTCGGATGTGTGAGGTTGAATTCTTCGGGCGTACGACCTTAAGTGCATCTTCGGTCAAGACAGCCCGTCATACTTTGCAAAAATTGGCACCTTAAACTTTGGAGGGATCACAATTCCAACAACTAATCCCAAATCTTCGAAATCCAACCCGGGAACCCTTTGCAGCTCCATAGTTGCCAGCCTATCCTCTAGGTTTTTGTACTTATCGTGTGCGGGTGGGTATTGTTGCTCAGAGTAGTCTTCATCTTCTTCAGCCTCTTCCTCTTCAGCTTCGAATTCAGAAGGTACCGCAGCCCCTTTTCCTTTACTGGTTTCCTCTTCAGATGCGGAGGGAAATTCAAGAACTCTTCTGGCTTCACCCTCAAACCTTCTTCCCAGGGTAGCTACCCCCACTCTTTTCTTCTTCTTTTTCACTTTATCTTGCTCTTTGTTCCCAAGCAGTGCTTTTAGATCCTCCTGACCCTTTGCCAAGGTCATTAGGAGATGTTGAAACTGTGAGTTTTAGGCCTGTAGATCTTTGACCGTCTGTTCGAGATCCATCTTACTGAGATAAACAGCAGAAAGATAAGGAAACCTGGTGTGGAGACCTGCTTATGCACATGATGAATGATATGTTCATTTATGCAATGCATTCAAGGATTTAGAAATTCAAAATTGTTGCAAACAAAAAGAACACACGTCATATTAATAAGAAGAAATTTTGTCAGTACATAAATGCCCCATGGGCCAAATATTACAAAAAACTTCTCAAGGTAAAAAAACGTTGCGTATCCTCTTTGGTGCGATGTAAGTGTTGAGGGTCTCTTCCTCATGAAGTCGGTGGGTAAGCTCCAAAACCTTCTTCTCACTGGCGTAGAAGCTGGCTTCAAAAGTATTCCGTTCCTCCTTGAGTTGGATCCAACTCTTCTGCATCTCCTCCCATGATGTTGACGTGTCAGGATATAGGATGGTGTAGGGAACCTCTCCTTCCTTAACGGGCTCTTTAATCAAAGGGAGAACATGAGGGTAAGGCATCATGAGACTCTGGGCTCGGGTTCGTACCCACTTGAGGTAAGTCTCTAGAGGGATGGAGTTCTTGTGCCCCAGTGTCTTGCTATCTACCTTGTTAGGCATCCTCCAAGCTCTGATGAATTTTTGGCGAAGTCCTTGCACATCATTGTCGAAGTCAAAAACCAGGTCAGGAATCAGCATGTCATGAGGGCCATCCCTCCGTGCATATCCAAATTGTCTCAAAGCTAGACAAGGGTTGTAGGTAATGCCTCCTCTAATGCCAAGTAATGGAACATTAGGGAACTCTCCACAATGATCAATGATGATGACATTTTCTCTGGACCGAGAACACCAATGTACATCAGAGTGTGTGAGGGTCATCAACCGTTGTGACCACCTTAAGCCTTGGTCATTCTTCAAAACAGATTGTGGCAGGTGCGAAATAAACCACCTTGCAAGGAGAGGAGTACAGCACATGAGAACACCCCTCTTTCTCATTGTTCGTGTGTAAAATGAGTGGAGGATGTCCCCAAGCAATGTTGGTATGGGATTCTTGGATAAGAAGATCTTGACGATGATGACATCTATAAGCTGGTCAGGATTTGGGAACAAGACCAACCCATAAATGAGGAGTGCCACAATTTCTTCAAAGGCTTGTAGATCCAATAAATTCCAAAACTCTTGTGCCTTCTCAAACAAGAATTTTGCCAAGAAGCCTTTGACACCGCTTCTAGTTTCCCAATGCCCCTTGATGTCAGACGGTTGCAAGTGTAGTGCTCGAGCAACATCTTCAGGCTTTGGTTCTTTTTCCGTACCATTGTAGGGTCGTTGATTAAGAATAGGAATTCTCAGGAGTTGAGAAAATTCCTCCAAAGTGGGCACCAATTGGTAATCGGGGAATGTGAAACAGTGGTGAAGGGGGTCAAAGAACTGGAACAACACTTTCACCATGTCTTCTTCAATGTTGGTGTTGACTAGGCTGAGTAGTCTACCATGTCTTTCACTGAAGGGAGAGCTTTCTGGAATTCTGGATGTGAGCTCCTTGAGTTGAGGAGGGATTCTCACAAGGTTGACTTGGATAGTTTTCCTGCGAAGAATTTCCATGACCTACAAAACAAGAACAAAGATGAAGATCTAAACCCTTGAAATGCTTAGTGGATGCATATGATGCTTTATGATGTTTATGATGTATGCACAAACATATGTACAAGCAATTCACATAAAACCCTAGTTTCAGGCTTGCATGGGTTTCATAGGTAAGTACCCTCTTGAGTGTAGTTGGCTTAAAAACTTGTCCTATTAATAGTAACCGGGTTCTAAGGAGCTCAATATCATTGGAATGTTTTCCATGTTCATTGTTTTGGTTTAGCCACTTAACTAGCGACCAAAATATTCCAAGAAAACAACCCTCAATGAGTGTAGTATCGAGTATCTACCAACTTCGGACTGCACCAAATTCGGTCATCTCACTACCCCTAATAAAAGGCCAAGATGGTCAAGTAAGGTTCTAGGTCATTAGTGCTTAGTGACATCACTCAGCGGCCCCGTACTCTCCTTGATTGAACTCAAGGGTTACCGATACTCACAAATATGTCGCACTAATATAGCTATTGCTTCAACCGTGTCGATATACCCCGAACAGTTTCCACAATGTATTGCTATCTATGAATGTTTCCCCAAATCCGGGTGTAGGATTTCAAGCCCAAATAAGAGACCCAAAATATAAAGCAATCAAAGCAAACAATTAGTCATGCAAAAGGGTGATCTAAGCCCTAAGGTTACTCCACTTTTAAACAATTCCCCAGCAGAGTCGCCAGTTCTGTGATAGGGTGGGAGAACTGACTTGATGTTTTGCGTTTGTATTCGCAAATGTTTCGGTTGAGCAAGAGTCGCCACCGACTTTTTATTTTATCCTAAGGAAAGATTTAAAAGCACAGCAAAAACCTTTGAGATGTTTTCTTGGGTTCGGGGAGTAGATTATAGAAAGGGAAGGTATTAACACCCTTTCTATCCATGGTTATCCATGGGCTCTTAGTTACTTGCTTAGATCACTTGCTTTGCATTTTCAATTGTTTGAAATGGTGCTTTGTGTGTGGTTTTGAAAGGTGTTTTGAAAAAGAGGCCATCATTGTGGCAACCTTTGTAATGATTCTTGTTTGAATGTATACAAAGGTGTTTGTCTTTTTGAAAGGTTTTCAATATTTTGAAAGTTGTTTTGAAATTGTGTTGTGGAATGTATTTTGAAAAATAGCAAGGATGTTTTGCAAGATTTTTGATCAAGTAACTAAGAGTTGTCTACCCTATTTTACTCAAAGATCTTTCTTATGTTTTTAACCCTTTTAACAGTATCGTTCCACCATTGTATTTGGTGGACAATCTTGTGTTAGGATGTAAATGGGATGGGCGCGGGTCATCGTATAGACCATGATAGTAATTTTGCAAAGTATCTTAGCATTTTTGGAGGGACTAAGATCATTTTTGTAAGGCAACTTTGGATAGCGTCATCGAGGGACTATGATCTTTTGATTTTGTTTGTTTTACCAAGATACTTTGCATGCGTAACATGGCCCATTTTTGAAGGCAACAAATGGATGTAACCCTAGGGGTGTTAGTGTGCAAGTGTGTTTTATTGCATACAAGAGTTTATCTTTGAATTAGGATTTTCTATTTCATTGATTTTATCTTGCCATACACACCCTAATTACTAGCAATAAAAAGCAGAAACATAAAATCCTACGTTATTACAACAATTAGGGGGGTGGGGATACACATTTGTACATGGGGTGGTTCAACGAGAAAAATAGACAAGAAAAGAAAATAACAAAAACAAGATAGAAAGAAAGAGAGAGGGAGCCAGCGCGCTGCTGAGAGGTCATAAGAAGTTCTAACTCAGGCCCGCTGCCAGATGATCAACCTTTTGGTTAAACTGTATGAGTCATAACTTCTGACTCTGGTACCTGCAAAACAGAAACCTGTTAGTGGGAAGATCAGAAGTTCTGACCCCCCTGCGCTGCAAGACAAAAGTTTGTTAGTGGGGATATCAGAAGTTCTGATCCTGCTGGAAATACAATAATTCTCATAAGTTCTGATATTATTGACAGCAAAACAGGCTTCAGATGTGCTAACGTCAAAGTCAACACTTGGCTTCTCCCTGTGCTAATCAGAACATCTGCAATTTTGTTATTTTTCCATAAAACAGAAAACGTGTTTGGAGCAGCTCCAGCAAATGTCAAAGTATTTCAGAGGACAGAACCAACAAGGTCACAGGCAGGTTCTAGGCTGACTCAAAACATTTTGAAGTATGAAAATCCTCAGAACACAAACAGCAACAACATGATATTTACATTATGTTTATTTGAGCATGCAAAGCTGATGATGCTTAGCAGCGTGATGAGGGTCAGCAGGTGCTTACCTGGCTGTTGGAAAAGTTTGTGGATGAGAGCTAGCTTTTGGCTCTGATGGTGTTTTGGACAGGTTCTTTTTGAAAAGGGTAGATGAAGGTGTATGCGTATGTATGGTCAGAAGTTGAAAGGGTGTTCTTTAGTCACAAAGAAAACTGGGTATTGATGAAGTTTGAAGGTAAGAAATTCAAAGTTATGAAACACTGGAGATTTTGGCAGAGTTTCACAACACTTTCTTGCTAAAGATTTCTGTTTCTCTTCTAGCAATTTTTCTGTTTTTTGGACGCGCTTTTTCAGTGGATAATGGTTCTCTATTTATAGGCAAAGCTCTTGTGGATTTCTTGAACATTAAAGGCGCCAACAGAGGTTGAATTATTCTTTTAAAGAAAATCCTGGGAAGTTGTGATAACAGATAGCCTTTCATCCTAGGCTGGAACAACAGGCGTGGATTGGGGTGAAGTGACCTCTTAGGTGGACGGTGGCGCGTAGACCCATGCCAGAACCTGCATAAAGGCGTTTACCAAGCCACACGTGAAGGGACTACTTGGATGAATGTTCAGTAGTGGTTGGGAGCATTAATGAGCATTAAATGGTGATGAGACTTATCAACACCAACATTCTGGTAATAGGAGAAAAACTTGAACCAGCAGTTCTGCTTTACCAAAAATAATGTAAACCATGCTCTGGTCTTGGCCTCCTGTTGTCTTAGCAAATTCTGGGGATTCTCCTGACCTTCTGACACGTTCCTTGGATTTTCTTCTGGAAATCCTGGGCTTAGAGATTCTGCATCAGTGTAACACCCACTCTTCTGACCTTTTCATCTTCTGATTTCAGCATGCTCTGAAGGAGCCTTCAGACTTCCTCGTTTGCTTTGCATTCCTTTAGCAAACTCTGGCTGAACTTGCGTAACTGCTGAAAGAGTCATGTTCTGTCTGAGGCTTACATGTTGAACCACGTTTGCAACTTCTGACTGAGTTGATGTAGCTGCTAAAGAGCCATCTTCTGACTGCGTTGAGCCAAGCTTGCAACTTCTGACCGTTTCTATCTGGAGTTTGGTCCATAAGTTCAGAAGCGCTATTTTCTTCTTAAACACCCATTTTTAGAGAAAAATTCCAAATGTTTAGAATTTAATTTTTCTCAAGATAAAAGCATTGCCTTTAGAGCTTGTGTGATCATTTTGCTCTTGTAAATGGTTTGCTTGGGCAAAAATGACAATTCAGGACTTGGATTTGTTTCAGAGGGACTCTGAGAATCCAAGATGATTTCCTGAAGAAAGAGAGGGCAAATTTTGGGGTACAACAACTTGCTATTTGAATTTTGACAACTTAGAGACTTTTTGCAATTTTTGGGAGCTTTGGTGAGGCAATGACTGCGTGTAGGAAATGTGTCCCCCTTGATAGGAAATGTCTGTCTTATATTTATAGGGGTGTGGTAGTGAACGAAAATGACATGAATCAGCCATTAACAATGGCTTTGAAAGCAAAATCGAAAGATTTAAAAAGTTGTCATTTTTTATGATTTTCTACCATTTTTGGCTTTGAGTGAATCTGAACAAGTTTCATCCCATTAGGTGTTCGTTTCAACTTTTCACATCTTAACTCTTTCGAATGCTCCCAAGTTTTGTTCTTCGATGGCTCTGAGTTCCAATTCGAATGGTTCAAGGCCTCATCTTCATGGCTTCTTAGATTGAGTCACTATCTTCCGTAGTTGCTTGATCTGAAAACTATCTGTGATCGGTGGGAATGAGAACTGACTGTTTTGGAATGCTGGTTCGTGTTTTGCGTTTGTTTCCGCAAAATGTTGCGGTAAGAAAGAGTCGCCACCGTCTTTTATTTTATCCAACAAGGAAAGGAAAAAAGGACAGAAAAATTCCTTTTTCGAGATGTTTCTCGGGTCCGGGGGTAGATTATAGAAAGGGAAGGTGTTAGCACCCTTTCTATCCGTGGTTATCCACGGACTCTTAGGTACTTGCTCAAAGTGTTTTCAAAAATTTGCTTTTCTTTGTGTTTGTGGGTTTGAAAAGAGTTTTTTATTTTGAAAGGTGTAAGTGCGAAAAGTTTTGTTTTGTTTTGAAAGGAGCAAGTAATTAAGAACCATCTACCTACTCGAAAAGGGAATTAAACTGTGCAAATGTCTTTTAGACAACGCTATCCCACTATTGAGGAGTAGGTAGCATCGTCGTTGGAGTTTTCGGGTCAATTCGATTAAGGGACGTGTGGTCACTAAAGCAATGTTAGGATGCCTTAGCGGTAACCCTAATGTCTTAGATCATTTTATCCGAGGCGACCGTTTCGAGGAAACTATGATCTTTGGACAAGAGGACGACCTCTAAAACTTCATATACTCAATGACCACGTTCGAAGGCAACCAAGTGAAGTGTACCCTAAGAGTGCGCATGTGCGAGTGTGTTATTTCAGTTAATTTTATCTTTGTACATGTCATGGGTGAGCTATATTGATTTTAAGTTCATACATTTGATCTTGTCATGCATTCCCTATTATCAAACATCTAACAGTGTATAGTTGCGGAATTTAAATTGCGGAAATTAAATCTAAACTATTACAAGGCGTCGGGTATTTACATCGCCAAAAACAAACCCTTGAAATTAAAATGCGGAAAGTAAAATAAAGCGATAAATAAAGTCCTAATTAAAAGCTATTACATTCCGGAAGCAATTACAATATTGGAAATAAATGGATCGCGTGCAAGAAAATTAAATCGGCGCATTTTTAGGGTTTTGACCCTCTTTTTATTAAAGAAAGCATGTTTTTTTTGTTATTTTGAATTAAAAAGAAGTTAGATCTAAGTTAATAATTAAATTAATAAATAAATTAATTAATTAAAATATTTTTGGATTTTTGAGTATTTAAAGAAATAAAATAAATTAATCAAAGCTAATAAAAACCTAATTATCTAAATTAATTTTGATTATTGCAAAAATATTAAAGTTATTTTCTAATTAAACTAAATTAATTAAATTAATATTTATTTACAAAAATAAAGTGCTGAATTTAATTTTAATAAATAAAATATATTTTTTTGTTTTTGATTTTATTAAGAAAAAAGATTAATTGGTTAGTGATTAATAAAAAGAATAACAATTAATTAATTAAAGGAAAATAATAAAAATAGAGAGAGAGTTTAGGAGTATACGGGCTTGATTGGAGGGGTGAAACAACTGTTGGCGTCATGTGTAAACTGTTTTGTTTTGGCCATTTGTGTTTTGGCTTTTGGTCATTTGTGTTCTGGCCTCAACGTTCCTTAACCTTCTCAGGATGTCTGTCTCGCCATGTATTGGTGTCATGTGTAAACTGTTCTGTTTTGGCCATTTGTGTTTTGACTTTTGGCCATTTGTGTTTTGGCCTCAACGTTCCTTAATGAACCTGCATGGGATCTTGTCTAAATCTGCAGTGTTGAATCTCATGAACACATTAAATAAATTACTATATATCATAAAATACAAATAAAGCCAATATATTTCAGAAATTTAATGTTTAGGCCCAATATGGCATGTATGAATGATTATACCCTTTTGATCATGGAGATCAAATCAGCCTTACCCTTGGAGAAGTAGTGATATGAATGCTTTTATGCCTTTTGATCATGGAGATCAAGTCTGCCTTAACCTTACTGGAGAAGTAGTGAGATGTTGGTTTGTAACCGGGATGACTTGTTTGTAGTGAGATGTTGGTTTGTAACCGGGATGACTTGTTTATAGTGAGAGAGGGATTTGTAATAAGGATTTCAAGGTTTTAGGGTTCTTGAAAGAATTTGATATTCTGACAGCGTTGTGGCAAGGGTTATTTTTTTCTCTTTCTTGGTTTGTGTGAAAAGAATGAGATTATATAATGGAAATTAGAGCAAAGAAAATGGGCTTTGAATGTGCAATTGGGCCTCTAATGTTCACTTGAGTTCGTCACTTTCCAGGCTAAATCGCAGGGACTTAAGTGCAATTTTTGAAGTTGAAATGTGAAAACAAAATGTGTCCGACATCGAGAACTAACTCCTGTCCTAAAATCGGCTCAATCGGATAAACGGTGAATTAGTTATGAATTTTTGAAGTTTCAACTCAGACAAACTTATTTTGGGCTCCAGTGTCGACTCTGACACGTTCTTTAAAAAAAACTGGTATTGATCGGAGCATAATCCGGTCTTGACTTATGAAGCAAAGTTGTAGATCTATGAGTCAGTGACCTTGTGTAAAAATATGAGCCCAATCCGATATAAATTGACCGAGTTATGGATTTTCGAAGTTTCGGCCCAGATGAAATAATATTCATCATTCAGGATTTTCGGCGCGTCACGCGTGCTCTGAGCAAAAAACGAAGACCTTTTGGATATCGTTCAAACTCAATAACTTATGTGAAAACTTATCCAACTCAATTTGTGAAATTTTGGTGCCAGAACCAGCTCGATACGATGAAAATCGACCACGTTATGATTTTCTGAACATGACGCAAATAAACTTCTGTCACAAATTTTCTGTACGAAAATACATGATAAATCCACTTTTTTGAGGACCTTATGATCGAAATTGGCTTCCATCCGTGAGAGATGAAAACATAGATGACATCAATATGGAATTTCGGCCACAAGAACGGGTTCAAAACGAGCCACGATCTTCAAGTTATGAACTTTTTAGCGCGTAAAAACTGCACTTTCAGCACACTTTTTCACAATATTTCTTCGAGATAACTCACACATTCGGATACCTTCTTTAAATAATTGACTCTTGAGCCGAACCTGAATTTGAGAATACGTTATCAGAGATATCTTGGCGAAAGAACACCTGAATATGACGCGTCGGGTTGGACTTGTGAATCTTTCTTGAAATGTTTTGAGAAATATGGGAGGGCAAATTTTGGGGTACAACAGCTGCCCCTGTTCAATCTTCTTAAACCTGAGGATATAGATTGGCGTTCGGGCCTTTCGTGATCCGAAGGTGGAAGATAGTTGAACACTAGAGTGCCCAGAAATTTGCACTCGCATGAAGTAGTATTTGTCTTGTGATGTCGGAAATGGGCTTACATATGCCATTTGGAGATTGATGATGGGAGATGGGCTTAAAGATGCCATTTGAAGGAGTGTCGATCGCGTAAGAGATTCCTTAGCGAGAGCTTGTATACCTGTTGTTGAGGGAGATTCCGCTGGGGAATGTTGTTCTTTGTCTTAGGAGAAATAGAACTTTAGGATCTTCAGTCGTCCGTTATTCTACTGGGGAATCATCTATGTCGAATAGGTGAGAGTGAACTACTATCTGGTCGCAACCCAGGCCTCATAGTGATAAGACCGACTGCTATCTGGTCGTAATCCAGGTTTTACAGTGACTTATTGGGGAGATGAGATTAAACTTGCTATCTGGTCGTAATCCAGGCTTTGCAATTTCTCACTTCTTATCTGGTCGAAATCCAGGCTTCAGAACAAATCAAGTGGTTATCCGGTCGCATCCGGGATTCAACTTGAATTTAGGGCACACTAATATTCGGCCGGCTCCGGGCTTCTTAGTAACTGTCCATGTAAACTGCTATTTGGTCGGAATCCAAGCTTCACAGTGCCTTGTACCGCTATCTGGTCGTAATCCAGGATTCACGATGTATTATACCATTATCTGGTCGAATCCAGGCTTCATGGTGTCACGTACTGCTATCTGGTCGAATCCAATCTTCACAATACCTCACTTCTTATCTGGTCAAAATCCAGGCTTCAGAATACATCAAGTGGTTATCCGGTCGCATTCGGGCTTCCCTTTGACTGTTGGGTTTACTAGTATCCGGTCGAATCTGGGCTTCATAGTAACTGGCTGGGTAAACTGCTATTTGGTCGCAATCCAAGCTTCACAGTGTCCCTTAATGATATCTGGTCATAATCCAGGCTTCACGATGTATCATACCACTATCTGGTCGAAATCCAGGCTTCGTAGTACTCTGGGTTGCTATCTGGTCGTAATCCAGTCTTCACAACATCTTCTACCATCATCTGGTCGTAATCCAGGCTTCATGGTCTTGTATTGCTTTCTGGTCGAATCCAATCTTCATAATACCTCACTTCTTATCTGGTCGAAATCCAGGCTTTAGAACACATCAAGTGGTTATCCGGTCGCATCTGGGCTTCCCTTTGACTGTTGGGTTTACTAGTATCCGGTCAAATCTGGGCTTCATAGTAAATGGCTGGGTAAACTGTTATTTGGTCGCAATCCAAGCTTCACAGTGTCCCTTAATGCTATTTGGTCGTAATCCAAGCTTCACGATGTATCATACCACCATCTGGTCGAAATTCAGGCTTCGTAGTACTCTGGGTTGCTATCTAGTTGTAATCCAGTCTTCACAACATCTTCTACCATTATCTGGTCGTAATCCAGGCTTCACGGTCTTATATTGCTTTCTGGTCGTAATCCAGGCTTCACAATAACTTGCTGATCTGTTATCCGGTCATGATCCGGGCTTCACGGCTTGTGTTTATGATATACCACTATCTGGTCGAATCCAGGCTTCATGGTGCTTACTGAGCTGCTATCCAGTCGTAATCCGGGCTTTACGGCTAACTGGGGAATAAACTATTAATCGGTCGTTCTCCGGGCTTCATAGCTTACTTTTGAGAGATATCACTATCTGGTCGTAATCCAGGCTTCGCGGTAGTCTGATATTGTTATTCGATCATAATCCGGGCTTCACAATATGCTGTAGAAATCAAGATACTATCCGGTCGTACCCGAGCTTCATAACTTGAATTTTGATCGTATCTTTCCTGAAAGGTAACGGTCAGTCTTATGCAATGCATGATATGGATTGAACAATGATGTTCTCAACATAAATGAGATTGCATGGTATGATGCGTATATGTATGTAGCATGATGTATGGACATGTAATGTTTTAGCTGGGGAAAATAAATCCCGGAGTTGCTGGAGAATAAAGTTGAATGCTTCGCTTCCGCCAGGGATGGTGAACGAAGATGATTGTGAGGATAAACCTACAGGAGAAAAGAACTCTGTTGGGGAATAAACTGATGAAGAGATTACTCTGAGGGGAATTACTCTGTGGGGAGAGATATTCTGCTGAAGATTTTAACGATAAACTCCACTGGGGATTCTGTTGATAAGCTCTGTTCGGGATTTTAATGATGACCTCCATTGGGGATGGATTACCGTTGCTGGTGATACTGGATCTATTGAGGATTGAACTCCTGCTTTGGGAAAGGAAAGAACTTCGCAGGGGATGATCTTATGCTTGCTGGGGAATGTCTTTATACTCCATTGAGGAATATTAAGACCTTCTGGGGATACCAAACCTTTTTAGCGCTTGATGGTGGATTAACTCTGCTTGAGGAGAGTATTGCTGATTCGTCTGTAGTTGCAAGTCTCAGCTGAGAGAGCTATTATCACTGTCTTATCCTGCGGGGAGCGGAGGTATCTTAGCCATATCCTTCAGCTGAATCTATCTCGGTACCTGGTAGACAGAGCAACTATACAGTTTGGACAATTTTTATTGCCCCTGTTTCTGCGGGAGAAGGAGCCTGCGGAGGCCCTGTGGATCGAGTATTATCCCCACCTATGAGGTGCTTGGTATCTTTCGGTCAAAATGACAAGTGTTCTTCTGGTAGGCCAGTGACGAGATGATGAGACATAGTCGTACGCTTTGATCCCTAATTTTTTCCTGGACCGCCCTTTTCGGGTTTTCAGTTCACCGGGATACCCTTTTTTGCCCAAGCCGCCTTTTCAGGTTTTCGACTTGCCGGGTGTATAGATTTTCATTTTCATCCCTTATTTTTGCCCGAACCCTTTTGGTTCACCGGGAAGCCCTTATTTTTTCCTAGGCCAGTCAACCTAGCGGGTCTTTGATTATGCGTAGTACTTTTTTGACTATGTCCACGCTCTCAGAGTGTAGGAAGTTGTCACTGTCAGTAGTGTCGTGTTTCCATACTACCAGAATATGTTTGATCATGCAAGATTCGTTACTGGAATTCATGTCCAATGCCCCAATTGATTCAGATGGAGATTTGCCCCTGGCTATTTGGCATTTTGAGAGATTCCTTGAATCTTGACTTGTCTGCCCCAGATGATGGACATTGATCATGCCGTGCCACTTGGTTGGAAGTTTTTTTCCACTTGAGGTGATCCTTTTTTATTGAGAAGGTTTATTTTGTTCACTAGATATTTTTCGTGCGAACTTCTCTGCTGTTTGAACAAATATTCATATGCAAACAATGTTATTTTAAGAATGCAAAGCTCATGTCTGTCTTGAAGTTTTTGAAAATGCATTTTTCAGTAAAACAGGCAAATTTTGTAAAATGTGATGTCAACTCAGGCTGTACAGCAAGCCCTACAGGAGTCAGGATACCTTTTGTAATAGTATGCTTTCGGACTAACCCATGCTTCAGCTATGACTTTTTAAGGGTTATAACGTGGTTTGGTTCATGGTTTAAGAAACAAAGGATAAAGGCTCAAATTTTATTTGTACCCACCCGTTCTTCGTGATGTTCTTCGATCCTAAACTCATCTAATCATGCATTAGATCTTGTTTGAGTCTTTGCTCTGATATACCAGTGATGGTTCGGATACTGACAATTTATTTTGAACAGGCAGTCATTTTGTTGAGAGTTTGCAGGATCTCTTCCTTTTTTGGTTTTTATTATCTCTGTCTTTTTCTTGAACTGTTTCCTTTTGTGATTACAGTCAACGGGATGCCCCAGTTTTTCTTAAGTCTCCTTCACAAGTTTTGACTTATTGGGCTTTTATTTTGAGAGATAATGACTGCTTGTCCTTACGATTATACGGAACCAACACCGTCTTTTGTTTCGGAAGGACTTCTTTGATGCCATTCATTGTGCACCTGGATCAACTGAGAAAACTACCCTACCCCAGGTTATAATTAAGGGTTTTAATTTGTGAAAAGAAAAACTCCAACTTCTTTGGCTCAAAGGGGTTGACTAGGGATTATCTTCTTTATAACTCCATTGTTTAGGATTTGAAACAATGCCTGTACCTCGTCAACGGGGTCTGTTCAAAAGCATATTGTAGAGATTTTGATATCATTTTCGTCATCTTCCCTCTAAAGGCTTAGAATTTTTTAATCGAGAGTTGATCATCACAAAAAATGAAAGCAATTTGAATATAGTGAAATACGAATGGACTGATTCAAAATAGACATATGCAATGCATGGATAAAGTAATAGAGTTTGACATGAATAAATGTTTGAACAATCAAAATAAAATTACAACTTGAAAATTCTAATGAGCAAAAAGTCTTCTCGTCTCAGTACTTGTCACTTCAAATGGTGAATCTTGGGGGGATGGCAAAAGAATTCAATCTGACCGTCTTGTGTGAGTTCCAATGCTCCTTCATCAATCAAGTCTTGAATTTTGTTGCTCAACGCCCAACAAATGTTAGTATCATGCCCCGGGCTGTTGGAGTGATATGCACACCTTGCATCAGGATTGTACCTTGGGGAGGCTATGATGGGATTCTTAGGAGGGTCCCTTAACGTCACTAGATTCAATCTCAACAGGTGTTGTAAAGCCTGAGATAGCGACATGTTGAGCTTGGTAAATTTCCTTTTTGGGCATATTTGGCTTACTCTGATCAACCCGTTGTTTATGGCAAGGTTGTTGTTGGACCCGTGAGGTAGTAGCAACTTGGAGAGGTCTATTCTTCATAAAAAAAAACTTTGACTTATCGGAAGTTGATTAATGACTTGGTCCCTGGCCTTGACTGTTTGCTTCATGTTGTTGTATCTATCTTGACGAAGCTGGTTGACAATGGTTCTCAACTCTTCTTGTTGCCGAGCTAAGCCTTGGATAAGAGCCATCTGCCCCAGCATCTAGGTTTTCATGGCACTGAACTCAGCTTGTAGTTGTTCCAGCCATTCGTCCTTATTGTCTTCAGGACTTTTCTTGACCAAGTTCCCCATGAGGAGTGTTCTCAACTCTTCCTGCCCCTTGGATAGGTTTAGGAATATGTCCCTTAACTGAGCTTCTCGAGTTTGAAGATCTTGGTTGTCTGGTTGGAAAGCCATTGCTGAAATAAACAGCGAGAACATGAGAGACCTGTACTGGGAGACCTGTTATGCAATGATATGTATGATATATGTATGCAATGTTTTCAAGGATCTCGCGGGGTAAACAAGAAACTTGTTAGAATTTGAATTTTGCAGTTTTGATTGAAGAAACTTCATGTTGTTAAGAGTCCTTCTTCAAGAGTCAAGCTCACCATATCGAGTGGGTCATAGCCACTGACTCAAGTTATCGTGTTTTGATCTTTAGACGGCATTGGCTAGAGGAACAAATCCCCTTTGTCCCTTGCTGGACATTTGATTTACCATAACCTGCATCACAAGCCCTTGAGATCCTTGAAATGGTTAAGGAAATGTTAAGGTATGATGTTATGATGTGTATGCTATGCGTTTAAGCAAAAGTGTGAAGCGATGTAAGTAAACCCTGTAATAAATCCAAATTATTGGATAAGGACTGTAAACAAAACCTGTAAGGAACTCATGTTGTCAGATAACAAGAATGTGCAAGTAGTTTAAGTTTGAAGGCACACAAGTCACACAAATAGCCTTAAGTTTAGGCTGGCATGGAGTTTAGGTATTACCCTCTTTCAGTTTAGTTGGTTTAAACCTGTCCTAGAAATAGTAATCGGGTTCTAGAGGATCTCAATATCACTGACTACCCTCAATCAGTCATAATTCCAGTTTAGCAACCTTTTCTTGTGGCCGGAATCATCGCGAGAGTTTAGTCTCAATGAGTGTAGCATACTGCTACTGTTCTATGGCCAAGTTGGTCAATTTAAAGGTTTTAAGGTCAGTTGGTGCTTAATGACCCCTGAGAAGACCCATATTCTCCTCGATCCAACACAAGGGATATCGGTACAGACTAAAGTGCCACACCAACGTAGCTACTGCTTCAACCGTGTCGGTCTACGCCGGACAATTCCCTCGCAGTTTATTGCTACTTACCTAAAGGGTACCCCATATCCGGGTTAGGATCCATAGATCTCCGATACAAGCCCACAAATATAAATCATACAAAGAATACAATTGAAAACAAAATGATCTAATCCTAAGGTACACCCCACTTATTAAGAGTCCCCAGCAGAGTCGCCAATTCTGTTATCGGTGGGAATGAGAATTGACTGTTTTGGAGTGCTGGTTCGCGTTTTACGTTTGTTTTCGCAAAATGTCGCGGTAAGCAAGAGTCGCCACCGTCTTTTATTTTATCCAACAAGGAAAGGAAAAAAGCACAGAAAAATTCCTTTTTCGAGATGTTTCTCGGGTCCGGGGGGTAGATTATAGAAAGGGAAGGTGTTAGCATCCTTTCTATCTGTGGTTATCCACGGGCTCTTAGGTACTTGCTCAAAGTGTTTTCAAAAATTTGCTTTTCTTTGTGTTTGTGGGTTTGAAAAGAGTTTTTTATTTTGAAAGGTGTAAGTGGGAAAAAAATTTGTTTTGTTTTGAAAGGAGCAAGTACTTAAGAACCATCAACCTACTCGAAAAGGGAATTAGACTGTGCAAATGTCCTTTAGACAACGCTATCCCACTATTAAGGAGTAGGTGGCATCGTCGTTGGAGTTTTCGGGTCAATTCGATTAAGGGACGTGTGGTCCCTAAAGCAATGTTAGGATGCCTTAGCGGTAACCCTAATGTCTTAGATCATTTTATCCAGGCGACCGTTTCGAGGCAACTATGATCTTTGGACAAGAGGACGACCTCTAAAACTTCTTATACTCAATGACCACATTCGAAGGCAACCTAGTGAGGTGTACCCTAAGAGTGCGCATGTGCGAGTGTGTTGTTTCAGTTAATTTTATCTTTGTACATGTCATGGGTGAGCTATGTTGATTTCAAGTTCATACATTTGATCTTGTCATGCATTCCCTATTATCAAACATCTAACAGTGTATAGTTGTAGAATTTAAATTGGGGAAATTAAATCTAAACTATTACAAGGCGTCGGGTATTTACATCGCCAAAAACAAACTCTTGAAATTAAAATGCGGAAAGTAAAATAAAGCGATAAATAAAGTCCTAATTAAAAGCTATTACATTCCGGAAGCAATTACAATATTGGAAATAAATGGATCGCGTGCAAGAAAATTAAATCGGCGCATTTTTAGGGTTTTGACCCTTTTTTTATTAAAGAAAGCATGTTTTTTTTTTGTTATTTTGAATTAAAAAGAAGTTAGATCTAAGTTAATAATTAAATTAATAAATTAATTAATTAATTAAAATATTTTTGGATTTTTGAGTATTTAAAGAAATAAAATAAATTAATCAAAGCTAATAAAAACCTAATTCTCTAAATTAATTTTAAATATTGCAAAAATATTAAAGTTATTTCCTAATTAAACTAAATTAATTGAATTAATATTTATTTACAAAAATAAAGTGCTGAATTTAATTTTAATAAATAAAATATATTTTTTTGTTTTTGATTTTATTAAGAAAAAAGATTAATTGGTTAGTGATTAATAAAAAGAATAACAATTAATTAATTAAAGGAAAATAATAAAAATAGAGAGAGTTTAGAAGTATACGGACTTGATTGGAGGGGTGAAACAGCTGTTGGTGTCATGTGTAAACTGTTTTGTTTTGACCATTTGTGTTTTGGCTTTTGGCCATTTGTGTTCTGGCCTCAATGTTCCTTAACCTTCTCAAGATGTCTGTCTCGCCATGTATTGGTGTCATATGTAAACGGTTATGTTTTGGCCATTTGTGTTTTGGCTTTTGGCCATTTGTGTTTTGGCCTCAACGTTCCTTAATGAACCTGCATGGGATCCTGTCTAAATCTGCAGTGTTGAATCTCATGAACACATTAAATAAATTACTATATATCATAAAATACAAATAAAGCCAATATATGAAGAAATTTAATGTTTAAGCCCAATATGGCATGTATGAATGATTATACCCTTTTGATCATGGAGATCAAATCAGCCTTACCCTTGGAGAAGTAGTGATATGAATGCTTTTATGCCTTTTGATCATGGAGATCAAGCCAGCCTTACCCTTACTGGAGAAGTAGTGAGATGTTGGTTTGTAACCGGGATGACTTGTTTGTAGTGAGATGTTTGTTTTTTAACCGTGATGACTTGTTTATAGTGAGAGAGAGATTTGTAATAAGGATTTCAAGGTTTTAGGGTTCTTCAAAGAATTTGATATTCTGACAGCGTTGTGGCAAGGGTTATTTTTTTCTCTTTCCTGGTTTGTGTGAAAAGAATAAGATTATATAATGGAAATTAGAGCAAAGAAAATGGGCTTTGAATGTGCAATTGGGCCTCCAATATTCACTTGAGTTCGTCACTTTCCAGGCTAAATCGCAGGGAATTAAGTGCAACTTTTGAAGTTGAAATGTGAAAACAAAATGTAGCCGACATCGAGAACTAACTTCTATCCCAAAATCGGCTTAATCGGATAAACGGTGAATTAGTTATGAATTTTTGAAGTTTCATCTCAGACAAACTTATTTTGGGCTCCAGTGTCGACTCTAACACGTTCTTCAATAAAATACTGGTATTGATCGGAGCATAATACGGTCTCGACTTTTGAAGCAAAGTTGTAGATATATGAGTCAGTGGCCTTGTGTAAAAATATGAGCCCAATCCGATAAAAATTGACCGAGTTATGAATTTTCGAAGTTTCGGCCCAGATGAAATAATATTCAGCATTCAGGATTTTCGGCGCATCACGCGTGCTCTGAGCAAAAAACGAAGACCTTTTGGATACTGTTCGAACTCAATACCTTCTGTGAAAACTTATCCAACTCAATTTGTGAAATTTTGGCGCCGGAACCAGCTCGATACAATGAAAATCGACCAAATTATGATTTTCTGAACATGACGCAAATAAACGTCTGTCACAAAGTTTCTTTACGAAAATAATTGATAAATCCACATTTTTGAAGACCTTCTGATCGAAATTGGACTCCAGCCGTGAGAGATGAAAACATAGATGCCGTCAAGACGGAATTTTGGCCACCGGAACGGGTTCAAAACGAGTCACAATCTTCAAGTTATGAATTTTTTAGCGCGTAAAAATGACACTTTCAGCATACTTTTTCACTATATTTCTTCGAGAAAACTCACACATTCGGATACCTTCTTCAAAGAATTGACTCTTGAGCCGAACCTGAATTTGAGAATATGTTATCATAAATATCTTGGCGAAAGAACACTTGAATATGACGCGCCGGGTTAGACTTGTTAATCTTTCTTGAAATGTTTTGAGAAATATGGGAGGGCAAATTTTGGGGTACAACACTATCCAATCAGCCCAATCGAACTTAGCTCTTGTTCCTTTCGATCTCATTTCCTTCAATCAGACCAATCGAAGCATCACCTCTTCATCTTGGCCTGTCAAAGCTTCATTTTATTCTTTCTTCCAAACACAATTGTGTAGGTGGTTCTTTGATTCCAACTCCCACCCTTTGCTTTTGTCTAAAAGAAAAACTTTCTTGCTCACTAGTTCATCTTCAATTGGTGAATACAGCTTGTATACACCAATCAAATGGTAACCCATGAGCACTAAGACTTCACTTCAATCATCCAACTTCTTCCTCGCTTATCCCGGTACATGCATGTCCTTTGAACCATAAGATCAAAGCTTTTCAAATTCAACATCTTCTTCTTTTCGAAGCGCCAATTCAACCAACATGGAAATCAAAGTGTGCCTTCCTTGTAATGCTTTGAATAGCTTACATATCCATGGTTCAAAAATGAACCCTTCGATGACGCTCTTCCAATCGAAGACTTCATAAAATCCTCCTCACGCTCTCTTTCGAATTATCCTTCCTTCAATCCTAGTGCTTCGTTGGGCATCAAATTAGACTGCATATTACTGTCGAAGCTGCTTCGACCCAAAAGCTCTTAGGCATATTTTCATCTTTTGACCTACACCTTGTCATGTACACTTCTTTTCTTTCTTTCAGCTGTGCTATTATGCTGAGGCATATAGGGTTCCATGGAAATTATTTGAAGCTTCTTGAGTAATTGAGGACCTCAATGAGCACGTCTTGAGTAAAAATGGGAGGGAAAATTTTGGGGTACAACAAATGCCCCTGTTCAATCTTCTTAAACCTGAGGATTTAGATTGGCTTGTATGCCTTTCGTGATCTGAAGGTGGAAGATGATTGAACACTAGAGTGCCCAGAAATTTTCACACGCTTGGAGTAACGCCGTTGGTTGATGATATTACAGATTCCATTTGAAGAAGATGACTGAGAGTTGTCGGAGATGGGCTTATAGATGCCATCCAGAGTGACCGCTGGTAAGTAGAAAGCTTGACTGCGACGCATAATGAAGGAATCTTTGTCGACTACTAATTCGACAGATAATGAAGGAATCTTACGACTACTACTTCAACAGGTAATGAAGGAATCTTGGACTGCTACTACTTTAGTAGGTAATGAAGGAATCTTTGACGACTACTACTTCAACAGGTAATGAAGGAATCTTAGACGAATACTACTTCAGTAGGTAATGAAAGAATCTTTGACGACTACTACTTCAGCAGGTAATGAAGGAATCTTTGACGACTACTACTTCAACAGGTAATGAATGAATCTTTGACGACTACTACTTCAGCAGGTAATGAAGGAATCTTTGACGACTACTACTTCAGCAGATAATGAAGGAATCTTGGACGAATACTACTTCTGAAGGTAATGAAGGAATCTTTGACGACTACTACTTTAGTGGGTAATAAAGGAATTTTTGACGACTACTACTTCAACAGGTAATGAAGGAATCTTTGACGCCTACTACTTCAGCAGGCAATGAAGAAATCTTTGACGACTACTAATTCAACAGGTAATGAAGGAATCTTTGACGACTACTACTTCAACAGGTAATGAAGGAATCTTTGACGACTACTAATTCTGCGAGTAATGAAGGAATATTTGACGACTACTACTTCAGCAGGTAATGAAGGAATTTATGACGACTACTACTTCAGCGAGTAATGAAGGAATCTTTGATGACTACTACTTCAATAGGTAATGAAGGAATATTTGACTACTACTACTTTATAAGGTAATGAAGGAATCTTTGACGACTACTACTTCAGTAGGTAATGAAGGAATCTTTGACGACTACTACTTTAGCAGGGTAGCAGAAGGAATCTGCACTTGATTTCGTCTGAATTATGCACTAGAAGATGTCTACACCTGACTTCATCTAGAAGAGATATTTTTCAGAATAACTTTCTGGGGAAATCCTTTGAGAGAAGTACTTGTCAGAATTTAGTTTCTGAAGAAATTTTTCTGATCATACAGATAGTTGATGATATCCGTCTGCTTATAGACTTTACCTAAAAAGATAATGAGTTAGTTGTGTGCAATGTCATGATGTATGAATTGCATGATGTTCTCTAAATAAATGAGAATGTTATATGTGTTTCAGTTATGCGTATGCTACGATGTATTGTAAAATGTTGTATGAATAAAATATGTAAACCTATCAGTTGTTCTATTGCAGTGTTTTCGAACTAGGGAAAATAAATCCGTGATTGTTGTTGGGGATGAAGAGTATGTATATCTTCAATCTTCTGGGGATTATTTCCTGCTTTCTTGTTTGAGGAAACTTTGGGGAACATTTCTTTCTTTCTTTTTGGTTGATGAAACTCTGTTGGAGAGTTTTAATTCTAAAGAAGTGAAAAACACAAGAAGGGGGGGGGGGGGGGGGGGGGGCTTGAATTGAAACTTTAAAATCAAATGCAAATGTAACGACGGTTTTTATCCTAGTTCCCTTGATCTTAAACTACTCCAGTCCACCCGCCAAGGTGATTTCGCCTCTCTCCAACGAGGTCTTAATTCACTAATCAAATTGATTACAATTCTACTTTGACAACTGCCAAAGTCATCTTAAGTATAACCACAACCCGATTTATCTCAAGGAAATTCACTCACAAAAAGAAGAATTAATCTGTGTACAGGATGTTTTTCGTTACAAAAACGGTATCTCAAACTTGTGATGTATTACACAATTTTAGAGAATAGTATGAATATGATTTGCAGCGTTGAGAGATTATATTGGCGGTGATGTAAATCGTGAACGATTTAACCTTGATGCTTGTTTAAATAGGCGCAACAATCTGTGCAAATGGAAACATGATAATTGGCAGTTAATGCACTTTCCATAATATGAAGATCCTTGTCTGTTTGTAGCCGTTGCAAATGATACTGCTTTGATGGAATAGTAACGCTTCAGAACATAAGGAATCTGCTTGCTGCTTTGCTTCAGAACTTGGGAAGTCAAAATCATAATGTCATGTTTCCAACGTTAGACTTCCGTTCAGAATTAAGATGTCCTTCTCTTTAGCGCAAGTTCTGATCTTCATTCATCAGAACATTCTGATATCAGTCTGCGTACACAACATGAATACATTTGTAGCTTAACTTCTGATCCACTTCCGTCAGAACTTCTGTACAAAATAGTACACAAATTTAGAGTGCATATTTTTCGTTGTGTTTGTTATCATCAAAACTCTTACGAGGGTTGTAGAATCAAACTATGTTCTAACAATCTCCCCCTTTTTGATGATGACAAAAACTAGGATTTTTTAATAAAAATAGACAAAACATAAAGCTTAAGAGAGTCTCCCCTGAGTTGAGTACTCAGATAGAGATGAATTACTTCCCTGAAGTTCATTCTGATCAGAGCTTTTGATGCATCTCCTTTTGTCTTTATCAGAGTTTTATTCCTGTTATGCTTTCAGAAAAAAAAAGTAGTTAAGATGTTCAGAATGTTTGAGACCTTATCCCGGTATACTGTTATTAAAAATATCTTACGTTCTCCCCCTTTTTGTTAGTAATCAAAAAGCAATATAATCACAAATAATCAGAGTCAAAAGGATGATTTGTATTAAAACAGATTTCAATAAAAAATTTCAGAACCAGATAAGATAAGATAAAGAATACAGAAAACAAGTTATAAAAAATCTAAGATGGAGGGGGAAGTCGTGTGAACAATACTTCCAGCAAACTCTTAATCTGAGTTCTTGATTCTTCTTGCTTTCCTAGCATATCCCTGATTTATTTGGTTGTGTCTCCTTGCTTATCCAATCTTTTGTTGATTAAAGCATTCTCCTTCTTTAACTCTTCCAGAGTTTGCATGACCAATGATGGAGCTGGTGTTTCCTCAGAGGATGCAAGTCTTTCAGAGCACTCTGCAGCATTTTCTTATTTAATTGCTTCTTTAGTTACATTTTCCTTTTCTTGAATAATAGCCAGAGGGTGACTATCAGAACATGGTTTAATAACTTATGAAGGTTGTTGCTCTTTCCAAGGAGCATTGTCCAGCTGAAGAATTGATTTCTTTTCCCAGTGACTCAGAACTTGATCTTTGAAAGCTTTCAGCTGATCACTGAAGTTCTGTTGAGCCATATCATAACTTAATTCTTTCAGCCTCTGGGATTCAGAGTTGAACCATCTTCTGAACCGGCCCCAATGAGAATCAGAAGCAGCGAGATTTGAATTTTCTAGACTTGCAATTAACCCATTCCATTAACTTTGTTTCAAAAATCAATAAGTTCTTACTAGCACCTGTTTTGGTTATTGTTGGTTTAGGTTTGGGGATGGCAATTTTATTGGAGGTTGAAGCTAGGTGGTCCAACGCTTCTAAGTCAATGATTGTTCTGAGGTGATCATCTGGATGGTTAATGGGAGAGGGAGTAGGAGAATCAGAAAGGATGATTGGTGAACGCGGTGTGTTTGGTAGAGTGGAATGATAGGGTGGTGGTATTTCTGGAATGTCTAGAATGGAGAGAGTTTGATAAACCATGAGAGGTTCTGTTATTCCAGGAATAGGGGTAGTGGTATCAAAGTCTATGAAAGAATCTTCTGGTTGGTTTGCGGGAGCGTTTGGATTTCCTGGTTCAGGGGTTTCAAAGTTTGGATTTTCTATTTTAGGAGTATGAGGGTTTTGATTTTCTGGTTTAGGAATATGAAGGTTTGGATTTTATGGGATAGGTGTTTGAAAGTCTTGATCAAATAGATCAATTTCAGAAAGAACTCTAGCAAGTTCTGGCTGATTTTATTCTAGATTTGGATTGGGGGAGTGAGGTTTGTTTAGAAAACTGCCAAGGGTTACAGAAGGATCAAACTCTATATCAAAGTCTCCAAAAGTTTGAGGTGAGGGATCTTCTGTTGGTTGAGGGGGGGAGTGTTTCAGATGTTGGAAAAACTATTGATTCTACAACAGAAATAAAGGAAGTGTTACTTTTCTTTTTAGAAGCTTTGGGAGTCCTCTGAGAAGATCTTTCTCCTGCTGCTTTTCTCTTTCTGGAATTCTTTAACACAACATCTGGAGCTTGCTTATGAAGATCACGAATGTTATGTTCTGGAGCCGTTACATCCTCCTTGCAAGCTTCTAAGTATCTGACCACAATTTCTGGTGAAGCATCAATCTCAGAAAATAACGAAAAATCTTTCAGAGGGATTCTCCTTGTCATGATGACTTCATGAGAAGCAATTGTTGGCTCCTTCTTAATGCTGTCAATAATCTCCATCTTTTTCAGATTCCTGGCATTAAGGGGTTTTCCAGCACATGCCTCCAGTGGGCTAATCTACTGAGCTTCTGTTAGATGCTCTATCAACCTGTTCTCCGTCAGAATATTAGATATTAATCTGCCCAGAGGAATCCAATCCATCTTTGTCCTTTCTTCTTCCCTTGTTTATGTCACGTTTGTTCTCAGATGATTTAAAAGCAAGTGTGGAAGATTTATTCTGGTCTTATTTGAAATAAAATACAGCAGAAACTGCTTATCAATGTTGATGTAGTCAGGAGAGCTTGTTGGCTTCATGTGGTTTATACGTCCTAGAATTATCTTAGCCCAAATTCTGTAGTAATCCTTCAAATCCATTATCTTGCTAGATGGTTGTCCAGAAGTAAAGATAACTCTCGCAATGGACTTTAGGTCAGAACATTTTTCAGCCATGTCGCTGCACCTAACTCTGCCTCCATTGTACCCAATTAGTTTTCCAATCAAGTCTTCTGTAATTGCAATCTTCTTCCCCATTACGTAAGATGTAACTTGATGATTAGATGAAGTTTCATGAATCCAGAATTCCTTTACCATAATGGGGAATACTGGACCTAGAAGATGATCAAAGTACCTGTTCCAGCCTTGAGCAGTTACATCTTCAGAAAGATCAAAGACATTCTCCTTCAAGCTTTCAAAATCGATGATAAGCTCACAAAAAACTTCAAGAGACTCGACTAGCGTGAGAAAAGTTCTTATGGGTTCCTCGTACTGTTCAGTTGTTGAAGAAGAACCAGAGCACTTTGAAGATTTTTGACGCTTGAGGAAGATGCCATTGTTCACATAGTTTGTTTTTAGATTTCTAAGAAAAGGGTTTTTGCAAAACGAAAGCTAGAGAGAGTAATAGAAGCAAGAAGAATTGAATGAAATAGTGATTGTGTATTTATAATCAATTTTGAAAACTTAATCAGTAAGAAAGAGAAAACAAATTAATGATTGCACAACAATTATGAAACCTGGAATTAGGGGATTGCGTGTAGATAATAAATAGTTACCACTGACGCGTGTCTCAATGTATCTAATCAGAGCCTTAGACCCTTCCAAATTTGAACGCGTGTTCAGCCTAAGAAGGTTGCTTGTGAGAGGATGACAGATGTTTGATACTGCACGCATCTATCTTTGAAATGAAAGGTTCAGATCTTCTTAGATAGATTCTGAAGCAATTGTACTCCTAACTCCTGAAGACATGTTGATCAGATGTTCATAAAGAAAATATAAAGTTCTGAGGGTTACAAAATATGTAAATAAAACTCTTATTCTGGACATAATTTCATGCTGAGATATTTCAGAATGAAATTAAACCTATCTTCAGAAAGTGGTTTTGTAAAAACATCAGCCCATTGATGGTCTGTGTCAATAAATTTTAAAGTAAGGATTCCTTTCTTAATATAATCCCTAATAAAATGATGTTTTATTTCTATATGCTTAGCCCTAGAATGAAAAATTGGGTTTCTAGATAAACAATTGCAGAAGTATTATCACAGAATATAGGGATGTTACTCTCAAATATGTTGAAGTCTTCAAGCTGACTTTTCATCCAGAGCATCTGTGTGCTGCATCCAGCAGCTGCTATGTATTCAGCTTCAGCTGTTGACAATGAAATTGTGGACTGCCTCTTGCTGGTCCATGAAATCAGATTATCTCCCAGAAACTGGCAGCTTCCAGAAGTACTTTTTCGTTCTACTATGTCTCCAGCAAATTCAACATCACAGTACCATACTAAAATATATTCATTGGTTTTTTTTATAAAACAAACCCAGGTTAGTAGTACCTTTCAGATACTTGAAAATTCACTTAACAACTGTTAAGTGAGATTCTCTAGGATCTGATTGGAATCTGGTACATAAGCAAAAACTATAAAATGTCAAGCCTTGAAGCTGTAAGATATAAGAGAGAACCAATCATACCTCTGTAGATCTTCTATTCTACCTTTTTACTTACCTCTTCCTTTTCCAGAATGCATGTGGGATGCATTGGAGTCTTTGATGGCTTACACTCTGATAGATCAAATTTCTTCAGAAGTTCTATGGCGTATTTGCTCTGGTGAATGTAAGTTCCTTCTGGAGTTTGATTGATCTGAATGCCCAGAAAGAATTTGAGTTCTCCCATCAAGCTCATCTCAAACTCTTCCTGCACAGACTTAGCAAATTCTCTTCCCAGAGAAGGTTTAGTAGATCCAAATATTATATCATCTACATAAATTTGACAAACTAAGATGTCATTCTTAAATGTCTTACAGAACAAGGTTGTGTCCACTTTCCCTCTGGTAAATTCCTTTTCTAACAGAAAGTTGCTTAGTCTTTCATACCAAGCTCTGGGAGCTTGTTTCAGACCATAAAGCGATTTCTTTAGTTTGAAAACATATTCTGGGTGTTTGGAATTTTCAAACCCAAGGGGTTGGTGCACATAAACCTCTTCATCAATGTAACCATTTACGAATGCACTTTTGACATCCATCTGATATAGAGTGATGCCATTATTTATAGAAAAAGAGATTAAGAGTCTGATAGATTCTAACCTAGCAACTGGAGCAAAGGTTTTTGTATAGTCTATCCCCTCTTGCTGACTATAACCTTGTGCGACCAGTCGTGCCTTGTTTCTGATGACTTCTCCTTGTTCATTTAGTTTATTTCTGAACACCCACTTGGTTCCAATGACGTTGAATCCTTTTTGTTTAGGAACAAGATCCCATACGTCATTTCTGGTGAATTGATTTAACTCCTCTTGCATGGCCAGAATCTAGTCGTTTTCCAGAAGAGCTTCATCAATTGTTGTTGGCTCAATCAGAGATACCATCCCATGAGGGATTCTTCAGAATTTTTGAACATTTATCTTGTTCTGATTGGATCTTCCTTCTTTCCCAGAATTTTATCTTCAGGGTGAGTTATGTTGCTTCTGGATAGTCTTTTCCGAAGATGTTTTACGGAAGTTGGTGAAGTTCTTGTGACATTTCCTTCTGATGTTGTTGGCGCGTCTTTGTTGGGAACTTCTGATGAATTTCCTTTAACACCTGTGAATTCAACTTCTATATCTGCAAGGGATTCATTCTTCTTTGACTTTTAAGGGACAAGCTTGTCATCAAATCTAACACTGATTGACTCTTCTACAATCTGTGTTTCTGTATTGTATACTCTGTAGCCTCTTGAGTGTTAAGAGTATCCTAACATAATACACTTATGTGCTTTAGAGTTAAACTTGTTCAGATGTTCTTTAGTGTTAAGTATAAAACAGGTACATCCAAAAGGATGAAAGTAAGAAATGTTGGGCTTTCTATTCTTCCATAATTCTTATGGAGTCTTATCCAGAATAGGTCTTATGGAGATTCTATTCTGAATGTAACATGTTGTGTTAATTGCTTCTGCCCAGAAGATCTTAGTAGTGTTAGTCTCATTGATCATGGTTCTGTCCATTTCTTGTAATGTTCTGTTCTTTCGTTCTACAACTCCATTTTGTTGGGGAGTTCTAGGACAAGAGAAATCATGAGAAATGCCATTTTCATTAAAAAATATTTCAAATTTTTTGTTTTCAAATTCTCCACCATGATCACTTCTGACTTTGATAATTCTAAGATCTTTCTCATTCTGAACTTGGTTACAGAAGGCAACAAACACAGAATGTGACTCGTCCTTGTGACTTAAGAACATTACCCATTTCCATTTGCTATAGTCATCTACGATCACTAACCCATACTTCTTGCCACTAACGGATGCAGTTTTCACTGGTCCAAATAGATCAATGTGCAGAAGTTTGAATGGTCTAGAGGTAGAAACAACATTTTTTGCTTTAAAAGGAGGTTTTGCAAATTCTCCTTTCTGACATGCTTCACACAGAGCATCTGAACTGAACTTCAGATTAGGAAGTCCTCTGACTAGATTGAGTTTGTTAATCTGAGATATTCTTCTCATATTAACATGCCCCAATATTCTATGCCAGACCCATTTCTCGTTGTTAACAGAAAGAAGGAATTTTACATTCTGACTCTTTAGTTCAGAAAGTTTTATCTTATAAATGTTGTTTTCCTCTTTCCATAAAATAGGATAGTTCCATCTTTCTGACTAACAGCTTTGCATGAATTTTGATTAAAGATTATATCATAACCGTTATCACTTAATTGACTTATGGATAACATGTTATACATTAATCCATCTACTAACAGAACATTATTAATAGAAGGGAGGTCATCGTTACCTACTGTTCCAGAGCCAATGATCTTCCCTCTTTGATTGCCTCCAAAACCCACGTAACCTCCAGGTTTAAGTTCCATATTTTGGAACATATGCTTTCTTCCCGTCATGTGTTGAGAGCATCTAGAGTCTAGGTACCATGACTGGTGTTTTAGCCTTGTTGTCAAATATATCTGCTACATATATAATTTTGTCCTTAGGTACCCATATCTTTTTGGGTACTTGTTTGTTAGTTTTACCAAAATTCTGTTTGAATTTTGGTTTAGTAGAATAATCATTACTGGTGTATTTCAAGTCATGTGTGTGCCCATAGGTGAAGTGAGATTTTAATGGTGTGCGTTTAATAACTAAGTACATGACTTTCTTAGGTTGGGATACTTTACCTTGGTGTCGTATAACTTTTCTGCCATTTCTGCTAACTCTATAGATCATTGAAGCCATCTTGCTTCTATTTATGTTTTTAGCCAGAAACTTCTGAAAGCTATGATCATATTCTTTTATGATCTTATCAACATTACTGGGAGCCTCTGAGATTGTTTCCTTCTGAGAGTTTGGTAAATCATTTTCTAGTTTTGAAATCTTTTCTTTTAACTCAGAATTTTTTAATCTCATACTCTCAGTTTCTTTAGAGTCAGAAACAAGATCCTTTTTCAGGTTTTTGAATTTGACTCGAAGTTGCGGATATATTTCTAGAATTTCACTCAGACTTTCTCCTAGTTCAACTTTAGTAAAGTTAACAGTAAAGTCAGGAAATACCTCTTCTGTGTCTGATTCTGATTCTGACCCAGATGCTTTGCTGTCTTCTGTCACATTTTCCATAAGAGCAATGTTGGCTCTTTTAACATCTGACTTTGTGTCTGCGTCAGAAGTATCTGAGTCATCCCATGTTGCCATGACACTTTTCTTCTTCTCCTTGAAGAACATCTTTTTGGGTTTCTCCTTCTAAAGCCTTGGACAATCGCTTTTATAGTGCCCTTGTTCATTGCACTCATAGCAAATGATGCCCCTGTTGCTTGACTTTTTGTGACAAGAAGAAGATTCAGACTTTCTGTGTCCAGAGGAGGGTTCAGGCCTTTTGTATCCAGAGGAGGATTCAGACTTTCTGTATCCAGAGGGTGATTCATTTTGATTCCTTGTTCTTCTAGAGTTTCTGAATTTTCTTTTCCTCTGCTTCCACAGCTGATTGACTCTTCTGGAGAGAAGAGACAATTCGTCTTCTTCTGATGAGGATCCATCAGAGGTTTCTTCCATAGCCTGCAAAACTTTAGATTTAAATTTTTTATTAGATTTTAACGCTAAAGGCTTACCTTTCTTCTGAGGCTCGTCATCTTCTAGCTCTATCTCATGACTTCTGAGTGAGCTGACAAGTTCCTTCAGAGATATCTTGTTGAGATCTTTTGCCAGCTTGAGAGAAGTTACCATTGGCTTCCATTGCTTCGGTAAACTTCTTATGATCTTCTTTACATGATCAGTAGTTGAATACCCTTTGTCAAGAACTCTCAGCCCAGCAACTAGAATCTGGAATCTTGAGAACATTGCTTCAATGGATTCATTTTCTTCCATCTTGAAGGCTTCGTATTTTTGAATGAGCGTGAGGGCCTTGGTTTCCTTAACTTGTATCTTGCCTTCATGCGTCATTCTCAGAGAATCAAACATGTTCCTAGTTGTCTCTCTGTTTGACATCTTCTCATACTCTGAATATGAGATGGCACTAAGAAGAATCGTTCTGGCCTTATGATGATTTCTGAAGTCACGCTTTTGATGGTCAGACATTCTTTTTCTATCAATCTTCTGACAACTTTCATCCACAGGATGCATGTATCCATCAATCACCATATCCCATAAATCAGCACCATGAGCCAAAAAGAAGCTTTCAATTCTGTCTTTCTAGTAGTCAAAGTTTTCTCCATCAAAGACTGGAGGTTTGTCGCTGATTTTGTCCTTATCATCATGATAGTCATTACTGATGTTGTGACTTGGTCCCACCATAGTGTTTTTCTTAGCTTGGATCTTGTACTGACATGGTTAAGTGTATGAACTCAGAACCAGACGCTCTGATGCCAATTGAAGAAGTGAAAAACACAAGAAGGGGGATGGGGTTAAATTGAAACTTTAAAATAAAATGCAAATGACACGATGATTTTTATCCTAGTTCGCTTGATCTCAAACTACTCCAGTCCACCCGCCAAGGTGATTTCGCCTCTCTCCAACGAGGTCTTAATTCACTAATCAAACTAATTACAAGTCTACTTTGACAACTGCCAAAGTCTTCGTAAGTATAACCACAACCCGATTTATCCCAAGGAAATTCACTCACAAAAATAAGAATTAATCTGTGTACAAGATGTTTTTTGTTATAAAAACGGTATCTCAAACTTGTGATGTATTACACAATTTTAGAGAATAGTATGAATATGATTTGCAGCATTGAGAGATTGTATTGGCAGTGATTTAAATCATGAACGATTTAACCTTGATGCTTGTTTAAATAGGCGCAACAATCTGTGCAAATGGAAACATGATAATTGGCAGTTAATGCACTTTCCATAATATAAAGATCCTTGTCTGTTTGTAGCCGTTGCAAATGATACTGCTTTGATGGAATAATAACGCTTCAGAACATAAGGAATTTGCTTGCTGCTTTGCTTCAGAACTTGGGAAGTCAGAATCATAATGTCATGTTTGCAATGTTAGACTTTTGTTCAGAATTAAGATGTCTTTCTCTTTAGCGCAAGTTCCGATCTTCATTCATCAGAACATTCTGATATCAATTTGCGTACACAACATGAATACCTTTGTAGCTTAACTTCTGATCCACTTCCGTCAGAACTTCTGTACAAAATAGAACACAAATTTAGAGTGCATATTTGTTCTTTGTTTTTGTTATCATCAAAAATCTTACGTGGGTTGTAGAATCAAACTATGTTCTAACAAATTCCTGCTTGGGGAGAAGAGTTTAAGAACACTGTCGATGGAGGAATGAGCTCTGTTGGGGAGAAGTAGTCTGTAGGGGCCTTTATAGTTTTGAAAACTCATTTGGGGAGAGGAATTCCCTTGGATAGTAATGTTGAAACTCTGTAGGTTGGTGATATCGCCAGGAATATGTTTTCTTGATCGCACATGGCCTCTTGTTGGAACTCATGTTCAATGCCCCAAGTGATTCAGGCGGAGGTCTGCCCATGGCTATTTGGCACTTTTGAGAGTTTCCTCGAATCTTGACTCGACTGCCTCCAGATCAGTTAGACACCATGTTTATAACACGAAATTGTATCATTTATTTTCCATGAAATTTACCCGTTCTGTATTATTTTGACCCGATTAATTCTCGAATATTTCGAGTTTGTCATTACTTTTTGCAGGTATTCATAACTCAGCTCAAAACAGAAGAAAACATGAAACAATGCAAGAAAGCATCAAAAGAACAGAAGAAAAAGATAAATCTGTCAAAGAATTGCATTTGTGTAGCTGTGACGGTCGTAATAGAGCTGCCACGACCGTAAGTCATCTTGAAGCGTGTTACGACCGTAACACAGTGGCCACGACCGTAACACGGGAAAGACCAAAGCTGCTCGTAACGCTCATGTAACGAACGTAATGCGTATATCAGTTTACTTGGAAAATGCAGAACGTGGCAAAGCAAACAGAAGGAGTTTCCAAACTCCTTATTTCTCTCCAGTCAAACTCCACGTTCACCACTTCTTCCTCAACTACTCACGTTCCTACATTTTTGGAGATTTTCAAGGAAAGCTTAGTTACAAGTTTTCAAGCCAACTGCCAAATTTATTCTTCTATAAATACCTCAACATTCAACGTTAAAAGTACATAGTTTATTACAGTTTACTTGTGCGAAAGCTCTGCCGAAATCAAAACCAGTATTACTTCAGTTGTTATTTTTCAGCATTTGTTTGTTTCAGTTCTTTTAATTCCACTGTCCAAATAATAATTTCCAACATCAGGGAATTATTATTATAGTTTAGGATTTATCATTCAAGCCTCAGAATTTGCCATATTCCCGATACCAAGTCCGAGTTTCCGATTTGTGGAAGAAGGATTGAAGTATTGGCTTTATTTTCAGGTTTCTATTTTGCAATTGTATTACATTCCTTTTAATTAATTAATTAATTAATTAATGCATGTTTAATTTATTATTTATAATGTCCAATTTATATTTGTTTTTTTTTATTTCCAGTATGTTCATTATAATTTCTATGGCTAGCTAAACCTTTAGTGTCGGTATGGGATAGTAAGAGACATTAGGCATCTGATCAAACTTAGGCTAAAACTTTAATCAACTTAACTCTGGTTATAACTTTTTATGCTTAATAATAAAACCTTTGTTACGAAAGTAAGAAGAGTAAATAGGTTAGATCGAGACCACGAAAGTGTGAGGTTTTTAACCAGATAGCTAAAGTTAGGCATTTGATTTAAATACAGTGAAAGCGCTTTAAACCAAATTAGAATTAATTAAGTTTCCAAAAAATACTTCTAAACACTTATAGGCTAGCGAAAGCAGGTATAGGGCTTTATACGTATAATCCGAGATAAGACCATGAAAGTGTGAGTTGAGGGTTTTTAAACTGATTAATTCTACAGATAAACCAAGTTGACCATCCTTATATGCCTAGGTCCGATTAGATCCTTTAGGTCGACTTTATTGCATACCGACCATTTCATTTTATAATTACTTTAAAATCAATTAATTTACCTTCCTTAATCTTCCCAAAACCAACGTGACAATTTCCTCCTTAGCTAAACCAACCTGTTTTACAACACTAGAGTGATTACAAAGTCCCTGTGGATTCGACAATCTTTTATTACTATCGTGATAGGCTGTGCGCTTGCAGTTAAGATACCGTCAGACATTAAGTCGATCGCAGACCACATCAAGTTTTTGGCGCCGTTGCCGGGGACTTTAGTTTAGTCACTAGAGTAATCTGAAAACAACGCTGTCTAGACTAAGGCAACTTTTTATATTTCCCTCTGTGTATGCCAAACACTCGTTCTCAAAATGAGCCTTTGCATTTACAAATTAATGATATCGAGCGTTACTTAAGATTAAGACGCCGAATTCAAGAATACCGATCTCTCAACAATCTTCCTCCAACTAAAATTCCTGATATCCCGTTATCAGAATCTATCGAAGAATCGATAATGGCTGACGTACCAAATCCGCCTCGCGCTCTTAAGGACTACGCAGTTCCTTCGCAAGCGGAGCCTCACAACAGCATTGCCGCCCCTGCTATCGCTCGAAACGATTTCGAGCTGAAACCTTCGCTTCTATCCGCCGTTCAGCAGAACCAATTTTCTGGATCTCCTACTGACGACCCTAACCTACATCTTTCAGTGTTTGTGCAGTACGCAGACACTGTAAAAGCGAATGGTGTAAACCCCGAGGCGATATGATTGCGCCTATTTCCTTTTTCTTTAAGAGACAGAGCCCGAGCCTGGCTCCAATCCCTTCCTTCAAATTCAATCACCACATGGGATGAATTGAAAAAAGTCTTCTTGGCTAGATATTTTCCACCAAGAAAAACTGCTATGCTTAGAGCTAACATCAACGGTTTTAGACAAAAAGATAACGAATCACTTTTCGAAGCATGGGAACGTTACAAGGATATGATTAGACTCTATCCTCGTCATGGTTTAGAAGAATGGCTAATCATTCATACGTTTTATAACGGTCTGTTGTATAACACAAGAATGACTATAGACGCCGCTGCTGGTGGCGCACTGATGGATAAACCATATGTCGAAGCAAATCAACTTATCGAAAGTATGGCCCAGAACCACTATCAATGGGGAAGCGAAAGAGCTAATGTGGAGAAATCCCAAACCAAAGGTGGAATGTCTGAAGTGAATATCCTGGACCAAGTCAATGCTAAAGTGGAAGCTCTTACCCAAAAGCTAGAAAACCTTACCACTGCTCCTGCAGCTACCGTGGCTGCAGTTGTCCAAACTTGCGATCTATGTGGTCTTCAATCACATCTTGCTCCAAAATGCCCGCTTCTAACAGGAGTTCCAGCTGAACAAGCAAACTATGTACAAGGGAACCCTTATAGCAATACCTATAACCCAGGCTGGAAAAATCATCCGAACTTTTCATACAAAAGTAACAACGCGTTATACGCGCCTGTACAAGCTCCTGCAACACCACCCGGTTATCCAAAAGCTATCCCAAATCATCCTGGTAATGGACCTAATGCTCCTAGGAAATCTAACCTAGAAATCATGATTGAACACTTTGTTGCTTCCCAAGCTCAGACTAATAAAGACGTTATGAATCAAAATTTACATACTAATGAGCAGATAAAATAATTAGCTAGCAAGGTTGATGCTTTAGCCACCCATAACAAGATGCTTGAGACGCAAATTTCACAGGTAGCTCAACAACAAGCATCTACTGCGGAACCAGCTGGAATTTTTCCTGGTCAACCACAGCCCAACCCGAAAGGACATGCTAATGATGTGATACTGAGAAGTGGAAAAGAACTCGACGGACCTGTTGACCCGAGACTAGAAAATCCAGCCATGTACCAAAAGCAGACCGAGCCGCCTGAATAAGCCAATGAACCTAGAGAAAAAGAAAAGGAAAGCGACACGCAAGAGGCAGTGGAGCAAGAGAAGCCTTATGTACCTCCACCACCTTATAAACCACCAATCCCGTATCCTCAGAGACTTACAAATTCCAAAACGATGGGCCAATTCAAGAAATTCGTTGAACTTCTGAAACAACTCAATATAACAATACCTTTTACAGAAGCCATCACTCAGATGCCCTCGTACGCTAAATTTCTTAAGGAAATTCTATCCAACAAAAAAAAGATAGAGGATAACGAAACAGTTACACTCACTGCCGAGTGTAGCGCGATTATTCAAAACAATATGCCTCCTAAGCTAAAAGACCCAGGTAGTTTCTCTCTACCTTGTAATATTGGAAAATTTGTCATAGACAAAGCTCTATGTGACTTAGGAGCAAGAATTAGTGTCATGCCCTTATCTATTTGCAAAAAGCTAGAGATGGGAGAACTCAGACCCACGAAAATGTCCGTCCAATTAGCCGACCGATCGGTTAAATACCCTGTAGGTATACTGGAAAACGTTCCAGTTAGAATAGGTCAATTCTATATCCCTACCGATTTCATCATCATGGACATAACTGAGGACTCAGTTACCCCTATCATATTAGGAAGACCATTCCTAGCCACCGCCGGAGCTATAATTGATGTCAAGAAGGGCAGATTAACATTCGAAGTCGGAGAGGAAAAAGTGGAATTCATCCTCACTCAATTTCTAAAAGCACCCGCCATGAATGACACATGTTATTTACTCGATATTATAGACGAGTGCGTGAGAGAGATGGAAGTTGAACAAACCACATATTCTGAAATAATAAAAATTGAAACCCCTCTGATATTCGAAGACGACAATTGGCGAGAACCATATAAAGATGACAGTCTAAGCAAAAGTCTAGCACTTACACCCGATCATATGCCATGTTCCAAGAAACCAAAACTAGAATTGAAAGTTCTACCTAAAAATCTACGATACGAATTCCTTGATATTGAACAAACTCGACCTGTAATAGTGAATTCCAGTTTAGGAACGCTCGAAACTCAAAAACTTTTAGACGTTCTAAGGAAATACCCTACTGCGTTAGGTTACAACATATCAGACTTAAAAGGAATTTGTCCTTCAATTTGTATGCACCGTATTCTATTAGAAGAGGATTGCAAAACCTCTCGAGAACCTCAAAGAAGAATCAATCCGATTCTAAGCACTGTAGTCAGAGATGAAATCAAAAAGCTAATGGAAGCTGGAATTATATACCCGATCTCCGACAGTAAATGGGTTAGCCCAGTGCATGTTGTACCTAAGAAAGGAGGTGTCACTGTCGTGAAAAACCCACAAGGCGAATCAATAACACAAAGAGTGGTTAATGGACACAGAGTGTGCATTGATTATCGAAAACTGAACAAAGCTACTCGGAAAGACCATTTTCCTTTACCCTTTATTAATCAAATGTTAGAACGATTAGCCAAACACTCCTACTTCTGCTATTTAGACGGTTATTCCAGATTTTTCCAAATCCCGATTCACCCTGATGATCAAGAGAAGACTACATTCACCTGTCCCTATGGAACGTTCGCGTACAGACGAATGCCATTTGGATTATGTAATGCTCCCGCAACTTTCCAACGATGTATGATGGCCATCTTTGCAGATTTCATTGACGACATCATGGAAGTGTTTATGGACGACTTCTCTGTGTGTGGACAAAGCTTTGAAGGATGTCTGTCTAATTTAGAAAGTATTTTAGAACGATGTGTGAAAGTAAACCTTGTGCTCAACTGGGAAAAATGCCATTTCATGGTCAGAGAAGGAATCGTACTTGGACATGTTATTTCTAATAAAGGAATTGAAGTTGATAAAGCTAAGATAGAAGTGATTAAAGAAATCCAACCACCAAAGACCATTCGAGAGATACGAAGTTTTCTAGGACACGCCGGTTTTTACCGACGTTTTATTAAAGATTTCTTGAAAATTATAAAACCACTTACCAGTCTATTAATGAAGGATGCTGAGTTCATATTCGATGACGATTGTCTTAAAGCTTTTGAAACCCTTAAATCCGCACGTATTTATGCACCAATCATGCAACCTCCCTATTGGAGGTTACCTTTCGAAATCATGTGCGATGCAAGTGATTACGCTGTAGGCGCAGTTCTTGGACAAAGGAAAGATAAGAAACTTCACGCAATTTACTACGCCAGCAGAACGCTAGACTCAGCTCAGATGAACTACGCCACCACTGAAAAAGAACTCTTAGCCGTGGTCTTTGCGCTTGACAAATTCCGTTCTTACCTTGTAGGAGCAAAAATCATCATTTACACTGACCACGCTGCTATCAGATATTTACTTGCCAAGAAAGATGCAAAACCCAGACTCCTCCGATGGATCTTACTCTTACAAGAATTCGACTTGGAAATTAAAGATAAGAAAGGAACCGAAAACGTCGTAGCGGATCATTTATCCCGTTTAGAAGGTATAAAACCCGAACAAGTGCCAATTAACGATGATTTTCCGTATGAACATCTGATAGCACATATGATAAGCGACCTAGCTCAATTGAATTTAAATAAACCAGAAGCTAAAGAAGTCGTGGAAGCCATCGACATGACCATAGAATTGCCTTGGTATGCTGACATCGTTAATTATTTAGCCGTCGGAGCGCTTCCACCTGACTTAACTTACCAACAGAAAAAGAAATTCTTCCATGATCTCAAGAGTTACTATTGGGACGAACCACTTTTATTTAAACGAGGACCTGATGGAATTTTCCGCCGGTGTATACCCGACGAAGAAATAGAAAACGTCATTTCCCATTGTCATTCATCTCCTTATGGCGGACATACTAGCACCTCTAAAACGTGTGCCAAAATTCTCCAAGCCGGCCTTTTCTGGCCTAACCTGCGGAAGGATGTCCACGTCGCCGTTAAAAACTGTGACCGATGCCAACACACCGGTAATATCTCAAGACGCGATGAAATGCCTCAGAAAGGAATACTTGAAGTTGAAATCTTTGACGTTTGGGGAATAGATTTTATGGGACCTTTCCCATCTTCTTTTGGAAACAAGTTTATACTCGTCGCTGTCGATTACGTTTCAAAATGGATCGAGGAAATAGCTTCTCCTACAAATGACACACGAGTAGTGATAAAGCTTTTCAAGAATATAATTTTCCCGCGTTTTGGTGTTCCCCGACTTGTTATCAGTGACGGTGGATCTCATTTTATTTCGAAGATATTTGATAAATTACTATCTAAATATGGAGTGAGCCACCGCGTAGAAACACCTTATCATCCGCAAACTAGCGGACAAGTCGAAGTTTCGAATAGAGAGATTAAACAAATATTAGAAAAAACCATCGCGATATCTCGAAAAGATTGGTCATCCAAGCTTAACGAAGCTTTATGGGCTTATAGGACAGCTTATAAGACTCCTATCGGAACTACACCTTTCAAACTTGTTTACGGAAAATCATGTCATCTCCCGGTAGAATTAGAGCATAAAGCTTATTGGGCGATAAAAACACTCAATATTAATTACACTGCTGCTGGCGAGAAACGAATCCTCGATTTACATGAACTGGAAGAATTAAGACTAGACGCTTACGAAAACGCTAAAATATACAAAGAACGAACTAAAAAATGGCACGATCAGCGTTTATCGCGGAAAGAATTTAGTGTGGGAGATGTCGTACTTTTATTTAATTCTAGACTTAGACTCTTCCCTGGAAAACATAAATCTAGATGGTCCGGTCCTTTCGAAATTACAAGAGTTTTTCCTAGCGGAGCGGTAGAAATCAAGGATAGAAATAGCACCCCGTTTATTGTAAACGGGCAGCGGTTAAAACAATATCATCGTATAGATAATAGAGATTATACAAATAAGCTTAAACTCGTAGACTTGCTACCTATTTCTCCCGACTAATCTTTCACTAGGCATTTCGTCAGGCTTATGACGTTAAAAACAGCGCTTCATGGGAGGCAACCCATTTTATTTGTTTTTACCTGCTATTTTGTTTGTATTATTTGTTTTTGCATTCTATATAAGTATTTTTCATTTTTTAAAAACTTTTATGAAATTGCTGCTGATTTCAAATCAATTTTACTTGACACAGGATTTCTGAATAGTCTTTTTCTCTTTACTTTCTCCTCTACTCTGTTTCCCCGCTTTGTTTTTGCTATGGATCCTCCACAGAACTTTATGGAAACCACCTTTAGAGGTAGAAACCAACAAAGAAGATTTGAGGCTTTGTCTCAGCGAGACATCAGTTTAACCCTGTATCATGATGTACCCACTATGGACTCTTTATGCATTACTGACAGTGTTTACTACATGTTTAACCAGTTGGGATGGGAGAAAGCCCGCCTGAAAAATAGGTTCGTCACTTACTGAGAGCTTACCCTTGAGTTCTTGAGTTCTCTAGTTCACATCCCTGAACACGGTGTCGGAGCCCGAAAAGGAATCATTACATTCAGACTTTTTGGTATTGAGTTCACCTATAACCATAGGGATTTAGCTGCTTTATTAGGATTCCCCAGCGGACCCTTAGCTTTTACTACCCCTGAGGCCGATATATTGGATTTTGAGCTGGATTACTTCTGGGTTACTTTAACCGGAAACTATCACCCTGACCCAGAAAGTATGGATAACAATGAGATACATAACCCAACCATCAGTTATTTCCATAGGATTCTTTCCCACACTCTGTTTGGAAAAGAACAAAATCAAAATGCTGTATCCAAGGATGAACTATCTCTGCTTTATTGTATGAACCTAGGATGCCCTATCAATGCTGTCCCACTCTTGATGAAGACCTTTACCTGCATTAGTGAGGACCCTAATGTTCCTGTCAGTGTGGGAGGATTAGTTACAATGATTGCACATGCTCTTGGACCTCGTTGCCAACTTAATAACTGTGCACCATTTGGATCAATTAGGCCTATGAATATTAATTTCTGTTTCAACAACCGGATAATAGGAAATTTAGGCCCTGCACCTTATGATTACCTGATCAGATACGAAGTTGTTACTCTTTTTACCCTCCCGAACCATGCCCGAATAAGTGTCCACAACCGTGAAAATTGGTTGTACGAATTGAATCCACCCGACCACCCTTCGACACCAGAAAAACCACAATCATATTTTGTTGCTAATAATTTCATGTCTGAAAACGAAACAGATCCTGAAACTCCTCCTGGTTATCATGACTTTACAAATATGGCTGAAGCAAAAGTAGCCCCTGACCAAGGAGAATATACTACACAATTAAACACCATTCTGACCACTTTGGATGCTTATAAAACTGACATTGATGGAATAAAGAATGAATTGAAGACTATGCGTTTGGATCTTATTGGTTTAACTGACATCTCGGTGGAGCAGTTCTATAACATCACCCAAGCTTTGGAAATATTAAAAGAAAAGATTGGATGAAGCAGTTTTTAGTTTCTTAGTTTTTCAGTTTTCAGTTTTTCAATTCTTCGTTTTTAGATTTTTTTTCCATTCTGCTTTGTTCCTAGGTAGTTTCAATTTTTTGTTAAATTACTGCATTTCAATTTACAAGTCATTTATTTTCTGTCAAAAAGAACAAGTTACTCAATTTGAATTAATGCAATGGTTTGTTTTCAATTTTTAAACTTACAATCATTATGCTGCTTACAATGTTTTATGGTTTTCTACTCTATTGCGAATTATATATGTTGGATTATATGTTGAATAAATTAATGTTGTGTTTATGTTGGAATGCCTGAGATGTTCTGCTGCTATAAAAATATACTCTGTGTAATTGTGTCCTGTTCTGTAAAGAAATTTTCAAAACTTGTAGCTGCCACGATCGTCATCCACCCCCCACGACCGTAACGCGCCCTTCAGAGCGTTACGCTCGTTAGCCAGGTGTTACGACCGTAACACGGGCTACATCAGTAACCCTGTTAGCAGAACGTTCCCTTTTCCTGAACCTTTCTCTCTTCTTCTTCCATAACTCCCCATTAACCCCATTCAACCCACCATTAATCCCTATAAATTTTCAAACTTCCACTATCTCCTTCCACCATATATACATCCATTACCCGTATCATCTTCTCATTCTCCCATTCACAACCAACAACCATTCTCACTCAAACACTCTTGCATGCAAATGGCGAACAATCTCCAACCCATTCCTGGTATTACCCTACGAAATGGCGAAGCAGGTGAAACTCAGCGGACACGGTTCCTGAAGTTCCAACGCCGAGGCATCCATCCTACGAGGTTCGTCGACACTGACTGCCTCCGAAACCTTGGGTTACTTGAAAGTTTCCAACGGCTACTACAGAATGTCAACCTGTGGACGCTATGTAGCCAGCCACAACCGACGTACAAGACTCTCACCCTTGAGTTTCTCAGTTCATTTTGCTACATCACTCCAAACGGCCCAAGAAATCAACTTACCGGTGTGGTAAGGTTCCAAATTTTCAGCACCGAATACGAATTCCCTCAGAATGCATTCGGTCGCCTGCTAGATTTCTGTACTGACGAAGGCGCTCACCTACGTGTGCCTGACACTTTTCATGAGGAATCCTTCAACCTGTGGCATAGCTTGACCAATAATCGGGCTGATTCATACGATCACCTCAACGCCACCCAAATCCACAACCCCTCCATTCGCTACTTCCACCGCATCTTATCCAACACAATCTTTGCAAGGGATAGCAACCACAAGCTCAACTCAAAGGAGCTATTTTTCATGCATTGTGCATTCTCGGGTCAGAAAATTAATGCCGCACCTTTCCTCCTGGATCATATTCACTCCATCTGCACCAGAGGCGGAAAACCTTTCTATTTCGGAGGGCTTGTCACTTCTCTTGCTTTAGCACTAAACCATGGTGACACCCTTGTTCATCTGCCATCCCGACCACCAGTTCTGCTTACTTTGGATCATTGCAAATCGGCCCACCTCATCCACGAGCGGGACGACGGAAGATTTCATCCAGTGATACAAAACCGAGTTTACACTAACATTGTTTTGCCTTGCAGGGACCGAATCGACCCTCAGAACCGAGCCAACTGGCTATTTAACCCTGAAGGCCCTGCTACTGCTCAAGAAGAACCCCATGTCGGCCCCGCTGATGAGATGCAGGAAGAACTGGATTGAGCTGTTCCTGCGCCTGACATTCCTGAGTCGTCCTCTTCTGCACCACCTCCTTTTACTATGGAGGACGTCCTTAGAGCCCTCCATCAGCAAAATCAGATGGCTGTAGCTCTTGAAAGAAAGAATCAGGAGCATTTCGACGCCTTACATCAGCAAAATGTCCAAATCTTGAGTGGTCAACGCTCGACGAATGAAAGGCTTGATGAAGTGCTATGCGAGCTTAATGCTTTGAGGATGGATGTTACATCTCTTGGACCCCAGGACACTGACCCTGAAGCTACTCCTTCCAGACGGTCATGAACCCGAAGCCGCCGTGGTCGCCAGTAGTTTTTCCTTTTCTTGTTGTTTTCCTTGTTTCTCCGATGTATTTTTCATTTAACCTCGCCATTATATCATAACATTGAGACAATGTTTGATATAGTGTGGGAGGAGTACTGCATTCTTAATTCCAGAACGAGTAATTTCATTTCTATTTCAGTTATATTTCGTTATTTCATTTTCTCCCCGTTTTATTTAGCCATACCAAAATTTTTCGCCTTTTATATTCGCATAACCGTTAGTTACCTACTTTAACTGAAATCTTAGTTAGAAGGCCGAGAACGATCCAACGAGAACTATACGATTATGACACCTTCGACTCTCTACTTACGCGAATCGTCTCCATTTTCGTTATACCGATACTTTGAGTTTTGAGTCTTAAATTAGCCCCTAGTAGTTTATATTAGCAGTCAGCACCAGTCTTGACACAATCCACGTGGAAAGTCGATGAACATAAGTGGATGATCTTGCAAATTGATTTAAATAGAATGTTACGTGCTTTAAGGAAATAGATATTGCACCAATTAAATTGGGCGATCCTCACCCGATCGTTTAATCCAACGGATGCAAAAGCTTCTACTAAGTAACATAAGAATCCATTGTCTAGGTGGTTCGAAAGCATCTGGTGCTGAACTCGGTAGGACAGACTACGGTTTGATCCCCCGCATCTTGCAATAGGATAAAAGAGGTTGCCACATAATTGTTCCAGAAACTTTCGTGTTTTGATCAGAACCACTAACCGGCTATTCCACTACGTGCGTGCAAGGATAATGGGCTTAATGTGATTGCGCAAGAACAAAATCGGGTGAAAAATGAACGAGAAACCTTGAGTTGAATTATAATGGTATAATTGGACGTTTCATTTAAAACGGATAGTCGTCGACTAGCTTGTTGCTTGTATCATTTACGTATCGTTGTTGTTTCATTCGATTCTCTCGGCCGAACTAACTTAGGATTTCTTGAAATTATTTGAAAACGAAAGGTATACTAGTTATGTGCGTTTATAAAAACTTGTCCGATATTTTTAATTGATTATTTTGCTTGAGGAAAAGCAAAGGTTTAAGTATGGGGGAGTTTGATAACACGAAATTGTATCGTTTATTTTCCATGAAATTTACCCGTTCTGTATTATTTTGACCCGATTAATTCCCGAATATTTCGAGTTTGTCATTACTTTTTGCAGGTATTCATAACTCAGCTCAAAACAGAAGAAAAAATGAAACAATGCAAGAAAGCATCAAAAGAACAGAAGAAAAAGATAAATCTGTCAAAGAATTGCATTTTTGTAGCTGTGACGGTCGTAATAGAGCTGCCACGACCGTAAGTCATCTTGAAGTGTGTTATGACCGTAACACAGTGGCCACGACCGTAACACGGGAAAGACCAAAGCTGCTCGTAACGCTCATGTAACGAACGTAATGCGTATATCAGTTTACTTGGAACATGCAGAACGTGGCAAAGCAAACAGAAGGAGTTTCCAAACTCCTTATTTCTCTCCAGTCAAACTCCACGTTCATCACTTCTTCCTCAACTACTCACGTTCCTACATTTTTGGAGATTTTCAAGGAAAGCTTAGTTACAAGTTTTCAAGCCAACTACCAAATTTATTCTTCTATAAATACCTCAATATTCAACGTTAAAAGTACATAGTTTATTACAGTTTACTTGTGCGGAAGCTCTGCCGAAATCAAAACCAGTATTACTTCAGTTGTTATTTTTCAGCATTTGTTTGTTTCAGTTCTTTTAATTCCACTGTCCAAATAATAATTTCCAACATCAGGGAATTATTATTATAGTTTAGGATTTATCATTCAAGCCTCAGAATTTGCCATATTCCCGATACCAAGTCCGAGTTTCCGATTTGTGGAAGAAGGATTAAAGTATTGGCTTTATTTTCAGGTTTCTATTTTGCAATTGTATTACATTCCTTTTAATTAATTAATTAATGCATGTTTAATTTATTATTTATAATGTCCAATTTATATTTGTTTGTTTTTATTTCCAGTATGTTCATTATAATTTCTATGGCTAGCTAAACCTTTAGTGTCGGTATGGGATAGTAAGAGAGATTAGGCATCTGATCAAACTTAGGCTAAAACTTTAATCAACTTAACTCTGGTTATAACTTTTTATTCTTAATAATAAAACCTTTGTTACGAAAGTAAGAAGAGTAAATAGGTTAGATCGAGACCACGAAAGTGTGAGGTTTTTAACCGGATAGCTAAAGTTAGGCATTTGATTTAAATACAGTGAAAGCGCTTTAAACCAAATTAGAATTAATTAAGTTTCCAAAAAATACTTCTAAACACTTATAGGCTAGCGAAAGCAGGTATAGGGCTTTAGACATATAATCCGAGATAAGATCATGAAAGTGTGAGTTAAGGGTTTTTAAACTGATTAATTCTACAGATAAACCAAGTTGACCATCCTTATATGCCTAGGTCCGATTAGATCCTTTAGGTCGACTCTATTTCATACCGACCATTTCATTTTATAATTACTTTAAAATCAATTAATTTACCTTCCTTAATCTTACCAAAACCAACGTGACAATTTCCGCCTTAGCTAAACCAACTTGTTTTACAACACTAGAGTGATTACAAAGTCCCTGTGGATTCGACAATCTTTTATTACTACCGCGATAGGCTGTGCGCTTGCAGTTAAGATATCGTCAGACATTAAGTCGATCGCAGACCACATCACATGTCATGCCCATTGATTATGAAAGGCCTATTACTGGAAATGTCTTTCCATCTGAGGTGATTCTGTCCATTGAGAGGATTTCCTTCCATTGAATTTCCCTCGTGCAAATTTCTTTGCTATTGAACAATTAGTTATATGCAAACAATGGTATTAAAAATGCAAGGCTTATGTCTGTCTTGAAGTTTTTGATAATTCATTTTTTAGTAAAACAAAATTTGCAAGAATGTGATATCAACTCATGATTTATAGCAAACCTTACAGGAGTCAAGATACCTTTTTGTTACAATATGCTTTCGAAATAACCCATGCTTCAGCTAGGACTTTTAGGGGTTGTAACGTGGCCTGGTTCATGGTTTAAGAAACATAGGATAAAGGTTCGAAATTTATTTGTACCCAACCCGTTCTTCGTGATGTTCTTCAGTCCTATACTTAGTTAACTGTGCGTTTAGATCCCAATTGAGTTCTAGAATCTTGGCCCTGATATTCCGTTGATGGTTCGGATACTGAAAGTTTATTTGAGAAGGCAGTCATCATTTTTTTTGTAATATTTTTTTTGTTGAGGATTCGTAGCAACCTCTTGTTTTTTATTATCCCTACTTTTTGCCTGAGTTGTTTCTTTTGTGATTACAGTCAGCGGGATGCCCCAGTTTTTTTCTTAAGTCTCCTTCATAGGTTTTGACTTAGCAGGCTTTTCTTTTGAGAGATAATGACTGCCTATTTTAATGATTATGCAGAACCATCACCATCTTTTGTTTTGGAATGATACCTCTGACACTACTTGTCGTGTACGAGGGGAAAGCTTGTGATTGAGTGCATTATTGAATTAACTAAGAAACTACCCTGGCCTAGGTTATGGTTAAAGGTTTCAATTTGCGTGAAAAAGAAAACTCCTTCTTCTTAGGCTCAAAGGGGTTAACTAGGGATTGTCTTCCTTATAACTCCACTGTTTAGGATTTGAAACAACGCATGTACATCGTCAGCAAGGTCTGTTCAAAAGCACACTGTATGAGATTGTGGTATCGTTTTCGTCATCCTCCCTCTAAAGGCATATAGCTTTTAATCGAGAGTCAAATATCACAAAAAAGAAAGTGAAAGTATAGTGGCAACAAATGGATTTATTCAAGACAAACATATGCAATGCGTTAATGGAATAACAAAGTTTGACATAAAATAAATGTTCGAACAATCAAAAGAAATTACAATTTGAAAATTCTAATGAATAAAAAGCCTTTTCGTTTGAACTTGTCACTTCAAGTGGTGTGCCTTTGAGGGATGGGAGAAGAATTCAGTCTGACCATCTTGTTTGAGCTCTAGCACCCCTTTGTCGATCAAGTCCTGAATCTTATTTTTCAATGCCCAACAGTCATTCGTATAATATCCAGGACTATTGGAATGGTATGCACACATTGCATCAGGATGATAGCTAGGAGCGGAGGTATTGGGATTCCGAGGATTATCCCTCAATGCAATCAACTCCGTCTTCAACATGTGTTGTAACACTTGAGCCAAGGACATGTTGATTTTGGTGAAGTGCCTTTTGGGCATATCTTGCTTATGCGGGCCACCCTGTCATGGTTGGTGAAGTCGTTGTTGGACTCTTGGCATAGCAGCCGTTTTGAAAGGTGTTTTCTCAACCAAATCTCCTTGTTTCAACTGAGGCTGATTAAAGACTCGATCCCTAATTCTCGTTGTTTGCTCTATATGATTGCATCCATCTTGATGAAGCTTGTTGACGAGGGCCCTTATCTCTTCTTGTACTTGATCTAAGTTTTGGATAAGAGCCATTTATGTCAACATCTGGGTTCTCATTGTTTCCATCTCAGCTTGCAGTTGTTCCAACTGGCGATCCTTGTTGTTGTCAGGATTTTTCTTGGTCAAGTTCCCAGCGAGGAGTGCTTTCAATTATTCTTGCCCCTTAGATAGATTTAGGAACATTTCCTTGAACCGAGCATCTTGAGTTTGGAGATCTCTGTCGTTCTGTTTGAGATCCATTTTCCTTGCTGAAATAAACAGCGAGAAAATGAGAAACCTGTACTGGAAGACCTGTTGTGTAATGACATGCATGAAATGTTTTCAAGGATCTCGTGGGGTAAACACAAGAAAATGTTAGAATCTGACCGCAACTTTGATTGAAGAGCTTCGTCTCATTGAATGTCCTTCTACAAGAATCAAGCTCACCATGTCGAGTGGGTCATAGCCTCTGACTCGAGTTATCACTTTGACGGTTTTGGCTAGAGGAAAATAAATCCCATGCCCCTTTCTAGACGTTTGGTTCACCATGACCTGCATCACAGACCCTTAAGATCCTTGAAATGGTTAAGGAAATGCTATGGCATGATGTTATGATGTGTATGCTATGCACCAAGCAAAAGTGCAAGGTGACGAAGACAAGTAAGTCTTGCAAGAAATCCAAGTTATTGGATAATGACTATAAACAAATCCTACAAGGAGTTCAAATTGTTACATAACGAAAGCAAACAAGTCAACCAAGTAGCCTTAGGTTCAAAGGCTTACATGAGGTTTAAAGGTAAGTACCCTTTTGAAGTTTAGTTGGTTCAACCTGTCTTAGAAAATTAACCGGGTTCTAACAAGTATCAATATCACTTATCTTTCTTTATCAGGCATTGTTTCAGCTCATGCAATCTTTCCTCGCGGACAGAATATATCAAAAGTCTGGTCTCAATGAGTGTAGCATTGAGTATCAATCAATCCTCAGCTTTATACCAAGGCCGACTACCTCACTACTTACTAGTGGCCAAGTTTGTTAAACTAAGGATCTAAGGTCCGTTAGTGCTTTATGACACCATACAACAGTCTCATATTCTCCTCGATTTAAGACAAGGGATACTGGTACCAACAAATGTGTCACACTAACACAGATATCGCTTTAACCATATCGGTCTACTCCCTACCATCTCCACGATCTATTGCTGCTTACCTAAAAGGTGCCTTAGATCCGGGTGTAGGATCTTTTAGTAACAACCCAAACAAGCCCTCAAAGATAAAGCATACAAACACACAATGTAAAGCAATTTAAAAAATGAACTAAGATCTAAGGTAACCCCACTTTTTACATATTCCCAACAGAGTCGCCAGTTCTGTGATACGGTGGCAGAAGCGACTGTGATACTGGTTTTGTGTTTGTGTTCACAAATGTTGCGGTAAGAAAGAGTCGCCACGGACTTTTCTTTTATCCAACAAAGGAAAGGGTGAAAATAACAGAAAAAGACCTTTTGAGAGTTTTCTGAGTAAGGGGGTAGATTATGGAAAGGAAGGTGTTAGCACCCTTTCCATCCGTAGTTTTCCACGGGCTCTTGGATGCTTAGCTCAATTTGAAAGACCTTGTGCTTTGTGGGTTTTGAAAAGTATTTTTGAAATGCCAATAGTAATGCGATTTACTTTATGATAATTCTTGTATCAGTCCTCAAGAATGTTGATAAAGTGCTATTTTGAAAATGTTTTTGAAAGTTGTTTCGTGTAGGTGTAAAAATTTGTTTTGAGCATAACATCTAGGAACTATCTACTTTTACTCGAAAGGGTCGTTCTTTTCCTCTTTTCCTTTAGACAGTGATATCCTACTATTAGTGAGTAGGTAGCCCTAGTCGTTGGATTTTTGAGGGACATTCGAAGGGACGTTTATAGTCACAAAGGAAATTGGGCAAGAAACCTTAGTAACTAACCTAGGGTTTTAAGATCATTTTTACCGAGGCAATATCGAGAGGGTCATCGAGGGACTTATGAGCTTTAAACCGGAGGGTAGCCACTAAAATCTCACGTTTCGAGAGTTGTGACTATTTTTCGAAGGCAACCAAAATGGGGTACCCTAGAGGTGCAAGTGTGAGAAGTGTGTTCAATTTAGTTATTTATCTTGTGTTAGGTTTGCTAACGTTTTTATTTTATGTTCTTTCCATACAATCCTATAAGTCATGCATCTAAACAGCTTATAGTTTACAGTAATTAAAAGCGCGAAAATGTAAATCTAGCTATTACAGGGCTTCGGGGAGGGGATTTTTTACATGTGCAAAATGGGGAATAAAGTAGAAAAAGGTAAAAGTCCTGATTTAAACTATTACAACCAGGAAACAGGTACAATAGTATGAAAACTAATAATGCTAAAATAAAATCGCGCGTGAATTAGAAAGGACGTCTAAATCCTAAAGAAAATGAAATCTTTTTGTTGGTTTTTGATTAATAAAAGAGAATAAAATCTAAGTCAACTTAATTTTAATTTTAAGAAAGTGTTTAGGTAATTAATAATTAATTAACAAAGTTAAATTTAATAAAAAAACTAAAATCTAAATTTTTTGTGATTTTTATCTGATTTTATAACTAAATAAAAAGTAACTAAAAGAACAAAAAAAACAAACATGTAAAATGGGTCAGGCAGCAAAAGTAACCAAGGGGTGGTGTAAGTTTAAAAACGTGGGCCCAAAGTGAGAGGAGGTTGTCTTTCGATCCAAAGAGGGAGGTTGTCTTTCAATCTAATGAGGGAGGTTGTCTTTCGATCTAACGAGGGAGGTTGTCTTTCGATCCAACGAGGGAAGTTGTTGAAAGTGCATGATAGACTGCACGTTGAGGGTATTGGATCTGGATTGATGGGATTTACTGGTGTTGACCATGTGATACATGGTGTGCATGTTAGACCTGCAAGCATGGGATCTGGAATACAATTGTTTGAAAAAACAAAATGCATGACCTGGGTGTCGAACCCAGGTCCTTCCTCTTAATTTGAACCCCCGTCTAATTCGAATCCGTGAGTCCAAATCTAAAGCTTAGTTTGGCTTGAAACAACCTAAATCCAGAGATTCGAAGGAAATCTCAAATCGTGCCCTAGCAATGACACGATCTCATTCTTATGCCTTATCCTGCATATAGCACGTTAGACCTGTACTATCAATATTCCTGAACATGAATCAAATGGTTAAAAGTATTAATATGCCATGAAAATGTAGTTTTTTGTTTTGCAAACCCTTACCAATCGGAGATGCGTGGATCTATGGCTCTGGGCGGGGAAATTATTGCTTAAGGGCCTAAATGCCTTCCCGGGAATCTCAGGATGAAGATAGGAAGCTTGGTTTAGAGTGATAGTGGATGTAACTTATTGTTTGAATTTTGACAACTTAGAGAATTTTTGCAATTTTTGGGAGCTTTGGTGAGACAATGTACGTGTGTAGGCAATGTGTCCCCCTTGATGGGCAATGTCTGTGTTAAATTTATAGGGGTGTGTTGGTGAACGAAAATGGCATGAATCAACCACTAACCATGGCTTTGAAAGCAAAATCGAAAGATTTAAAAAGTTGTCTTTTTTATGGTTTCCTACCATTTTGGGCTTTGAGTGAACCTAGACTGGTTTCATCCCATTAGGTGTTCATTTCAACTTTTCACATCTTGACTCTTTCGAATGCTCCCAAGCTTTGTTCTTTGATGGCTCTGAGTTCCAATTCGAATGTTGCAAGTCCTCATCATCATGGCTTCTTCGATTGAGTCACTATCTACCTTAGTTGCTTGATGTGAAAACTATCCAATCAGCCCAATTGAACTCAGCTCTTATTCCTTTCGATCTCCTTTCGTTCAATCAGACTAATCGAAGCATCACCTCTTCATCATGTCCTGTCGAAGCTTCATTTTGTTCTTTCTTTCGAACACAGTTGTGTAGGTGGTTCTTCGATTCCAACTCCCACCCTTTGATTTTGTCTACAAGAAAAACTTTCTTGCTCACTAGTTCATCTTCAATTGGTGAATACAACTTGTATGCCCCAATCGAATGGTAACCCATGAGCACCAAGGCTTTACTTCAATCATCCAACTTCTTCCTCGCCTGTCCAGGTACATGCATATCCTTCGAACCATAAGATCAAAGCTTTTCGAATTCAACATCTTCTTCTTTTTAAAGTGCCAATTCAACCAACATGGCAATCGAAGTGTGCCTTCCTTGTAATGCTTCGAATAACTTACATATCCATGGTTCTAAAACGAACCCTTCGATGACGCTCTTCCAAGCGAAGACTTCATAAAAGCCTCCTCACGCTCTCTTTCGAATTATCCTTCCTTCGATCCTAGTGCTTCGTTAGGCATCAAATTAGAATGCATATTGCTGTCGAAGCTGCTTTGACCCAAAAGCTCTTAGGCATATTTTCAGCTTTTGACCTACACCTTGTCATGTACACTTCTTTTCTTTCTTTCAGTTGTGCCATTAGGCTGAGGCATATAGGGTTCCATGGAAATCATTTGAATATTCTTGAGAAATTGAGGACCTCAAAGAGCATGTCTTGAGTAAAAATGGGAGGGAAAATTTTGGGGTACAACAATGTTTCATACCATTAAGTCATGTATTAGGTCAAAAATCACTGATCAGTCATTCTCAGTCAAAACCCCTAATTTTAATCATTTTGTCCTTTTGATTATTTAACTGTTTTCCTTGAGGAAATGTGATGATACTTTGATCAATTGATGTATATTACTTTAACATATTGATGTGGATCAAAAATCTTGAATTATGATTGTAGTTTGACCACAATTGACTTTTTAACCAATACAGTTGATTTTCAATCATCTGATAAATTGACTGAGCCATTTTGAGATGTAAGACTTGAAACTATGCATGAGAATTCTTGAAGACCTATAATGAACCATGTAAGTCACTTGAGGCATTAAAAGTCCAATTGTCCTTGAGAGAACCAAAAACCTAATTTGTAGCCTTAGTGTTAGGAGATGAGTTTGTCTGATCAAATCTTGGAGAAACCATGAGCATTTGAGATCTTTTTGTGAGAAATGCCTTGAAAAAAGAGAGGGAAAATTTTGGGGTACAACAGAGCAGAAATATGGCCACCAATCGGGCTACTGGTCGGCCATCCTCCATCTCTTCTGAGCGCTCATATAGGGAATCTACATCCGCATCCGTCAGAGGCTTCACGATAAAGTACCTCTCTTTGAAATGGCGAAAAGATTCCAAATAAGGCCGGAAGAGTTTCCCAAACTGTTTGAAAGACACCCAGGCTTTCCCCCCTCCAATGGACTACCTTTGCAAGTGTAAGATACAAAAAATGAGGGGAAACATAGCCCCTATTTGTAGATATTAAGAGACGAGCTCGGACACCCGCATGAACGCAAGCGCGTTTGGGTGAAGCTGGGAGGGTGCCAATTGTAGCCACTGGAAAACCCCCACTTGAAAGTCATTGAAGGGAAAACGCATCCTCACCTCCTTGAAAGCAAATTCGTACATAGGTAAGCGTTTTCCCGGATACGACGAGCATATCCTCCTGTTTCGATGTGGGATTTGTAGAATCCAATTTACGGAACCCCCCTTAGCTCGAACCTCTAGGCAGTTGAACGCGTCCAATGCGACGTGTGAAAAGCACCACCTCTTATTTCTAGGTTCATGTGTAACCCAGGCCAAAGGTTCCTCCTCGACATTGATTTCATCTTCATGACTGGAGGGCATGACGTCCTCCTCGACTAGATATGCCATTATACCTGAAAAGCATGGAAATGGTGAATTCGACATCATCAAATTCACCCTTCCACCACAAATCAAGTGAAAGGGCGATGGATCCGTTGAAGAACAGACGTCGACCCAAGCCTTCGACTGCTACACTGAAACAAGCTCGGGGACATTTAGTCAAACAAACACGCTGCCTGGATCAGCCCCACTATCCAGGGAAAACGTCTCTGACACCATGAACTTCATCCACTACCATGAACTTCAATGAACATTCATGCATGTTCATCGCAGAACCCATGAATGATCATCCAAGATTCTTCCAATCAAGACGAAAACTAAGCATTTAATCTAAAAATTTCAAAGAAAACATGTTATTAGCAGGATCTGACTTACTTGAATAAGAATGCCTTGAAGAACTCTAAGGAGAAGCTAAGAGGAGGGAATCCACGCGCGAATGAGGAAGATTGCAGAAAGTTTAAGAATAACAAATGAAACCCTGGGGTCCCTTTTTTATATATGGCTCACTCCCCACAAGGTGCACACGAAAAGTCATCATTAGTTTGGGCCTTTTGAACTCGCTATGAAAAGATGGCACCCCAAAATAACAGCCACGTGGCGCAACAAGCAGCCACGTGCCCATTCTCTAAAAAAAGAACATATCCCTGACTTCCACATGAAACATTATACATGGGCACGACGAATATGTCTTGCATAATGAAACGCTCGACACCGTGACTAAAGCATGCATACGGGCATATTCATCATGTGCTGCTCATGAGGACGAAATAATGCTCAACAACATAGTGATACCTTGAGGACGGGCACATCGAAAAAGGACCCGGGGAAGCTCCCTACAACTTGTGTATTCCCTGACGGATGCTGAACAAACAACTGACCTAGTTGACCTCACAGCTCGCGCGTGTACGACATCCCCGACAGGTTTAAACGGGTTGTCCCCAACACGGGTGTACAACTTATCTCCGATAGAGGGTTACTATCTCTTTTCTCGAGCAAATTCTCCTCGATCGTGAGGCTGAACTTAAGTCATCACCCATTCACCTAAGGGCAATAACTTGGGGGGCTCCTGATGTGGACTGGGCCAGTGCTTGTCCCGCCGTAGGGGATACCCAATCCAACACCTTTGCATAAGGCCCAAAGGTAAGCAACCCAAGTTGGCGACCGTTGGGCAACTTTCCACCTGTCTGTTAGGGAACGTAGCCCACATGTCCATATCATCATCATCACCATGCCCTCTGAGAATATCGGGTCCAGCTCCTACTTTCTCGGGGCAGTGGACAAGGGGGGAGGCCACGTGCTGGACTTCATATACACGTAAGACCTGGAAGTCTTTATTGTTGGGCCTCATCATGGCCCAACATTGGAGACCTTGGCCCAACATTAGGGGATATAATTACCCTCTGACTTGAGAGGTTCAGGTATTAAATCATTCACACTCTCACTCTTTTACTTACATTAAACTTTGAACCTCACTCTGGCATCAAAGTGTCTTACAGGTACCCCCCTACTTCACCTTCAATTTCTGCTCAACTCGAAGCTTGTGAGCTTTGACAATCCATTCTGGTCAGGTACGATCAATAACAATTAGTTATGATGAAGATATTGGTAGAATAAAAAGTGCTCCTCATATATTTTTTTTATTTTTTAGACAAACTTATTTTAGACTAGGTCAAGGTCCAATTCTAAAAAAAAGAGATATCATAATATGTAGAAAGCGAAGCAGGTTAGTAGGTGGACATGTCCAGAGGTACACTTTATTAGACTTACATGTCCTTAGAGTTGTTAGGTTGAGATAGCCCAAACAATCCTCTAGTATTTATCCCTCGAAATAACTCTTGAATATAAGGTTTAGGGGTCTCTAAACCAAGAGATGGACATTTTCTAGATGTATATTTGATCAAAGTTAACAGGTCATGAAACGTCTTGAGATGACAATAACTTAGAAGGTCCTATAATATATGTCCTCTAAGACATGTGTTCTTAAAGGATTCTAGGAACTTTTAACCCTATATGACTAATAGAAAATATTAAGCAATGATTCAGACTATGGTACACATTATTTTAAAACACTAAACCTCATTCCACATAGGTCAAAGCCATGTCAGACTTTTCATTTGGATAGAAAAGACCTAGATTTTTTTATAAGCCTATTTAGTAAAAAAAGGACTTAGACCATAAATATGAATAATTTTATTATTATTATTATTATTATTATTATTATTATTATTATTATTATTATTATTATTATTATTACTATTATTATTATAATATTTTATTTTATTTTTTATATTTTGAATTTAAATTTTAAAATAAAACTTAGTTATTTTTAAGAACTTATGAAAATAAGCTCAAACACCTTATAAAAATAATGCTTAAAAACAAGTATTGCTCAAATACCAATGAAAAGGAATACAAAATTATTTTATAAAGAAATTCTTATAAGCTAACCAAATAAAATTATTAAATATATTTTCAAGTTCATTGTATAAGAATTTAGTATATGAAACAAGTAAAAAACAAAGAATTTTTTTAATACATTTTTTATATATTTATTGCATGTCAAACATTTAGCTATAAACTATTAAATTGAATTTTTTTGAGTTGTGTATTATCATTTTTAGGGTTATAAAATACTTAGTTTTAGTGTGTGATGTGAGAAAACACGGCTTCTAGTGATGATGATGATGTTGATAGAGTGAAAAAGCTTAGATTTGTTGGTAGAAAGCTAACCATAAAATTGACGTCTTCATTTGATCATCTTCTTCAATTGCTTGATGTAATGTATCTAATTTCTATTTATTAATTATATATATTTCTATTTCATTTATCTGGTATGAATTTTGCTAAATTGATTTTCCTGTTTTTCTTAATATTGTCTAGCCGGTTAGGACTCATAGTTTGTTGTTAAATACGAATTAGGATAGTGATTTAAACTAAGTCTAGTATTTAACCAAGAGTTCTAAGTGACTGAACTAAATTTTGTTATTTGTTTGTGATTTTTGTATAAGTTTTTTTTTAAACTAGGGTTTATGTTTGTGCTGGATTTATTTGTCATGAATTCAATCATATATGTTGAATTTCTCTATGCAAGTGACAATATAATTCCAAGAGTTATTGAATTCTGATTTTCCCCTTCTATTTAGTGATTATAACTTTTAGAAAATGGAGTTGGTATTACCAAACTTAGATCAAGATCCACCCAAACCAATTCAAGTATAATTTATACTTCTGGTGAATACACTGAGTTCTAGTGAACTTTTGTGACACACATACAAGGATGTTAAGATTTCAGTTACATCTTCTGTCACTGAGATAACAAGAATTCCATCACCTAATACCTCTTATCATGATGAACAAATAAACATACTTGTTTCAACATGATGTAATTGCCATTTTTTAATTAAAAATTCAAGGATACTTTATACTTTAGATGATGAATATAATATTACATCATATTAAAATAAGTATGTTCATTTGTTCATCATCATAAGGTCCATTTGGTGCTATAATTCTTGCAATCTCAGTGAGAAAAGACGTAACTGGAATATTAACATCCTCGTTTGTATGTCTCAAAAGTTAATTAGAAATCAATGTCTTCATTGGAAGTACAAGTGATCCTTGAATTGGATTGGGTGGATCTTGATCTAAGTTTGATAATACCAATTCTAATTTCTATAAGTTAGAATCACCAAGCAGAAGGGAAAAAAAATCAAATTTCAATCACTCTTGGAATTACATGGAAAAAAAATCCTAGTTACATAGTTACTTGCATAAATTTTAGCTGAACATGAAGAGTTCATGACAAACAAATTCTACAGAAACATAAGCATATATCAATAGATATGATTAAAAAACAGACACAAAAAACGCAAACAAGTAACGAAATTAGAAGACATAGTTCGGCCAATTTTACCTATATTTACCAATTACAACGGATGTTAATTACTAGATTCTAGTATACATGATTACTCAAAATCATACTTATAACCAAACAATGAGTAATAATAAACAAGACATTATTAAGAAAACATAAGAAAAGCTTGAAGATCAATTAAGCCCAGTTCATGAAAGAGTAATCAAGGAGAAAGATACATTACATCAAGTAATTGAAGAAGTTGATCAAATGAAGAATATGCTATGTTTTTAGATAGCTTTTCCCCATCATATCTAAGAATATTCACTCTATCATCATCACTCAAAATAATCCAATCACTAGAAACCATATTTTGCTCATAATTGTTGGAAGCGGTGTAGCGGCAAGCAACAAAAGTTTTGGAAATATTTATCTGGAAATTTATTGTGTCCACAGAGTTTGGTTATTGAATTGTTGGTCGACAAATCTCTCGTTAATGTGTTTGGGGTTAAATGGGTTTGTAAAGAAAATGTTATCAACAAAAAATAAATGTACAAAAGTAAAAAACTAAGGAAGAACTTATCAAGCCTGCATATAATCTACTCACCACAGACTTAAATCTATTGATCAGTTACATTCAACCTAACAATACTCATCAATGTCACTACGTATACCTCACAACCTAAGTCATTTATAACCCAAATTGAGAGACCGACTGTATCACCAAGGAAATGATCTCTCTATCTCCTCAACAACATAGAATACAAGTATGTAATCGCACTAACAATCTCTCAACATAGCACAACCACACATAGGTATTAAGCTCTGATACCCAAGTAGATGTCAACTATAAATCTATCTCTAGAGTTAAGAAACTAACAGATCATCATCCTAGATAAGAATCTAAGCAGTATATGTCTATAACAACTCAAATCCCTAGCATAGAGCAAAAATCTAAGATAATAATCGACAAAGATTTGTAAATCAATTTTAATATAATGCCATGGGCAACAAATATACATAAGTTCAAAGTAAATACATGTACAAACTCAACACATAGAGAATACACAAAGAGGAAGAGAAATGAACTACAAATCTCCCGGTTTGTCATTGCCGATTGATGAGCAATCCACCCCGGATCATTCGTATGCAAGCTTCATTGTTGTTATCTAAGTTAATCCACTACAAAAGTGAGGTTGATGGAGTTGGGAGAACAAAAATCACCCCCCCCCCCCCAAAAAAAAACCATAACCCTCCAAATGAAAGAAAAAGGAAATATAAAGAAAATCTGATCCGCAACCATCATCCGACGACATAAAAGCATCGGCCAGCGACAACTCTTATTTACAAGGCCCAAGAAAATCCACGGCCTCAACTGAAACAAATATCTACTGTCGCCCGGCGACCACAATTCATCGCCCGACGAATCTTCTTATTTTCGCCCAGCGACGCGTGACAGAAATAACAAGGAAATTTGACTTTAAATTTCACCCAACGACGCCTCCCTTTCGCCCGGAGATCCATGACAGGAAGGAAACTTCTGTTGCTTTCTCTGCATAACTTCCAATGGCTTCCAATCTTGGATTTATTCCTTTATTGATCCAAAAATGCATCTTGGAGATTTATTCCTATTGCTCCAACAATGCTCAAATACCTACAAAATAAATACAAAACTATCAAACGATACACTTTATACAAGAAAATGCATTATACACAAACTAAATGTATTTATACATAAAAAGCTAGGTCATTCAACTGATATATACCACAAAGATTCGATAAGTGCAACAAAAAGTATATACAAAAATAACTACAATTTGCACTTATCAATAATACATACTCACTCTAAAATTAAGCACTTTATAATCCAAAAATTGTCAACATACAACTAAAAAAAATTTAATTTTAGAATTTATATCTAATTGTTTCACATGCAATCAAAGATATAAAAAATGTATTAAAAAATTCTTTATTTTTGATTTGTTTTAGTTTAGGAATTTCTATACAATATATTTGGAAATATATTTTATCATTTTTCAATGTTTTTCTAATCCTTTTTTAAGTACACTCTTAAATGCGAAAGTGATTGAATATAACATTGGTCTTTGTTTTGTCAGTGATGGATATCAGACATGTCTTTAACAAAAAAAACATTCGTGCTACAAATTAGCAAGTACTCAATTTTGATCCTTATTGAAATCTATAAAGATTTATGATGTTGCAGGTAATGCTTTAGTTGATGATTCTATGGATGATCCACTTGTAACAGCAAAAGAATGAAGAATGACTCACCCATCAAAAAATATATAGGAAATGTGTAAAAAAAAATAAAGGCCTAAAGAAGATGAGGTAGAACTTATGGTATTTTCCCTTAGAATGGAGAACTTATGATATGTTCCCTTATAATGTAAAATATATATGTTATTTATGGTAGCACACTGTAAATACGTTGGAGACATGACATATAAATCCTTGTTGAAAATAGAGAAATTTTGATGAAGATATAGATTCTCTTTTTTATGATGAAACTACAATCAATTTTGGTATACTTTAGATCATATTAGTATGATGAATATGCATTTAAATTTAATTTTTTGGACATTCTGCACATGTTGATTCAAATTGCGTTATCTTAGATATATAATTCATTTTTAAAAGTTAGAAGTTTGTTATAATGTCGTTAGAAGTATAACTAACTTTACGTGTGATTAGTACTAGTTTCACATGTGGTTACTACTAACTTTGTTTATGGTTACTACTAGTTTCACATGTGATTACTATTAGTTTTTATATGTGGTTACTAGTAATTATGCATGTAATTACCACTAACTATATTTGTGATTGCGACTTTAAGAGTCTGTCGGGTGTAGTGACTGCAAGTGCACAGTCAAATTGCGTAGTTTTAAAAGATATCGAACCCACAAGGACTGATCGTCAAACCACCGTTATCTAGCGTCACTATGTAAAGCTAAGACTAATTATAAAACTAGGATGTTGGGGTTTAAACGTGAATTAACTAAGATGTAATAATTGATAACAGGACACCGGTGTGTAATTTGTCGACATCAGGGATTCAATAAGTCATTGACATAGTTTTGAGTATTAAAACATTGTTTCAGTGGAAACTATTAATTTAAAAACCCTTGTCTCACACATTCGTTCAATCAATTCGGGCCATATTATTAAACTCACATGAGCTCTCTCGCTGTGTCATTTAAAATTTGAAAGTATTTTTTGAAAACAAATAGAGTCCAATTAATTTTAAAGCGCTCTCGCTGTATTTAAAATTAATGTTCAATCACCACTATCTGGTTAAAATCTCAAACTATCGCTCTGTTGATTTTATCCTTAGTCTATCTTTTACTCTCGTAACAAAACAATTTAATATCGAAATTGGAAATCAAAACCATAAAATTATTTTGTAAAATATTTATGCCAATTAATTACCGAACCCCCTCAGTTTAGGACCTCACATACCGGTATTAGAAAAGTTAGCCGAACATAATTTTATTGCGTAATAACGTAAAACAAAAACATGCATACAGTAACATAGTCATGGTAAAAATAAATAAACTATATTTAAAATTGAAACCTGGAATAAAACACTGAAGAATATAGTGCAGTATGATATCCTCCACAAGCCGGCAGGATTAGCCTCGGAACAAAATAACTTGAAGAAATATAAATAAGCCTAAACGAAATTCTGAAGCTATAAGGAAACTAATGGTGCAATATTCCTCTGATGTGAAGAAACATTGCTTTAATGGTGATGGTTTCCTTTGCTTACGAAATTCTAAACGAAACTGAAAATACTCAAACCCTGTAAAACTGGAATAAAATATCAATGTTCAATATGCAGAAAATAAAATTAATTTGGAGCAGGTATGCAAGCGTATGTGAGTTTTGGTAACTGTCCTCCTTTTATAAATTCAATATGCTGAGCAAAAATAGGGGCAATCCCTTGATCTTTGTTCTTCATGCATGGAGAAGAATCAGGAAGACGTGCGTTCATGGAGAGAATTTTGTAACTAAAGATATACGTGACTTGTGACGAGTGGCATGGTCTGTTGCACGGGGCACACGTATTTCAATTCTGTGCCAGTCAGGACAAGAATTATGCTGAGGGGAATGCTTTTGGACTTTGTGGCGGGCGGCATATGCCTATGACAGACGACATGGCCTTCTGATACAGAATATTTGCATTTTTGCTGCTAAATGCCATTTCTTCTTCATTTCTCCAACATTATTCTTCCTTTTCTCATATATGCTTTGTAGAAACTAAATACCTGAAATATGATGCAAATACTACAAATAGAGACACAATGTAACATAATAAACGAAGAATCAGAAACTTTATCTATGTAATTCGGGCGGAATATGCTATGACTTTTCGTGTTATCAAACTCCCCTAAGCTTGAACATTTGCTTTTCCTCAAGCAATATAGTCAGTATGAAAATCAATAGAGTACAAGTTAAATACAAATACATGATGGAATTCGAATCGTAAGAGGTTGTGCCAATGTTTTCGTGGGAACATAAGCGCAACATCACACAAAAGATTTAGTAATAACACTAAATGCCCTCGTCCCTATTATGCAGACCAATTACAGTCATGCCATTAGACTCAACCTAATTCTTTTTGCTAAATTAAACCTGTTTTCATTCTAGTGCAATCACATTAAGCCCTTTATCTTTACACGCACATAGTAGAGTAGCCGGTTAGTGAATATGATCCTTTTAAGCACGAGGTTCTGGAACATATATGTGGTAACCTCCTTTTATTTACCCAATTGCAAGTTGTAAGGGATCGGACCATAGTGTGCCCCACCAAGTTCAGTACCAGACACCTCTGAACCAACTGACAACGAGTTTATATGTTATATTGTGTAGGTTTCACATCTGTTGGATTAAGTGACCGGCTGAGGGTCGCCTAACTTAATTGGTGCATTCCCTATTTTATAATAGTAGAGCATGTAACTTTTTAAATACCCGAGATCATTCACTTATATTCATCGAATCCTTACGTGGTTTGTGTTTAAGATTATGTTGATTGCTAAATAAACTACTCGGGGTTACTTTAAAACTAAAGCTTAAGGTTTCGGTATAACAGGTACGAAAATCGATTTAGCGTAATTTGGGGATTTAGAGTGTTATGACAGTATCTATCTTGTTTCTGTTTTACTCAAGGTTTCTCATAAATCTTAAAAGTGAGTAACCTGTATACTCTTTTAATTCGTCAAGTTATTCAAGTAACAAACAATTTTTTTGTTATGGCTCAAGAAAGTGGGGAAATTAGATAATAATGGAAAAGTTTTTCATATAAGAACTTGATTACATAGATGTTTTATTTACAGTAAATACAAGCGGGAATGAAAATCTACTTAAAAAGCGGTAAAGTAATTCCTAACTGTGATACGGTGGGAGAACTGACTTGAGGGTTTTGCGTTTTTGTTTGCAAATGTTGCGGTTTAGCAAGAGTCGCCACCGACTTTTCTTTTATCCAAAAGGAAAGGTGAAAAAGCACAGGAAAGACCTTTGAGATTGTTTCTTGAGTTCGGGGGGTAGATTATGAAAAGGGAAGGTATTAAAACCCTTTTCATCCATGGTTTTCCATTGGATCTTAGTTACTTGCTAGATCACTTGCTTTTTGTTTTGAAATTGTGCTCTGTGTGGTTTTTTGAAAGTATTTTGTAAAAGAGGCCATTGTTTAGGCAACCTTTGTAATGATTCTCGTTCGTAAGAATGTATACAAAGATGTTTGTCTTTTGAAAATGTTTTCAATGTTTGTAAAATGTTTGGAAATGTGTGTGTTTATTTTGAAAACAGCAAGGATAGTTATTTAGAAATAGAGCAAGTAACTAGAAGTAATCTACCTACTCAAATGTCTTTCTTGTGCATTTTTCATTCCTTTGACACTGTTTTATTACCATTGATCTGGTAAGCAACCCTATATTTGGATGTAAACGGGACGGGCGTGGGTCATCGTATGACCATGATTAGCAATGTTGCAAAGTATCTTAGAATTTTTTGAGGGACCAAGATCATTTTGTAATGCAACTTTGAATAGTGTCATCGAGGGACTATGATTTTATATTTGTTTATTTTGACAAGATAATTCGCATGCGTAATATGGCCATTTTTCTATAAGGCAACCAAGTGGAGAAAACCTAAGGATACTTGTGTGCAAGTGTGTTATTTTCATGCTTTGATTTTATCTTGCATTAGGGTTTTCTATTTGCTTTGTTTTGATCTTACCATACAAACCCTAATTACTATCATAGCACATAAAGCGGTAAATTATGTAATGTAAAGATTACTAAGCTATTACAACAATTTATGGGAGGGGGAATACAAATTTGAATGGGGATTTTCAAGAATGTAAATCTAAATAAGCTATTACAACCAAATCAAATTTTGTACGAATATTGGAATAAACAAATACAATATTTAAATATGCAATAATATGTACATGCAAGAAAAGATTTTTGTTTTGTTTTTTTTATGTGAAAAGGATATTTAACCTAATCCTAAAAATATAAGGAAAAGAACTTAATTCTTAAAAAGGTTAACCCTAATTTCTAGTTTAAAAGAAAATAAAGCTTTTATGTATTATTTTTTTGTGTATTTTTTATATTAAAAGTAATAAATAATATTTTATGAAAATATTTAGTTTTTATATGTTAAAATAAATATTTACTTAAGAAAAGATAAGAATATATCTAAATTTATTTTTACAAATTTATTTAAGAAAGATAGTTAGTATATATTGAAGATAAAATATTTTTTTTATGAAAAATAAAATAAAATGCAATATTATCATATTTATATATTTTAGGATTTTTATGTATTAAAGAAAATATTTAATAAACAAAAATGAAAAAAAATAAAATAAAATAAAAATATATGAAAATAATGGGCCAGGGGGTGCTGTAAGAAAACTGGGAGCAGTATGTTAGTAAAAACACTAAAGCTCAAAGAAGCAAGCCCATCCTGCAAAACAAGCCAAAAACTGAAAATGGAAAAAATGTGAGAAAAAAACAAAAGGTAGCGCCAGGGTTCGAACCCAGGACATGCGTCTCACCAGCGCGCTACCTTGCCACTGGGGTGGCTATACATTCGTTGATTTAACTGAAACAAAAATAACATAACATGAAACGCTTCCATGGCCATGTACTTCATCTTCTTCCTCTAGCCAGCCAGATGCTCTGTAACTTTCTCATCTCTCAATAAAAATGAAAACTAATAACATGAATGTTGTAGCATTTTGTCTCACGATTCTAACCATATAAATCATGTAAGCTAACAATAAAAGATCAAGATGAATTTTAAAAGCCCTAAATCTAAACCTAAATTTTACAGGAATTTGAACTTCAAAATTCTCTCAACTCAGGCCAAATAAATCCAAGATATATACATGCACAACTTCGTAGCAATGAGGTCTACATTGTTTTTTCACAAATCGTGGCCAATGGATGCCTGTATGAAGAGATAGAAGTTGAGATTTTTACCTCTTTCAGTTGAAATCGTGGATGGAGTTGGAGTGAGTTTTATAAGGGCCTGATGATTTCTTGAGCTTGCTTGAACCTCCCTGAGTGTGTTCCAATCCTTGCCTTACTTTGGAAATGCCCGGAACTCTCTATCCAAGTCAACTTGCAAGCTTTGAAAACAAAAATGGAAGATGATGGAGAAGGGGTTACAGTATAGGGATGAGGGCCTGGATCAATTAGATATCAAGTAGGTAAAGTGTTTTGATGATTGAAACTTGAAATGCACGAGCCAAATGATGGATTGTTATGCTTATGCAAAAACTGCAAGTTTTGACCGTTTTTTTTTGTGAAAGGGAGTTTGGGAGTGTTTCAGGCCTCTAGCGATCATGTTTCTAATTGTAATGTGTTTGTATATTAGTATGGAGAAGGTTTTAAGTCAGCTCCTTCATAAGTTTTTCAATCCTAGCCTTTTTGCACACTTTCTTGCTTTTGAAGCAAAGTGAAGGGACAAGGCTTTACATGCTTGTACTGGCTTGCTTAGGGTTGGTATATACTTTGTACAATTTTCTTTAGGCCTGTAAGACTTGTATATGCAATGGAGACAGGTTCAATGCTCGAGAATTGGAAAATTGCAAAAGTGAACCTTTTCCAAAATGGCAATGACCACTTTATGCCATTTATGGAATTACAACTTGGACAATGGCTCTAGGGCTTGGATTAAAGCTTTGTCAACTGAGTAAGCATTAAATTATGGAGTAAGAAACACGTTTAGAACCTGTAAATCATGGATTAGGTAGCATAGGTACTGATTTGAAAATTGTTCTTCATGAAATGGCTTGAATCAAAAGTGAGAAATTGCCAACTTCATCTCTTCGATTCTCCCTACTCAAAAATGATCTTGAGGAGTTCTTGGACATTTTTAGAAAGCTTGCAATGTTCTATATAACTCATCTTTGAAATGCATTTCAATATTCCTCTTGGAACTAGGTGAAAAATTTCCATGAAGTTGGGTCCAAAACCTACCTAAACTAGGGCAAAATTTCACTAAGTTATCTAGTTCATGAGCATGTATTCACAAAATTATATCTTGAGATCCAAGCATCTTTAGGGAAATGTGTGTGAAGAAAATTTATAGATTTCATGGAGGTCTACAACTTTCATGTTGGTAACTTCCTTTGAAACATCTTGTATCATGGTGAAAAAATGGCCTAAAGTTGAGAAAAAATAAGAAATTTTCTATACTTAGAAAAATTTCTAAGTTAAGAAAATTTCCTATTTTAAATCCTAATCTTCAATCCTTGATTTCTTGATGAAAAAGTTTCACATTTTGACATGTTTTGATGAATTATGATCCTTGGCACTTGATTTTTACCAAAAAGTCAAAGTTTGACTTTTTAGTACATAGTTGACTTTTGATCAGTTGACTGCAAATTTCATCTGTCTATCCAATGAAATTGAAATGTTTTGAACCATGTAATTAGGTCAAGATGATACAAATGAACCCTTGAAATCATGCTTCAAATTAACTGGTCATTTGCTAGGTCAAAGATTAGAAATTGCCCTTCTTCAGTCAAAACCCTAATTTTGACCATTTTGCCCTTTTGATGATTTGATCAAATTTCTTGAGGAATTGTGATACAAACTTGATAAAATGACACATATGAGTCTAAAATGTTGACGTGGATAAAAAATTATGAAGTTTGACTGTAAATTGGCCATGGTTGACTTTTTCCCAATATAGATGATTTTTAGGTCAACTGTTCAATTGATTGATAAAAAATGTGGTTCAAGGCTTGAAACTTGTCATGAGTGATCTTAGGGGTCCATAATGATGTTTTTAAAGTCATATAGAGCATTGATATTCCAAAAATCCTTGTGCAAACTCAAACCCTAATTTTGGGTTATCAGTGCAAAATGAGATGTCTTGAGCTGACCAAACCCTAATCCAGTCTTGAGTCAAAGAGATCTTATGAGAAAAGTCTTGATAAATGAGAGGGAAAATTTTGGGGTACAACAGCTGCCCCTGTTCAATCTTCTTAAACCTGGAGAGTTAGATTGGCGAGATTTGCCATTCGTGGCTCGATGGTGAGAGAATGATTGGACACTAGAGTGCCCAAAAATTTGCACTCGACGATGTGTAGTTGAGGGAATGGGCTTAAAGATACCATTTGGAGAAGTGATAGAATCTTGTTGGAGATGGGCTTGTAGATGCCATCCAAGAATGTTTGTTGAATTGTAAGTTGTAAACTAAAAGAATGAGTATCAGAATGGCGTCTGTGTCTAGAGCGTATCTGAATTGTATCCAGATTTGAACTTTGAATGAATATCTAAATGGCATCCGTGTCTGGAGCGTATCCGTACTATATCTGGAATTTGAATCTGAATAAGTATCAGAATGGAATCCGTGTCTGGAGCGTATATATATTGTATCTAAAAGTTAAATTTGAATGAGTATCAGAATATCATCTGTGTCTGGAGCGTATCTGAACTGTTTCTGAAAGTCTGAATTTGAATGAGTATCAGAATGGCATCCGTGTCTGGAGTGTATCTGAAGGTTGAAATCTGAATGAGTAACAGAATGGCATCCGTGTCTGGAGCGTATCTGTATTTTATCTGAAAGTTGAATCTGAATGAGAATCAGAATGGCATCCGTGTCTGGAGCGTATCCGTATTGTATCATGATTTCATATTGTTAATGGTAGTTGTTAATCTTATCCTGAAAAGGGTAAAATGTTAGATGAAATACAAAGTTATGTTTGCATGAATGTATGATGCAATGTATTTGCTTCACTAATGTTTATGATATATGGATGCAATGTATGCGCATGTGAGCTTATTTGTTGTATTGCTGTCTATTGTACCCCAAAATTTTCCCTCCCATATTCCTTAAAACATTTCAAGAAAGATCCTCAAGTTGCTCAAGGTAGTCCAAAGGTTGGCCAGACAAGCTCTCTCTTAAGGCAGTCTACCTCAAATTAGGGTTTTATGTTGCATCAATATACTGGAGTCCAAGGGACCACAAATGCTCAAAATTGTCCCAATATGTTTTCAAGAACATCCATTTCATGTTTCAAGACCTACAGAGGAAATTTGCTCAGTCAATTGCTCAAAGGCCTGAAAATCGACTGTGCTAGGGCAAAAGTCAACTGTGGCCCACATACAGTCAAACCTCAATATTTTTAGTCAACATTCTAAGTTTTGAAGGATATTTCATAATTTGATCAAGGGTTGATCATGATTCATCAAGGATTGCTCATAATTCATCAAGACTCAAAAGTTGCTAAATTAGGGTTTTGCAGGAAAAGTCAACTCAACTTTGACCAACCATAACTTTCTCATACTTTATGAGAAATGACCTATCCAAAGCTCATTTTTAATAGGATGCAATTGCCTACAATCCATATTCATCTCAAAAGTTCAAAATATTCACTCACAAGAATTAATGAATGTGGACATTACAGGTCATTTTGAAAAGTCAACAAAAACACATTTTTTGTCAAAGCTTCATACATAAGCATGGAATTTCAAATTGATATGAGACCAAAATGGTTAATTAGAGGACATAACAAGCTTTATAAAAAGTCCAAGAACACCTCCAAAGAGTCAAAATTGAGGAAGTTATGCATTGGTGAAGTTGACCTTTTTTGCAAAATTGTCAAAAGTCAACTATGCCTAAAACTTCAATTTTTGCCAAATGGGCCCAATCTTTTTCACTTGTTTTGAGTTGGCAACATGGTCCACGAGCCCTAGCCTTTGCCACTTGTCATTATCTTATTTTTATTATTTACTTTGATTTTTATTTGAATTAAATAATTTTAAATCAAAACAAATTATAGAAAATCCAAAATATTGAAAACAAAAGATTTTGTTCTTGTTTCAGGTTTTAAATTACAGCTAGCATCAAATCAAACTCGTGTAAAGGCTTGGTGTGCATAAAAAGATTGGATTTAGGCCATTTTTGGAAAGATTTTAAGGTGAATCAAATCAAGATCAAACTCATTGATGGAGAAAGATTGAGTGCATTCTATAAACCCTAATTCACTCCTCAATACATAAGGAGTGTGTGCAGACCAAAAGAGGCTAGAGAAGGAGGCGCAGCATCAAGAACAGAACTTGAAAAAATCAAGAAAAAGTGCAAACACGATTTCATTATTCCAGGCCAATTCAACACTCTTTGCCCATTCCAATCGATTCCTGGGAGTGTAGGCAAGCAGAAGCAATCAAGAACAAAGCCTTTCCAGTACCAAAAAGCGCTGTAAGTCATCCATGACATCCATGAATTTTTGAATTCGGTTTGCATGATTTAGGCATTGTTAGCATGAATTAACCATATATTATTTATCCATAGAACATCTGCAAGCTCTCTGTATTCTTTGATTGCATTTTCATGGCTTGTGCTGGATTTCACCATGGCTAGGGTTTACAACTTCGATTTAGGAGTTTTCTGTGCAGGCAAAATTAGGCCATGAAAGGGTCACCATTACACTCAGGAGGTCCAGACGAATCGATTGGTGGCCCTAGTTTATATTTATTTTGCTCATAGTTGATTTTGAGAATACGCAGGCCTGTAGTGACGGACAAACGTCCGTAGGTAAAAGTGTTTCACTTTTACCAACGGTGCAAGGAGGGAGACGAAGACGTGGCTTCATCTAATTCGTCTATTTGAATTTTCGCGCAAATATTTTATTATTTCGCTTGTTTTATATATAATAATTCTTGTTTATATTATGTACAACAAACACAAGCGGTGCAGTGCTAGCCAGGCAAGCGTTAAGGCATTGGAAAGCTTGAGGTCAGGGGTTCGACCCCTGCCTCCAATGTTTGTTATTTTTCTTAATTCCTTTCAGGCAATCCAGCGTGCACCAAGGACTAAGGACCATCATGCACTCTCACCATCCAATCTGCCAAGTGGCCAGATGGCCAAATCTGATGGCCATCATCTGGAGGAGCCCCTTAAGCCACAGTCAGCGTGCAACACTCGATCCAAAAAAGTCAAACGGACCTCACTCTTCTTGGGCCCAGAATCACTGTTTGCACCCTCCGAATACTTTTCAGGCCCATTCTTTCTTTCTATTTTATTTTATATTTTGTTTTATTTCATTTAATTTATATTTATTTATTTACTAACCAATCAACTATTTTCTTTTTTATCAAAAAATCACAAAAATATTACTTTTCATAAATTAGGTCTAGATTTTATTTTTATTAAAAAATTAATTAATTTAATTAGGTTTGTTAATTTAGATAACTTTAATTTCTTTTTTGTACATAATTAAAATTAATTAGAACAAATACGTTTTTATTTCTAATTTAATTATATTTTCTTTTTCCTAAAAATAACCAAAACATAAAAATAGGTCATGTAATTATTTTTATTAATTAATTTAATTAAACTAATTATTTGTATATTTAATTTTAAAACCTAATCTTTTTTTCTTAAAAATAATTAAAAACAACAAAAACATTTTACTTTTGATTAGGTTAGAAGGGTCAAAACCCTAATTTCTTCTCGATCTTAATTTTTCTCGCGCGCTTTATTTTTATTATTTATCATATTGATGTAACTGCCTACAGTTTGTAATAGTTTAATTAGGACGTTTATTTCTATTTATCGCTTTATTTTCAAAGGGTTGGTTTTTGGCTATGTAAATACCCGAAGCCTTGTAATAGTTTAGTTTAATTTCCGCATTTTAAATTCCGCAAAATATTAACTATTAGATGTATGATATTAGGATGCATGACAAGAATGTATGATTAATTTCAAAACAATTAGATAACCCTAAAATGTGCAAAGATAAATAAACTGAAATTGAATCACTCGCACATGCGCACTCCTAGGGTACACTTCCACTTGGTTGCCTTTGGTAAACGGTCATTGAGTATAGGGTATTTTAGTGGTCGTCCTTTTGTCCAAAGATCAAAGTTGCCTCAGAATGGTTGCCTCGGATATTGTTGCCTCGGATAATTGATCTAAGATATTAGGGTTATTACTAAGACGTCCTAACATTGCTTTAGTGATCGTACGTCCCTTTCGAATTGACCCTCAAACTCCAACGACGATGCTACCTTCTCACTAATAGCGGGATAGCATTGTCTAAAGGAAACAAGCATAGAACGACTCTTTTTTCGAGTAGGTAGATTAACTCTTAAGTATTTGCTCAAACAAAATAAACTTTTTTTCACACTTACACTCCTTTACAAACAAAGTTTTCAAAAACACTTCATTACACTCTTGAAGACAGAAGCAAGAGTTAAATCGAAGTCAAAACAAAAGCTTTTCAAATCACACAAACACAAAGAAAACAATTTTGAAAATGATGAGCAAGTACCTAAGAGCACGTAGATAACTACGGATAGAAATGGTGCTAATACCTTCCCTTTCTATAATCTACCTCCCGTACTCAAAAATATCTCGAAAAAGGAATTTTTCTGTGCTTTTTTTCCTTTCCTTGTTGGATAAAATAAAAGTTGGTGGCGACTCTTGCTTACCACGACATTTTGCAAACACAAACGCAAAACGCAAACCAGCAATTCCTTAAAAAAGGGGAAACACGTCCCGGTTCTGGCCACCGTATCACAGAACTGGCGACTCTGCTGGGGAGTTAATAAGTGGGGTGTACCTTAGGATTAGTTCATCATATTGTTTTCAATTGTTTGATTTGTTTGCTTTATCTTTGTGGGCTTTGTATCGGAGTTACTATAGATCCTAACCCGGTTCTGAGGGACACCTTTTAGGTAAGTAGCAATAGACTTTGAGGGAACTGTACGGCGTAAACCGATACGGTTGAAGCAGTAGCTACGTTGGTGTGACACATTAGTTGGTACCGATATCCCTTGTGGAGGAACAAGGAGAGTATGGGGCTGTTAATGGGTCATTAAGCATCAACTGACCTTAGAACCTATAATTGACCAACTTGGCCATAGAAAGTAGCAGTATGCTACACTCATTGAGACCATACTCTCGAGATGGTTTCGGCCGCGAGAAAAGATTGCGTGTCTGGAATTATGACCGATGGAGGATGGTCAGTGATATTGAGAACCTCTAAGAACCCAGTTACTATTATTAGGACAAGTTGAACCAACTAAGATGCAAGAGGGTAATACCTAAACTCCATGCCAGCCTGAAATTTAAGGGCTCTTGTGTGACTTGTTTTCCTTTACCATGTTTGCTATCTGTGATACCTATTGTTTGTTTTATCATGACATCATGCATCATGACACCGCATGCATATTTCATTAGACTAACCATTTCAAAGACCGAAGGGATTCATCTTTGTTCTGTTTTGCAGGTCTTGGCTTCTATGCGCAGAAATATCATTCGAATTAGCTTCGTGCAAATCCCTGCTCAGCTCAGAGAGTTGGTTTCAAAGGTTCCTGATACTTCTTCCTTTGTTAGAAGACATGGTCACCTCCTTAGCTTGGTCACTACAAAGTTGGATGAGCAAATGATGAGTGTCCTGTTCCAGTTCTTTGACCCGCTGCATCACTGTTTCACCTTTCCGGACTATCAGTTAGTCCCTACTTTGGAGGAGTTTTCTGATTTACTTGGCATATCTATTCTAGAACAGACACCCTTTACAGGTTTGGAGATGGCTCATAGGCTAGAGGATATTGCTTCAGCCCTACATCTAAAAATGGCTGACGTAGTATCTAACTGGGAGATTCGTAGTGGGGTTAAAGGTTTCTTGGCTAAGTTCTTGATCGATCAAGCTCAACAGTTCTGGAACAACTTATGCTCAAGCTTTTGAAGACATCCTGGCTCTCCTCATCTACGGCTTGGTCCTGTTCCCGAATCCAGATGCCTTCATAGATGTGAATAAAGTCAAGATCTTCATGTCTCGTAACCCAGTGCCTACTCTCTTAGGTGATATTCTGCATGCTCTTTATACCCGTACTGTTCGGAGAAGGGGAACTCTCATGTGTTGTACACCGCTGCTGGCGAGGTGGTTTATTTATCACCTCCCCAAATCTGCATTGAAGAATGAGGAAGGTATGGGTTGGGCTTACAGAATCATGTCCCTTGCTCATACGGACATCCTTTGGAGTACTAAGGATATGGAAAGGGTAGCTGTCATTAATCGGTCTGGGGAATACCCCAATATTCCATTGCTTGGAATTAGAGGAGGAATAACATATAATCCTTGTTTGGCCTTACGACAGTTTGGACGAGCTCGAAGGGACGGTCCTCATGAGCTGCTGCTTACAAGCATTGTCTTTGACTTCAAGGGGGATGTTGAGGGACATCGCCGCAGATTTATATGAGCTTGGGACAGGGTTAACAGGTCTGATCCACATGAGCTAGGAATGAAGACTTCTCTCCCGATGCAACCATACCTCTAGTGGGTTCGAGACCGTGCTCAAAAGTTGGGGATGCCATATGAAGCTGTCTTACCGGTGATTGTAGAGCATACTGATGAATAAGGGGTTCCTTATATGGTCATCCATCCATACATGCCTACTAATATTGGGGCATTGAAGAGATCTTGGATCCAGTTAAGGGAAGAAAGGGATACTTACAGAGAGAAATATCATGAGCAAGAGAGGAAGATCCTGAAGCTTACAAGGCAGCTTGAGAATGAGAGGACAATCAATGATTATGTCAACAAGAAAGGAAAACGACCTTGGGATTTCTGATGTCTTTTACTATTTCTAGTTTAGATTTGCTTTTCAGTATTTCTTTTGTAACTCCTTAAAGGCATTTGTTAAACATTGTTACAAGTTTTAATATAATAAAGTATGTTTTATTTTGGTTTACAAATTTGAATCTCCAAAAGTCCTTGAAATCATTTCATATGCATTCCATTCCCATGCACCTCATCACAGGTACCCTTACGTGTTTCTCATCTTCTTCGCTGTTTATTTCAGCACAACATGTCTTCTGAAACACCTACTGATCAAGCCATCAAGGCTCTGCTAACTCAGAATGCTCAGTTCCAGGAGATGTTCTTGAGCTTGGCCAAGAGTCAACAAGATTTGAAGACTCTTATCTTGAAGGACAAGAAGAAGAAGAAGGTGGTCCTCCTGAATATGGGTCACACGTTTGGGAATAGGTTGCGAGAAGAAGTGGATTTGTCTCATTCATCTAGAGAGGAGAGAATCAAGAGGAAAGGAAGGGTCCTAGCCCTGTGGTTTCTGACAATGACACTGACTTTGATGAAGACCAGTATACTCCTGCCGAGGATAGGTATAAGAAACTCGAAGACTGGTTGAGCGCAATGGAGATCTAGAAGATACCTGGGTTGGACTTTGGAGATTTGGGTTTGGCATCTGGGGTGGTGATCCCACACTAGTTTAAAGCTCTTGTCTTTGCTAAGTACGATGGGGTCTCCTGCCCAAAGTTACACCTCCGCTCGTATGTCAGAAAGATTCAACCATATACTGATGATAGGAACCTTTGGGTTCATTTCTTTCAAGATAGTCTGTCAGGGACTCAACTTGAATGGTTCTATCAACTAGAAGGAGGTAATGTCCACAACTGGGAGGACCTTGTTGCCGCTTTTTACAAGCAATACCAGTATAATGTCGACCTTGCTCCCACGCGTACCCAACTTTAGGGTATGTCTATGGGTGCGAGCGAAGGTTTTAAGGACTACGCTCAGAAGTGGAGAGATCTTGCTGGAAGAGTACAACCCCCTCTTGCTGATAGGGAGTTGGTGGATATGTTTCTTGGGACTTTGTCTGGTCCATACTTCAATCATTTGATCGGTAGTTCATTGTCCGGGTATACTGAATTGATTATGATTGGGAAGAGAGTTGAAGCCGGTATTAAAAGTGGCAAGATACAGAAAGGTGCTTCATCAAGTACAGAGAAGAAGCCTTTTAGAAAAGAAGCTAGTGCAGTTTACAGCTCGAGGAGACAAAACCGACCTGAGCGCCGCCAAGCGGTTAATGCGATAGTAATATCAAGACCTGTTGTTGCCCCACAACGCAATAATCAGCAAAGAGTAGAAAGACCGCAAAGGCAGTATACTCGGCTCAGTATGACTTTATCTCAAATTCTGCCGCAACTGTTGAAAACCAACTTGGTGACTCTGAAGGAGGCTCCAAAGAATCCTAGTACTACATCACCGCTGTATAATCTGAACACCCGCTGTGCTTATCACTCTGATAGCCCAGGGCATGATACAAACAACTTCTAGGCTTTGAAGAATAAAGTGCAGGATCTGATTGATGCTGAGATCGAGTTTGAAGCACTGGAAAGCCTAATGTCATGACTGCTCCTATGCCCAAGCATGGAGTAAATGTTGTGGATGATGATTCATTTGTAACCTCTGTGGAAGACATTTCTACTCCATTGTTGACCGTTAAGAAGAACTTATTGTTGGCCGGTTTATTTCCGGGCTGTGGCGAAGGTTTCCACCTATGTTCCATCCTACCTGCTGGTTGTCATTTGTTGAAATCAGGTGTTCAGAACCTGATGGACAACAAAGAGATCTTGTTCGAGAAAACTTTGGTTCCATTGATTCCTGTTGAAGATGTTTCCATAATCACCATTTCCTCCAATTCTTTCAAGGCTTCCTCGAGAAAGCCTGTTAGAATTACATCTGTTCCAAGAGTTGCTCCATTGATCATTACTCTTCCTGGACCTCTCCCTTACACATCGGATAAGGCTGTCCTGTGGCACTATGGGGACGATGTGTATTATCATGGGATTAAACAAGACTTGAAGGTTGAGGAGGTTGATACTGATGTCAGCAATATTGTCGGGTCTAGCAAGGTCACCCGAAGCGGAAGACTCTTCTCTCCTGAGATCTCCCCACCAACTGTTCGGAAACCTGTTGCTATCCCACCTACCAGCATATCTGCTACTGTCCCTGTTCATGTTCCAATCATTACCCCTGTCATCGAGTCATCTGACGCTTGGTGCAAAGAGATCACCGGTGAGCCTGCCCGGATGGAGGCACCGAAGAAGGTAATTGTTGAAACCTCTAGGCAGGAGATAGAGGAAATTTTGAAGATTATCAAGAAAAGAGACTACAACGTAGTCGAACAGCTGGGGCAAACCCCGTCGAAGATCTCCATGTTATCCTTATTGTTGTGCTCAGAAGCCCGTGCAAAGGCTTTGATTTCTTTCCTTAAAACTGCGCATGTGCCGCAGGAAACATTCGCTGATCAATTCAAAGACTGTGTGGCTAGTTTGACCGCTGACAACGGGTTGGGTTTCTCCGACACAGATCTGACTGCCAAAGGAAAGAATCACAATGATGCTTTGCATGTTTCGATCGAGTGCAGGGGCACTACTTTGGCCCACGTGCTGGTGGATATTGGGTCCTCGTTAAATGTTTTACCCAAGAAAGAGTTAGATGGTTGGATTGTGAAGGGTTGGTTCTGAAGCCAAGCAATATTATGGTTAGGGCCTTTGACGGGTCCAAAAGGATGGTGCACGGGGAGGTGAAAGTCCCTGTTAATGTTGGTTCCAAGACTTTCGCGTCTACATTATATGTAATGGACATTTGACCATCCTATTCTTGTTTGTTGGGTCGCCCGTGGATTCATAAGGTTGGGGCCGTAACTTCTACGCTCCATCAGATGTTAAATTATCTAGTGAAGGGGAAAATTGTTACGGTACGAGGAGAAGAGGAATACATGGTGAGCCACCTTAACTCTTTTCGGTATGTGGAGATGGATGAGGAGTTCATTGAAACCCCATGTCAAAACTTTGAAGAAGTCCCCCAGACTCTGGCGTCGACTGAAATTGTCGCTGAAGATCCTCCAAAGAAGATGGCTTCCCTCAAGGATGCCCGGGCTGTTATTGAAAAAGTTGGGTGTGCGAATTGGGGTCAACTCCCTGACTTTGCACACAAGACTGACAAGTTTGGTTTGGGTTTTACTGCAGAAGCTCAAAGGGATGTTCGGCGTGCGCGGATTGGAAGACCTCCCCTGCGTATCAGTAATCCGGAAGTGAGTGTGATTGAAGATGATGATGAAGAGTTTGAGTTTGACAGCTGGATTTACCCGACTACCGACGGTGGGTTAAGCAATTGGAAGGAAAATGACTTCGTGCCCATTTCTTTTATTACACAATAATAAGAATTTTGTTTTGAGATTTGTAACAAATAGTTTTAAAACTTTATGGCCCGGTGTCTTACCTGAGGCACCGTGGCTTTGTCTGTGAGGGCTTAATATTTGTCATTTCCATATATCATCAATAAAAGAATTGGACATTTTCTTGCATTACGATATTTGCGCTCCTTGTTTTTTCTTTTCTATCTTGCAAAACAGCTATGTGTCTTACACAAACTCACATATACAGGTCTACATCCACTCTGGATCCCGTTGATAATGACTCTGCTACTGCCAGTTATGACTTCGAAAGTCCGATCAACCAAGTCGAGGACGAAGGTGAGGATGATTGTGAAGTTCCTGGGGAACTTGCTAGACTGTTACTTCAGGAAGAGAGGGCCATTCAGCCGCATGAAGAGCCAGTGGAAACAATAAATCTGGGTACAGAGGTAGACAAGAAAGAGGTCAAGATCGATGCAAATTTGGAGCCTAGATTCAAGCAACGGTTGATACAAATGTTGCGTGACTATGTTGAGATCTTTGCCTGATCTTATGAAGATATGCCTGGGTTGGATACCGATATTGTGGTTCACCGCTTTCCAACTAAGGAAGATTGTCCTCCAGTGAAATAGAAAGTTTGCTGAATGCGCCCGGAGATGTCTGAGAAAATCAAAGCTGAGGTGATGAAACAGTTTGATGCCAGTTTTCTAGCTGTTACTTCTTATCCGCAGTGGGTTGCCAACGTGGTTCCAGTGCCGAAGAAAGATGGTAAGGTTCGAATGTGTGTTGACTATAGGGATCTGTACAGGGCAATCCCCAAGAATGATTTCCCTCTTCCTCATATCGATGTTTTGGTTGACAATACCACACAACATAAGGTCTTCTCCTTTATGGATGGTTTCTCTGGTTATAATCAGATTAAGATGGCTCCCGAGGATATGGAAAATACAACCTTTGTTACGCAATGGGGTACCTTTTGCTACAAGGTCGTGCCGTTTGGATTAATGAATGTTGGGGCAACGTATCAGCGCGCCATGGTCGCTTTGTTCCACGACATGATTCACCATGAGATTGAGGTATACGTTGAAGACATGATTGCAAGATCCCAGATTGAAGAGGAACATCTTGACCATCTCCAGAAGTTATTTGACAGGTTGAAGTTGTACAGACTGAGGCTAAATACGAACAAGTGCACCTTCGGAGTGAGGTCTGGTAAGCTGCTGGGTTTCGTCGTTAGTGATAAAGGTATTCAAGTGGATCCTGCAAAGGTGAAGGCTATACAGGAAATGCCAGCTCCCCGAACAGAAAAAGAAGTCAGAGGCTTTTTGGGACGTCTGAACTACATTGTCCGATTCATCTCACACCTAACTGCTACTTGTGAGCCAATCTTCAAGTTACTGAAGAAAGATCAAGTGATAAGATGGAACGATGAATGTCACTCATCTTTCGAAAGGATCAAAGAATATCTCCAAGAGCCACCTATTCTGATGCCCCCAGTTGAAGGAAGACCTTTGATCTTATACTTGACAGTACTTGACAATTCGATGGGGTGTGTGCTGGGGCAGCATGACGATTCTGGCCGAAAAGAGCATGCTATTTACTACCTTAGCAAAAAGTTTACCGACTGCGAGACCCGATACTCGTTGCTTGAGAAAACTTGCTGCGCTTTGGCATGTGCTGCTCTCCGGCTGAGACAGTATATGCTGACTCACACTACTCTGTTGATATCAAAGATGGATCCAATCAACTATATCTTCAAAAAGCCTGCCTTGTCCGGAAGAATAGCAAGATGGGAGATGATATTGACTGAGTATGACATCCAATACATGACTCAAAAGGCAATCAAGGGAAGTGTGTTGGCAGATCATTTGGCACATCAAGCAGTGGACGATTACCAGTCTATGAACTTTGAATTCCCGGATGAAAACATCATGTTGGTGACTGACTGTGAAACACCTGGACCGGATGAAGGACTTGAGGAAGGATCCCGATGGTCTATGTATTTCAATAAAGCTTCAAACTCTTTGGGTAATGGCATTGGCTCCGTGATCATATCTCCTGAAGGCTGTCATACTCCGTTTACCGCCCGATTATGTTTTCACTGCACCAACAACATGGCGGAGTATAAAGTGTGCATTATGGGTCTTCGAGTAGCTATTGACCTAAGGATTAAGTTCTTAAGTGTATTCGGAGATTCCTCTCTCGTGATCAGTCAGATCAAAGGTGATTGGGATACGAAACACCCAAATCTTATTCCTTGCAAAGAGTATGTATTGACGTTGATTCCTCACTTCAAGGAGATAACCTTTGAACACTTCCCCAGAGAGGAGAATCAGTTGGCGGACGTGTTAGCTACGATGTCTTCTATGTTCAAGGTCAGATGGGACAATGAGGCTCCCCATATTTCCATTGAGAGGTTGGACGAACCTGCACATTGCTATGACATTGAGACTGAGGAGGTAGCAGATAAACCATGGTTTCACGAGGTAAAAAGGTATCTTAAGGCTCAAGAATACCCTGAGGGTGCATATGTTAACGATAAGAAGTTTCTGAGAAGGTTCGCAGCGAAGTTCTTCATCAGTAATGGTATCCTTTACAAGCATAACCATGATTCGACCTTACTGCGTTGTGTGGATAAGAACAAGGTAGAAAGGATTATGGTAGATTTACATGAAGGTACTTTTGGAACTCATTCCAGTGGGCACACCATGGCAAAGAAGATCCTTCGAGCAGGATATTATTGGTCCACCATGGAATCCGACTGTTATTAGCATTCTCGAACCTTTCATAAGTGCCAAGTCTATGCTGATAAGGTACACATACCTCCAATACCTCTGAACGTCTTGACAGCTCCTTGGCCTTTCGCAATGTGGGGCATCGATATGATTGGTGAGATCAGACCTACTGCGTCCAACGGGCATCATTTCATCTTGGTAGCGATTGATTACTTTATAAAGTGGTTTAAAGCAGCTTCCTTTGCTACTGTAACCAAGAACGTCGTGGCACCGTTTATTCGGAACAATTTGATCTATCGATATGGTGTACCAGAGAGGATCATTACAGACAATGGTATAAATCTCAACAATACGATGATCACTGAGCTCTGCAAGCATTTCAAGATACAACATCACAACTATTCTCCTTACCGGCCGAAGATGAATGGGGCTGTTGAAGCGGCTAATAAGAATATCAAGAAGATTGTGCAGAAGATGACGGTAACATATAAAGACTGGCACGATATGTTACCGTTTTCTCTTCATGGGTACCGTACCTCAGCGCGGACGTCAACAGGGGCAACACCCTATTCCTTGGTATATGGCATGGAGGCCGTCTTGCCCATTGAAGTTCAGATACCCTCTCTTCCAATTATGAAGGATGCAGGTTTGAGTGAGAACGACTGGATCTAAACCCGACTTGATCAGCTGAACTTAATCGACGAAAAGAGACTTACTGCTATTTGTCATGGTCAGAAGTATCAAAAACCGATGATCAAGGCATTTAACAAGAAAGTTAGATGACAAGAGTATCAAGTTGGGGATCTGGTGATCAAACGCGTCATATTACCTCAAGGTGATTGCAGGGGAAAATGGACCCCTACGCACGAAGGGCCATTTGTGGTTAAGAACATTTTCTCAGGAGGAGCTATGATTTTAACCACCATGGATGGTGACGACCTACCTCACCCCGTCAATGCAGGCATAGTGAAAAAATACTACGCATAATCAAAGACCCGCTAGGTTGACTGGCCTAGGAAAAAATAAGGGCTTCCCGGCGAACCAAAAGGGTTCAGGCAAAAATAAGGGATGAAAATGAAAAAATCTGTACACCCGGCAAGTCGAAAACCTGAAAAGGTGGCTTGGGCAAAAAAGAGTATCCCGGTGGACTGAAAATTCAAAAGGGCGGTCCAGGAAAAAATTAGGGATCAAAGCATAACACTATGTCTCGTTGGATCATCTTGCAACCAGATTTCGATATCGAATATCAAGCTCGGACGATGCTAATCAGTCTGATCCACCTTAAACCGAGTAGTAAAGTGATGAGATGCTCGAGGATATAAAGGCAATAGCAGAGTTGGAACCCAGTGGGATCGTTCACATGGCTGTTTTTCTTTCTTTTTACACAAATTGTATAAACTCTATTGTTCAACGGCGTTCTCTTACTAGGACGTCAGCCTCTTGTATAAAAAACACCTATTTACAGGCTGACTCCAAAACCAATACAACTCATTTCCACAAAGAAATTTCAAATTGTTTTGTTTTTCTGTTTTGTTTTGCAAGAACGTCTAGTGTTCATTTTTTTGATATATGCATTTGACATTAATTGCTGCTCATGAGTATTTACATGCAAAACAAAAGACGATTACTCGTAATATCAGAAACAGGGGAAAATAAGAAATGCCCAAACCGTACAGTTGCTCTATCCACCAGGTATAGGGATATACCTAGTTGGAGAAAACGATTGAAAGTACATTCACTACCCGCAGAGTAAGAAAAAGATAGTGACATTAGCGGTCCTGAACAGGACACCACTCTCCCCACTTGAGGCTCACAACCGCGAATGAGTCAGCGATATTCTCCCCCAAGCAGAGTTTATCTATCACCAGCACTGGAAGATTATCCCCAGTAGAGTCTGGAAAACTGTCCCAGTAGAGTCTAAAAGATTATTCCCCGTGAAGTGGCAACTAGAAAATCATCCCCAGCGGAGTTCATTCCTTTTTACAAACAGAAACTCAATCCCCAACAGAGTTTATCATCGCCGACAATGATGATTCATCTCCAGCCGAGGTTATTTCTCCAAATCAACAGGTCCTCTAGCAGAATATGACCTCCCTACAGAGTCATTTCCTCGTCAGTTTATTCCCCAGCGGAGTTATCCTTTCCTGCGGGTTTATTCTCACAATCATCTTCATTCACTATCCCCAGCAGAAACGAAGAATTCAACTCTTTTCTCCAGTAGCAATCCGGGATTTATTTTCCCCAGCTAAAAACATCACATTTCCATACATCATGACACATGCATATACGCATCATACAAACACAATCTCATTTATTTTGAGAACATCATTGCTTGATACATATCACACATTACATACAACTAACCTTTACCTTTCAGGAAAGATACAATCAAAATTCAAGCTGTGAAGCCCAGATACGACTGGATAATAGTTTAATCCCCAGTAAGTCGCTGTAAAGCCTGGACCACGACCAGATAGTAGTTCATTCTCAACTTTCCTCTTCAATAGAGATGTTTCCTCAGTAGAATACGGACGACCAAAGTTCCTAAAATTCAACAGAGATGATTCCTCAATCGAATACGGATGACCGAAGTTCCTAAAATTCAATAGAGATGATTCCTCAGTAGAATATGGACGATCGAAGTTCCTAAAATTCAACAGAGATGTTTCCTCGGTAGAATACGGGCGACCGAAGTTCCTAAAATTCAACAGAGATGATTCCTCAGTCGAATACGGACGACCGAAGTTCCTAAAATTCAACAGAGATGATTCCTCAGTCGAATACGGACGACCGAAGTTCCTAAAATTCAACAGAGATGTTTCCTCAGTAGAATACGGACGGCCGAAGTTCCTAAAATTCAACAGAGATGTTTCCTCAGTAGAATAAAGACGACCAAAGTTCCTAAAATTCAACATAGATGGTTCCTCGGTAGAATACAGACGACCGAAGTTCCTAAAATTCAACAGAGATGATTTCTCGGTAGAATAACGGACGACCGAAGTTCCTAAAATTCAAACAGAGATGACTCACCAGCAGAATAACGGACGACCGAAGCTCCTAAAATTCTACTTCTCTCAACAAAGATCAGCCTTACCCAGCAAAATATTCCTCAATGACAGGTATACAAGATCTCGCTAAGGAATCTCTTATGCGATCGACACTCCTTCGGATGGCATCTTTAAGCCCATCCCATCGTCAGAAATTTCCAAATGGCATCTGTAAGCCCATCCCCGACATCGCAAGACGGATACCACTTCATGCGAGTGCAAATTTCTGGGCACTCTAGTGTTCAATCATCTTCCACCTTCGGATCACGAAAGACACGCAAGCCAATCTACATCCCCAGGTTTAAGAAGATTGAACAGGGGAAGCTTTTTTACCCCAAAAGTTTCCCTCCCATATTCCTCAAAACATTTCAAGAAAGATCCTCAAGTTGCTCAAGGTAGTCCAAGGGTTGGCCAAACAAGCTCTCTCCTAAGGCAGTCTACCTCAAATTAGGGTTTCATGTTGCATCAAGATACTTGAGTCCAAGGGACCCCAAATGCTCAAAATTGTCCCAATATGTTTTCAAGAACATCCATGTCAAGTTTCAAGACCTATAGAGGAAATTTTCTCAGTCAATTGCTCAAAGGCCTGAAAATTGACTATGCTAGGGAAAAAGTCAATTGTGGCCCACATACAGTCAAACCTCAAGATTTTTAGTCCACATTCTCATTTTTGAAGGATATTTCATCATTTGATCAAGGGTTGATCATGATTCATCAAGGATTTCTCATAATTCATCAAGACTCAAAAGTTGCTAAATTAGGGTTTTGTAGGAAAAGTCAACTAAACTTTGACCAAGCATAACTTTCTCATACTTTATGAGAAATGACCCATCCAAAGCTCATTTTGAATAGGATGAAATTCCCTACAATCCATCTTCATCTCCCAAGTTCAAAATATGCACTCACAAGAAGTTATGATGTGGACATTATAGGTCATTTTGAAAAGTCAACAAAAACACCTTTTTTGTCAAAGATTCATACATAAGAATGGAATATCAAATTGAGATAAGACCAAAATGTTTGATTAGAGGACATCTCAAGCTTTCTAAAAATTCCAAGAACACCTCCAAAGAGTCAAAATTGAGGAAGTTATGCATTGGTGAAGTTGACCTTTTTTGCAAAATTGCCAAAAGTCAACTATGCCTAAAACTTCAATTTTTGCCAAATGGGCCCAATCTTTTTCACTTGTTCTGAGTTGGAAAAATGGTCCACGAGCCCTAGCCTTTTCCACTTGTCATTATCTTATTTTTATTATTTATTTTGATTTTTATTTAAATTAAATCATTTTAAATCAAAAAAATTATAGAAAATCCAAAATATTGAAAATAAAAGATTTTGTGCTTGTTTCAGGTTTTAAATTACAGCTAGCATCAAAACAAACTTGTGTAAAGGCTTGGTGTGCATAAAAAGATTAGATTTAGGCCATTTTTGGAAAGATTTTAAGGTAAATCAAATCAAGATCAAACTCATTGATGGAGGAAGATTGAGTGCATTCTTTCAACCCTAATTCACTCCTCAATACATGAGGAGTGTGTGCAGACCAAAAGAGGCTAGAGAAGGAGGCGCAGCATCAAGAACAGAACTTGTAAAAATCAAGAAAAAGTGCAAACACGATTTCATTGTTCCAGGCCAATTCAATACTTTTTGCCCATTCCAATCGATTCTTGGAAGTGTAGGCAAGCAGAAGCAATCAAGAGCAAAGCCTTTCCAGTACCAAAAAGCGTTGTAAGTCATCCACGACATCCATGAATTTTTGAATTCGGTTTGCATGATTTAGGCATTGTTAGCATGAATTAACCATATATTATTGATCCATAGAACATTTGCAAGCTCTCTGTATTCTTTGATTGCATTTTCATGGCTTGTGCTGGATTTCACCATGGCTAGGGTTTACAGCTTCAATTTAGGAGTTTTCTGTGCAGGCGAAATTAGGCCATGAAAGGGACACCATTACACTCAGGAGGTCCAGAAGAATCGATTGGTGGCCCTAGTTTTTATTTATTTTGCTCATAGTTGATTTTGAGAATACACAGGCCTGTAGTGACGGACAAACGTCCGTAGGTAAAAGTGTTTCACTTTTACCAACGGTGCAAGGAGGGAGACGGAGACGTGGCTTCATCTAATTCATCTATTTGAATTTTCGCGCAAATATTTTATTGTTTCGCTTGTTTTATATATAATAATTCTTGTTTATATTATGTACAACAAACACAAGCGGTGCAGTGGTAGCCAGACAAGCGTTAAGGCATTGGAAAGCTTGAGGTCAGGGGTTCGACCCCTGCCTCCAACGTTTGTTAATTTTCTTAATTCCTTTCAGGAAATCCAGCATGCACCAAGGACTAAGGACCATCATGCACTCTCACCATCCAATCTGCCAAGTGGCCAAATGGCCAAATCTGATGGTCATCATCTGGAGGAGCCCCATAAGCTACAGTCAGCATGCAACACTGGATCCAAAAAAGTCAAACGGACCTCACTCTTCTTGGGCCCAGAATCACTATTTGCACCTTCCAAATACTTTTCAGGCCCATTATCTCTTTCTATTTTCTTTTATATTTTGTTTTATTTCATTTAATTTATATTTATTTATTTACTAACCAATCAACTATTTTCTTTTTTATCAAAAAATCACAAAAATATTACTTTTCATAAATTAGGTCTAGACTTTATTTTTATTAAAAAATTAATTAATTAAATTAGGTTTGTTAATTTAGATAACTTTAGTTTCTTTTTTGTACATGATTAAAATTAATTAGAACAAATACGTTTTTATTTCTAATTTAATTATATTTTCTTTTTCCTAAAAATAACCAAAACATAAAAAATAGGTCATGTAATTATTTTTATTAATTAATTTAATTAAACTAATTATTTGTATATTTAATTTTAAAACCTAATCTTTTTTTCTTAAAAATAATTAAAAACAACAAAAATATTTTTCTTTTGATTAGGTTAGAAGGGTCAAAACCCTAATTTCTTCCCGATCTTAATTTTGCTCGCGCGCTTTATGTTTATTATTTATCATATTGATGTAACTGCCTACAGTTTATAATAGTTTAATTAGGACGTTTATTTCCATTTATCGCTTTATTTTTAAAGGGTTTATTTTTGGCTATGTAAATACCCGAAGCCTTGTAATAGCTTAGTTTAATTTCCGCATTTTAAATTCCGCAAAATATTAACTGTTAGATGTATGATATTAGGATGCGTGACAAGAATGTATGATTAATTTTAAAACAGTTAGATAACCCTAAAATGTGAAAAGATAAATAAACTGAAATTGAATCACTCGCACATGCACACTCCTAGGGTACACTTCCACTTGGTTGCCTTTGGTAAACAATCATTGAGTATAGGGTATTTTAGTGGTCGTCCTTTTGTCCAAAGATCAATGTTGCCTCAGAATGGTTGCCTCAGATATTGTTGCCTCGGATAATTGATCTAAGACATTAGGGTTATTACTAAGACGTCCTAACATTGCTTTAGTGACCGTACGTCCCTTTCGAATTGACCCTCAAACTCCAACGACGATGCTACCTACTCACTAATAGTGGGATAGCATTGTCTAAAGGAAACAAGCATAGAACAATTCTTTTTTCGAGTAGGTAGATTAACTCTTAAGTACTTGCTCAAACAAAATAAACTTGTTTTCACACTTACACTCCTTTACAAACAAAATTTTCAAAAATACTTCATTACACTCTTGAAGACAGAAGCAAGAGTTAAATCGAAGTCAAAACAAAAGCTTTTCAAATCACACAAACACAGAGAAAACAATTTTGAAAATGATGAGCAAGTACCTAAGAGCCCGTAGACAACTACGAATAGAAAGGGTGATAATACCTTCCCTTTCTATAATCTACCTCTCGTACTCAGAAATATCTTGAAAAAGGAATTTTTCTGTGCTTTTTTTCCTTTCCTTGTTGGATGAAATAAATGTCGATGACGAATCTTTCTTACCGCGACATTTTGCAAACACAAACGCAAAACGCAAACCAGCAATTCCTTAAAAAAGGGGAAACACGTCCCGGTTCTGGCCACCGTATCACACTGTCTGTTTGAGGAAAGTAAATCCTTGAATGCTACTGAGGATATGTTGAAATTTCCATGTCTTGAAGTTGAAGTACTGGTGAACTTTTGTTGAGAGAAGTAAATTCAATGCCATGTACTGCTTGTAGGATCTGTTTGGGGAATCCTGATAAATTTGATGATTTCTACCGGGGATTAATAGTTTGAAATTTGTTCCGCTGAGGATTTCTTATGGAATAGCCTAGAGACATTTTCCTGTCCTTTCAACCTATCAGTAATTGTCTTACTCATTTTGTTTATTTGTAAACAGTAATTATGTTCAAATGCATATGTTTATTAATGAATCATTGGACGTTTTTTGCAAATAAAATACAAGTGTAAAGAAAAAGACAAGTAGTTTTTTGTACTTTCAAAGAGATATCTTTGTATTGACTTTGAATAAACATTCTAGTAAGAGAATGGTGCCATAAAACAAGAAAAGTTTATACAAAGAGAGATAGCTATGTGTAATAATCCCATGGGGTTCCCATTTTGCTATAGCCTTCGCATCTCTGAGCATCTTATCTACTTGTTGCTTTGTCCGAAGATGATTGAATTGATCAGAAACTCCGAGTTTGTTAGTGGGAGTCAAAGGTCGTCTGTAAAGTGATCCGACGAGACTTAGTCATACGCTTTAATTCCCTAACTTTTGCCTGGACCACCCTTTAGGGTTTTCAGTCCACCGAGAAAGCCTTTTTTGCCCAAGTCACCCTTTCGGGTTTTCAACTTGCCGGGTGTACAGAGTTTTTTTAATTTTATCCCTAATTTTTGCCTGAACCTTTTTGGTTCGCTGGGATGCCCTTGTTTTGCCTAAGTGTGTCAACCTAGCGGGTCTCTTATGTGTAGTATCTTTTGACTATGTCTGCGTTCACAGGGTGTGGCAGGTCGTCGCCGTCCATGGTGGTCAAGATCATTGCCCCACCGGAGAATATGTTCTTGATTACAAATGGTCGTTAATAGTTAGGAGTCCATTTTCCCCTGGGATAACTTTGTGGTAAGATGATACGTTTGATCACTAAATCCCCAACTTGATATACTTGGCTCCTGACTTTCTTGTTGAAAGCCTTGATCATCCGTTTTGATACATTTGACCATGGAAAACAACAATAAGTCTTTTTTCATCAATTAAGTTCAGTTGATCAAGTCGAGTCTGGATCCAATCGTCTTCACTTAAACCTGCATCCTTCATAATTCTCAGAGAGCGGATCTGAACCTCAATAGGCAAGACATCTTCCATGCCATAAACCAGAGAATAGGGTGTTGCCCTAGTTGATGTGCGAGCCGTGGTACGATACCCGTGAAGAGCGAATGGTAGCATCTCATGCCAGTCTTTGTATGTGACTGTCATCTTTTGTATGATCTTTTTAATGATTTTATTTACAGCTTCGACAACACCATTCATCTTTGGCCGATAGGGAGAAGAACTGTGATGCCGAATCTTGAATTGCTCACACAAAGCAGTGATCATAGTGTTATTAAGATTTGTACCATTGTCAGTGATAATTCTTTCTGGGATATCGTACCGGCAAATGAGATTTTGCTTGATGAAGCGGGCAACAACATTCTTAGTAACGGAAGCGAAGGAAGCTGCTTCGACCCACTTTGTAAAATAGTCAATGGCCACTAGGACGAAGAGGTGTCCATTGGAGGTTGTAGGTTTGATCTCCCCAATCATATCAATTCCCCACATAGCAAAGGGCCAAGGAGCCGTCAAGACATTCAGAGGAACCGGAGGTACGTGCACCTTGTCAGCATAAATTTGACACTTATGATAGGTCCGAGAGTGTTGATAGCAGTCTGCTTCTATGGTAGACCAATAATAGCCTGCCCGTAGGATTTTCTTTGCCATCATATGCCCACTGGAGTGAGTGCCAAAAGTACCTTCATGTAATTCAGCCATGATCTTTTCCACTTCAACCTTATCCACACACTGAAGCAGAATGGAGTCATGATTGCGCTTGTACAGGATGCCATTACTCAAGAAGAATTTAGAAGAGATTCTCCTTAAGAACTTCTTATCATTGATTGAATCTCCTTCCAGATATTCTTGAGCCTCGAGATACCTTTTGACTTCATGAAACCAAGGCTGGTCCACTACCTCTTTAGTATTAATCTGGTGACAGTGTGTTGGTTCATCCATTCGTTTGATAGTAATCTGGGGAGCCTCATTATCCCAATTAAGTTTAAACATAGATGACATTGTGGCTAGAGCGTCTGCTAGCTGATTTTCTTCTCACGGGAAATGCTCAAAGGTAATCTCCTCAAAATGTGGTAGCAATGTCAAAACATTTTCTTTGTAAGGGATAAGATTTGGATGTTTAGTGTCCCATTCTCCTTTGATCTGACTGATGACCAAAGATGAATCTCCAAACACATCTAAAGACTTGATTCCCAAATCTATGGCAGCCTTGAGACCAAAGATGCATGCTTCGTATTCCGCCATGTTGTTCGTACAGTTGAAGCAAAGTCTGGCAGTAAAGGGAGTATGGCACCCTTCTGAAGATATGAGTACAACGTCGATACCATTACCAAGTGCATTGGAGGCCCCATCAAAGAACAGGGTCCATCGTGATCCTTGTTCAGGTCCGTCGTATGGCCTGATTTCTTCACAGTTGTCTAATGTCATGATGTCTTTGTTAGAACAAAGTTTGAATCTACTACCCTAAGTTAAAGTTTTGATGATAACAAAATGCAAGAATAAATAAATTGTATAATTCATATGAGACATATAAGCTACCTAAAAATTATATTGTGCATTTACAGAAACTCTGATGGATATCAGCATAAGAATGTCAACATCAGCATCAGAAGATGAAATATCATATGCCGGCATCAGAAGATGAAATATCATATGCCAGCATCAGAAAATCAAAGCATGTGCTTACGCTGAAGCTTGATGAACAGATCTACGCTTAACATACTCTAAACTCTGATCAAGACCAAAACAATATCATCAGTACCTAGAAGCGTCAGAATAAGCCAAAGCCAATAACACGCTGAATTGACAACGGTAATGTGCATTCAAGACACTTTATTACCAACGACTTTATTCCAAGACAAATATCTTCTCAATATGGAAAGAACATAATGGGCATTGAAATGGAATAACTGACTACAACGTATCTTTTCCAAGGATATATAAACAAGTCAGTGAGAAATGAATTGGCTAATGCTCTACAACTCTTTACACGCCTAAAGCAAATCATCTTCATCCTCACTCATACAGCTTGCTATATCTCTCAAATTGCTTACTCTATAGTTATAGCATCCTAGTTTCACATAAGCTTAATTTGTGTATTATCACAGTTGTGATATAAAGTTTTTGTAGAAAACATTCAACACACATAGTATTCATTTATCTGTAAGAAAGAATTTCCTTGAGAAACCGGTCTGTGGTTTAGACTCAAGAAGGCTTTAGCAGTTGTTAAAGAAGTTGTAATATTCAATTGAATATAGTGGATTAAGACCTCGTTGGAGAGAGGCGAAATCACCTTGACGGATGGACTGGAGTAGTTTGAGATCAAACGAACCAGGATAAAAATAACGTGTTGTCTGCATTTGATTTCAAGTTTTACAATTCAACCCCCCTTCTTGTGTTTTTCACTTCTTCAATTAGCATTAGAGTGCCTAGTTCTGAGCTAAAACACTTAACCATGTCAGTACAAGATCCAGCGTCAGAAAAACACAATGGCAGGAACATATCAACACACCAGCAATGACAACAATGAAGATAGAGACAGATTCAACGGCAAACCTCTAGTCTTTGATGGAGAGAATTTTGATTACTGGAAAGACAGAATTGAAAGCTTCTTTCTGGCACATGATACTGATCTGTGGGACATGGTGACAGATGGATACACGCACCTAGTGAATGCAAGTGGTCAGAAGATTGACAGGAAGGAAATGTCTGATCAACAAAAGCGTGACTTCAAAAATCACCACAAGGCCAGAACTATTCTTCTCAGCGCCATCTCTTACGCTGAATATGAAAAGATATCTAATAGAGACACTGCAAAGAGTATGTTTGACTCTCTCAGAATGACGCATGAAGGCAACATTCAGGTCAAAGAAACTAAAGCTCTTGCGCTCATTCAGAAGTATGAGGCATTCAAAATGGAAGAAAGTGAATCAATTGAAACGATGTTCTCAAGATTTCAAATTCTGGTGGCTGGTCTCAAAGTTCTGGACAAAGGGTATTCTACTGCTGATCATGCCAAGAAGATCATCAGAAGCTTGCCAAAACAGTGGAGGCCAATGGTTACAGCGCTGAAGCTAGCTAAAGATCTCAACAAAATCTCTCTGGAGGAACTTATCAGCTCCCTCAGAAGTCACGAGATAGAGCTAGAAGCTGATGAACCTCAGAAGCAAGGTAAGCCTTTAGCTTTAAAATCTAACAGAAAATCTGACTCCAAAGTTTTGCAGGCTGTTGAAGAAACCTTTGATGGGTCCTCATCAGAAGAAGACGAACTTTCCCTCCTCTCCAGAAGAGTGAACCAACTATGGAAGCAGAGGCAAAGAAAGTTCAGGAATACCTTAAGATCCGATCAGAATGAGTCCTCCTCCAGATACAGAAGGTCAGACTCCTCCTCTGGATACAGAAGATCTGAAGGCTCTTCAGGAAGCAGAAAGCCAAACACCAAGGACATCATCTTCTATGAATGCAACGAGCAAGGACACTACAAGAGTGACTGTCCAAAGCTTCAGAGGGAAAAGCCCAAAAAGAAGTTTGGAAGGGAAAATAAGAAGAGTCTCATGGCTACATGGGATGACTCTGACTCGTCTGAAGCTGACTCAGAATCAGATGATGAGAGAGCAAACATAGCTCGCATGGCTAACATATCAGAAGACAGTGAAGCTTCTGAATCAGACTCTGAATCAGACACCGAAGAGGTATTCCCTGACTTTGCAATTAATTTTACTAAGGCTGAACTTGCTAAAAGCCTTAACGAAATTCTGGAAAGATATCAGCAGATCAGAGTTAAATTCAGAAACTTGAAAAGGAATCTTGATTCTGACTCTGATAAAACTGAGAGTCTCAAATTGGAAAATTCTGAGTTGAAAAATAAAATTTCAAAATTAGAAAATCTTTTACAAAACTCTCAGAAGGAAACAATTTCTGAAACTCCCAGCAGCGCTGATGAGATCATCAAGGAGTATGATCACAGCTTTCAGAAGTTCCTTGCTAAAAGCATAGATAGAAGCAAAGTGGCTTCAATGATCTATGGAGTTAGTAGAAACGGCAAAAAGGGAATAGGATACCAAGGTAAGGTACCTACACCAAAGAATGCCATGGATCTAATTATTAAACACACTCCTCTGAATTCACACTTTGTGTATGGTCACACACATGACATTAAATATACTAGTAGTAATTACTCTGTGAAACCAAAATTCAACCAGAGTTTTGGTAAAGCTAACAAATCAGGACCCAAGAAAATATGGGTACCTAAGGATAAAATAATACATGTTGCAGATATCTTTAGCAGCAAATCAGAAACACCAGTCATGGTACCTGGACTCTGGCTGCTCACGACACATGACGGGAAGAAGGCATATGTTCCAAAGCCTGGAACTTAAGCCTGGAGGACACGTAGGCTTTGGAGGCAATCAGAGGGGAAAGATCATTGGCTCTGGAACAGTAGGTAATGGAAATCTTCCCTCTATAAATAATGTTCTATTAGTAGATGGATTAATGCATAATCTGTTATCCATAAGTCAATTAAGTGATAACGGTTATGATATAATATTTAATCAAAAATCATGTAAAGTTGTTAGTCAGAAAGATGGGACTATCCTATTTAATGGAAAGAGGAAAAACAACATTTATAAAATCAAACTTTCTGAACTGAAAAGTCAGAATGTAAAGTGTCTTCTGTCTGTTAACAACGAGAAATGGATCTAGCACAGAAGATTGGGGCATGTTAGTATGAGAAGAATATCTCAGATTAACAAACTCAATCTGGTCAGAGGACTTCCTAATCTGAAGTTTAATTCAGATGCTCTGTGTGAAGCATATCAGAAAGGAAAGTTTGCAAAACCTGCTTTCAAATCTAAAACGTTGTTTCCACCTCTAAGCCATTAGAACTTCTGCACATTGACTTATTTGGACAAGTTAAAACTACTTCAGTCAGTGGCAAGAAGTACGGGTTAGTAATCGTAGATGACTATAGCAGATGGACATGGGTAAAGTTCTTAAGACACAAGGACGAGTCACACTCTGTGTTTGTCACCTTCTGTAACTAAGTTTAGAATGAAAAGGATCTTAGAATCGTTAAAGTCAAAAGTGATCATGGTGGAGAATTTGAAAACAAAGATTTTGAGTCATTCTTTAATGACAGAGGCATTCTGCATGATTTCTCTTGTCCTAGAACTCCCCAGTAAAATGGAGTTGTAGAACGAAAGAACAGAATATTGCAAGAAATGGCCAGAACCATGATCAATGAGACAAACGTTGCTAAGATCTTCTGGGCAGAGGCAATAAACACAGCGTGCTACATTCAGAATACAATCTCCATAAGACCTATTCTGGAAAAGACTCCATATGAATTGTGGAAGAACAGAAAGCCCAACATTTCATATTTTCATCCATTTGGATGTACTTGTTTTATGTTAAATAAAAAAAATTATTTGAACAAGTTTGACTCTAAAGCACATAAGTGTATTATGTTAGGATACTCTGGATGCTCAAGAGGGTATAGAGTATACAATATAGAAACACAGATTGTGGAAGAATCAATCAGTGTTTGTTTTGATGATAAGCTTGACTCTGAAAAGTCAAAGCAGAATGAAGGCTTTGCAGGTATGGAAGTTGAATTCACAGGTTCTGAAGACAAGTCATCAGAAGCTCTCAACAAAGACACTCCTTCAACATCAAAAAGAGGCACTACGAGCAATCCAGCAACATCTGTTGATCAACCTCAGAAAAGACTACCCAGAAGCAGCATGGATCACCTAGAAGAAACAATCTTAGGAAGAAAGGAAGATCCAATCAGAACAAGAGCCAGCTTCAGAAACTCTGAAGAATCCCTCATGGGACTTTTTTCTCTGATTGAACCTGCTTCAATTGATGAAGCATTTCTGGACAATGACTGGATTCTAGCAATGCAAGAAGAGCTGAATCAATTCACCAAAAATGACGTGTGGGATCTAGTTCCCAGACCAAAAGGATTCAACGTCATTGGAACAAAATGGTTGTTCAGAAACAAACTGAATGAACAAGATAAAGTCATCAGAAACAAAGCACGACTGGTAGCACAAGGTTATAGTCAGCAAGAGGGGATAGACTATACAGAAACCTTTGCTCCAGTCGCCAGGTTAGAATCTATCAGACTTTTAATTTCTTTTACTGTTAATAAATGCATCACTCTATATCAGATGGATGTCAAGAGTGCATTCTTAAATGGCTATATAGAAGAAGAGGTTTATATGCACCAACCTTCTGGTTTTGAAAGTACAAAAAATCCAGAGTATGTTTTCAAACTAAAGAAGTCACTGTATGGTTTGAAACAAGCTCCCAGAGCTTGGTATGAAAGACTAAGTAACTTTCTGTTAGAAAAGGAATTCACCAGAGGGAAAGTGGACACAACCTTATTCTGTAAGACAGTTAAGAATGACATCTTAGTGTGTCAGAATTATGTTGACGATATTATATTTGGATCTACTAATCCTTCTCTTAGAAGAAAATTTGCTAAGTGTATGCAGGCAGAATTTGAGATGAGCCTCATGGGGGAACTGAAATTCTTTTTGGGAATTCAGATCAATCAAACTCCAGAGGGAACTTACATTCATCAGAGCAAATATGTCAGAGAACTTCTGAAGAAATTTGATCTCTCAGAATGTAAGTCATCAAAGATTCTAATGCATCCCATGTGCATTCTGGAAAGAGAAGAGGTAAGCAAAAAGGTAGAACAAAAGGTCTACAGAGGTATGATTGATTCTCTTCTTTATCTGAAGGCTTCAAGGCCTGATATTTTATTCAGTGTATGCATTTGTGCAAGATTCCAATCAGATCCTAGAGAATCTCACTTAACAATTGTTAAGCGAATTTTCAAGTATCTGAAAGGTACTACTAATCTGGGTTTATTTTATAGAAAATCTAGTGATTACAGCTTAGTAGGTTACTGTGATGTTGACTTTGCTGGAGACAGAGTAGAGCGTAAAAGTACTTCTGGAAGCTGCCAGTTTCTGGGAGAAAATATGATCTCTTGGTCCAGCAAAAGGCAATCCACAATTGCGCTATCAACAGCAGAAGCTGAATACATAGCAGCAGCAGGATGTAGCACACAAATGCTCTGGATGAAAAGTCAGCTTGAAGACTTCCAGATATTTGAGAGTAACATTCCTATACTCTGTGACAACACTTCTGCCATTTGCTTTAGTAAAAATCCAATTTTGCATTCTAGGGCTAAGCATATAGAAATAAAACATCATTTCATTAGGGACTATATTCAGAAAGGCATTTTAAACTTAAAATTTATTGATACAGACCATCAATGGGTTGATATTTTCACAAAACCACTTTCTGAAGATAGGTTCAACTTCATTCTGAAACATCTCAGCATGAAGCTCTGCCCAGAGTGAAAATGTTTTAATTTTATATATTAACCTTCAGAATTTGTTTTATTTTACTGTGAACTTATGATCAATCTTCTTTCAGAAATTTAGACATGCAGATTGTATCAGATTCTATCCATAAAGATCTGAGCGTTTCATTTCAAGGATAGATGTGTTGTTCACTAAATCAAACAAGTGTCATCCAGTCATCAGCTAATTCTTGAGGCAGAACATGCGTGCACGCTTCTGAGAAGGCAAAGCGTTGATTGGATGCATTGAGACACATGTCATGGGTAACCGTTCCAAATATCTTTCTAAATCCTCTAAAATCAGCCAACATTAAATGCGAGTAATCATGATTTAATTCTCTCTCTTAAAACGTTTATGATTTCAAAACATTTTTTGAAACCTTTTTAAACGCCTTAACATCATTCATTCACTTTTTACCGTCACTTACAATCTTCAGAATATTTCTGTGTTCTTACTATGTGTTCATCTTTTTTCTCAAAGAAACCCTTTTCAATCTTTTTCTCAAAAACCCTTGTGTGAACATGGCATCCTCTAGCACTCCATCTGCAGGTTCCCAGCAAGATGCTTCTTTTGAACAGTATCAGATTCCTTTCAGAACGCTCCTCACTCCGGTCAAGAACTTGGAAGTTCTATCAGAATTGATAGTAGATTTCAACAGTTTGAAGGAAAATGGCTTTGATTTGTCTGAAGAAATTAAGGCACAAGGTTGGGAAAGGTACTTTGATAGGTTGGTGGGTCCAACGTTCCCCATTTTGGTTAAAGAATTTTGGATACATGCGTCTTCCTCAACTCATCAGGTTACTTCGTATATCATGGGAAAGAAGATTGTGATTACTGAAGATCACATTGCAAGGCTGATTGGATACAATGGTGGTGGTATTCGCTGTATTGACATGGCAGATAGATGTGCAAACTCTTTGCTAGTTGCAAGAGATATTTTCACACATGGGGTTCCCTCCAGCAAAATAAGAGATTTGAAAGATCAGCATAGAATTTGGGCAAAGATTATTCTGGGCTGCTTCAACCACAGGAAGCCTACAAGCTCTCCTGACTATATAAACATAGATCAACAATTTCTGATTTATTTTATTGCAAAGAAGTCCAAGATCAACCTAGCTCATCTTCTGTTCAATCATCTGAAGACAAGCGTCAAGGAAACGAGAGAAGAAGAAATGACTAAAAGGGATTGGATACCCTTCGGCATATTGATATAAGATATTCTAACGGAGAATAGGCTGATTGAACACTTGACAGAGGCACAGGAAATAAGCTCTCTAGAACCTTCTGTTGGTAAGCAGCTGAATGCCAAGAATCTGAAGAAGATGAAGCTGATAGAGAACATAAGGAAGGTGCCCATCATCACTCCTCATGCTGAAATCACCAGCAGAAGAGTCCCTCTGGACAACTTTACTATATTCTCTAAGATTGACTCTAAACTAGTCATTGTTCTCAGATACTTGGATGCTTGTAAAGCTGATGGCACAGATCTTGATCTGAACATTAAAGATCTGCACCAGCAAACACCAGAGGTTACTCTGAAGAAGACTAAGAAGAGAAAGGTTGTATCAGAAGGATCGTCTCAGCAGACCCCAAAGAAGAGAGGTAATCTGTCTTCTATTAATGTTTTAAATTCATCTGCTGTTCCAACATTTATTCCAACCCCAGCTTCATTTGAAATCCCAATTCCCATTCCAACCATTGATGATACTGAACCTGAGTTTGACCCTTCTGAGTCATTAACCCTCAGAAGATCCCGCGCCAAACCTCATAATCCAAAACCTACAACCTCAACAGAACCAGAACTTGAAGAAGTTCTTTCTGAAATAGATCAACACTCTTCCGCTCCCCATACAGAAAATCCAAATCCTCAACCAGAAACTCCCCATTCACCACAACCAGAAACTACACTCTCACCAATACCAGAAGATCCACACTCACCAGAACCAGAAATTCCACAACCTCAATCTCCACAACCAGAACTTAATCCACCTTCACCTCAACACGAATCATCTCCACAACCTGAGTCTCAACACTCTGAGGCTCAATCCCTGAACCTCAATCATCTGAATCCTCTGAACCACGACCCTTAGCCATGCAATTTCCTGGTGGTACCACTATTAATATCCCTCAACTACCATCCTCACCAGAAATTACTCCACCTAATACCCCATCCAGTCCAATAATCATTCCTGATTCTCCTACTCCCTCACCCAAGCAAAATCCAGATGACCACAGCAAGACCTTCATTGATCTAACAGTCCTTGAACACCTTGCTGCCATTATCAATAAAACTGCCATTCCCAAACCCAAATAACCAGATGTTGGTTCTAGCATCTTGAATTTTGAAACAGATATGCAGAAGTGGATTTCTTCTCTAAAACAGGCTAGTCTGGAAGTGATTGATCCCGCTGTTTCAGACCACCTCTGGACACTCTTCAGAAGATGGGTATGCGCTGAAACCTTTAAGCTGCAGGACCAAAGCTATGGACAGGCTCAATAGAACTTCAGCAATCTGCTGAAAGAAATTGAAGGTCCAGTTTTGAGTCAGCTGCTGGAGGATGAAGTTCTTCATCTGGACAGTGAGCCTTGGTCTGGAAAGCGTCCAGCTTCAACAGTTCAACCAGCAGAAGAACAAACAATTCCAGATGAAGATTTAAGTCAAGAAGAAGTTATTGCAGAAAGCTCTCAGAAGCATCCTGATTCTGACACCTCTCAAGCTGCATTGGACAGGCAGACTCTTGAAGAGCTGAAGCAAAATGATCTTCGACTGCAGGAGAGAATGGATGAGAATGATCAACGAATGAAGGAAAGGATGGATGTTCAGGATAGTAAGATTGACTCAGTAGCCAGCATGGTTCATCAGCAGAAGGAAACCACTGATCAGATTAAGAACATGCTAGAAGCTCTGTTCACACGCCTTCCACCCCCTCCTTAGATTTTGTTTCTTGATGTTTTCAGTGTTTTCTTTACATGTTATCTGTAATATTTTCTGAGCTCTGAACTGAATACAATCGTTTTTCTGCACTGATCGTTTTTAACTTCAATTATTTGCACTTTTTGATTGCTGACAAAAAGGGGGAGAAAGAATGATATTTTTCAATAACGGATTACTGAGACAAAAGTCTCAAACATTCTAACACTCTGATATACTTGAATGTTTCTTTGTTCTGCATAAGCTTACATGTACAAGAATCTGATGAACTCTAATACACTGAAGCTCTGCTCTGGTAAAGGAAATATCTGATGCTCAAAGAAAGTTCAATAAAGATCTGATGCTAAAGGACTCATGGAATTAAAGGGAAGTAATAAACTCAGGGGGAGTTTTTCTGATCATAACTCTGATACCTTTTTATTCCCTATCTTCTTATCTTTGATACCTTTCTGTTTATCTCTGATACAATTTATTATTTGGTTATCTCTGATACTTTTTTCTTTAAATTTCAATTGAAAAAAATCCGGTTTTTGTCATCATCAAAAAGGGGGAGATTGTTAGAACAAAGTTTGAATCTACTACCCTAAGTTAAAGTTTTGATGATAACAAAATGCAAGAATAAATAAATTGTATAATTCATATGAGACATATATGCTACCTAAAAATTATATTGTGCATTTACAGAAACTCTGATGGATATCAGCATAAGAATGTCAACATCAGCATCAGAAGATGAAATATCATATGCCAGCATCAGAAGATGAAATATCATATGCCAGCATCAGAAGATCAAAGCATGTGCTTACGCTGAAGCTTGATGAACAGATCTGCGCTTAACATACTCTAAACTCTGATCAAGACCAAAACAATATCATCAGCACCTAGAAGCGTCAGAATAATCCAAAGCCAATAACACGCTGAATTGACAACGGTACTGTGCATTCAAGACACTTTATTACCAACAACTTTATTCCAAGACAAAGATCTTCTCAATATGGAAAGAACGTAATGGGCATTGAAATGGAATAATTGACTACAACGTATCTTTTCCAAGGCTATATAAACAAGTCAGTGAGAAATGAATTGACTAATGCTCTACAACTCTTTACACGCCTAAAGCAAATCATCTTCATCCTCACTCATACAACTTGCTATATCTCTCAAATTGCTTACTCTATAGTTATAGCATCCTAGTTTCACATAAGCTTAATTTGTGTATTATCACAGTTGTGATATAAATTTTTGTAGAAAACATTCAACACACATAGTATTCATTTATTGTAAGAAAGAATTTCCTTGAGAAACCGGTCTGTGGTTTAGACTCAAGAAGGCTTTAGCAATTGTTAAAGCAGTTGTAATATTCAGTTGAATATAGTGGATTAAGACCTCGTTGGAGAGAGGCGAAATCACCTTTACGGGTGGACTGGAGTAGTTTGAGATCAAACGAACCAGGATAAAAATAACGTGTTGTCTGCATTTGATTTCAAGTTTTACAATTCAACCCCCCTTCTTGTGTTTTTCACTTCTTCAGTCTTCATCCGGGAATTCAAACTTCATGGATTGATAATCTTCTACAGCTTTGTGAGCAAGGTGATCAGCCAAGACATTGCCCTTTATAGCTTTCAGGGTAGTATATTGTATGTCATATTCTGTTAGGATCATCTGCCATCTAGCTATTATCTCAGATAGAGCATGCTTTTCGAAGATGTACTTTATCGGATCCATCTTAGATATCAACAAAGTAGTATGAGTCAGCATATACTGTCTTAGCCGGCGAGCAGCCCATGCCAGAGCGCAACAAGTTTTCTCGAGCAGTGAATATCTGGTTTCACAGTCGGTAAACTTTTTGCTCAGGTAGTAAATAGCGTGCTCTTTTCGGCTAGACTCGTCATGCTTCCCTAATACACACCCCATTGAGTTTTCTAAAACAATCAGATACATGATCAGTGGTCTTCCCTCGACTGGTGGCATCAAAACAAAAGGCTCTTGTAAGTACTCTTTGATCTTGTCAAAATAAAACTGGCATTCATCATTCCATATGACTACTTGATCTTTCTTCAATAGTTTGAAGATTGGCTTACAAGTAGCTGTTAGGTGAGAAATGAATCTGGAAATATAGTTCAGGCGTCCCGAGAATCCTCTGACTTCCTTCTCAGTACGAGGATCAGGAATTTCTTGTATCGCATTAACCTTGGCAGGATCGACTTCAATACCATTGTTACTGACGACAAAACCTAAAAGTTTATCGGACCGTACTCCGAATGTGCACTTGTTTGGGTTCAACCTTAGTTTATCAGATGATGGAGTTCCCTAGTATCTCCAACTAATAAATTTTTTTCTCCAACTAAAGCATTATTACTCTTTAAATGGAGTATTCATTGGGCTTTAAATATCTTCCTCCCCAGAGAGATTAGAGCCTTATAGCAGAAATATACTTCGTCGATGGCTTTTATTCTATCTTCAATAATGTTCTCATCTTGTTGAGGTTAGTCGAGTAACTAGTTGTACTGTGATGTCTTATCGTCTTCAGTTTATCTTCTCTATCTGTTTTGTCAGCATATACATGACATTCATTTATTCGTTGGCACTTGCATCATGCACGAACATTCATTTTTGTTGATGTTCTTGATCCATATACTTTGGTTCTCGTATTTCCTCTTCTCAAATAGAGTGTCAACTTAAGAAGAAAGTGCATCCTTTCTAATTCCCCACTGAGTTTATCCCTCGTGGACAAGTTGTTGTTTTAGCCTTCCTTTCCGTCTTAGGATAGGATAAGTCCCAATTGAGTTTATTCCTCATCTGGTAGAGACTTGTTTGATTGCTTCTCTCCAGCTTGTTCTTGGATTGAGATTGTATATTACATATGTTACTTTGGGGATTTCTCTAGGATGTGAAACTTAGATAGAGAGTGCATTTATTTTTCACCTTTAATACTTGGCCTCCTCAGGAAGGATTTATTCATGGTTCCCCATTGAAGGTGAACTTTATTCCTTAGTAGTGTTATCATAACATTCTTCTGGAATATCGATGTGACAACAAGCGACTGACTCTTTGTTTGAGTAGTTTGTCTACCCCCGATGAAGTTATTGATTCTCGCCTCCAGTAATATCTTCATGATGTGTTATTATTATCTTTGAAAAACAGCAAGCGGCAGTCTCTTCATGAGCAACTTGTATGTTATTGATACCTTTGAAAAACAGCAAGCGACAGTCTCTTCGTGAGCAACTTGTATGTTATTGATACCTTTGAAAAAACAACAAGCGGCGGTCTCTTCATGAGCAACTTGTATGTTATTGATACCTTTGAAAAAAACAGCAAGCCACGGTCTCTTCATGAGCAACTTGTGTGTTATGGTTACATTTGAAAAAACAACAAGCAGCGGTCTCTTCATGAGCAACTTGTATGTTATTGATACCTTTGAAAAAACAACAAGCGGCGGTCTCTTCATGAGCAACTTGTATGTTATTGATACATTTGAAAAAAACAGCAAGCCGCGGTCTCTTCATGAGCAACTTGTGTGTTATGGTTACATTTGAAAAAACAACAAGCGACAGTCTCTTCATGAGCAACTTGTATGTTATTGATACCTTTGAAAGATAGAAAATAGCGACCTCTTTATTTGAGCAGCTTGTGTATCCCCAACAATAATGTTTACTCAGCAAACGGTATCTCTTCGGAAAAGTCCCGTGGAGAAGTTTGTATTTTATCCTTGTCAAGCGATATCTTGATTAAAGAAGAAATGTGTTACCGTTCTTGGTGAAATTCAGAAGTCAGAGATGTTTATTTCCAGTCTCAGTACTGTTTCCAATCATTTCCCAGTCTCAGTACTGATGTCAATCATTTCCTTCTCCAGTCATAATATTTATGTCTGTGATACGGTGGGAGAACTGACTTGAGGTTTTGCGTTTTGTGTTCGCAAATGTTTCAATTTAGCAAGAGCCTCCACCGACTTTTTATTTTATCCTAAGGAAAGGTCAAAAATCACAGGAAAGACCTTTGATATGTTTTCTTGGGTTCGGGGAGTAGATTATGAAAAGGGAAGGTGCAAGCACCCTTTTCATCCATGGTTATCCATGGGCTCTTAGTTACTTGTTTAGATCACTTGCTTTTGCTTTTCAATTGTTTGAAATGGTGCTTTGTGTGTGGTTTTGAAAATGTTTAGAAAAGAGGCCATCGTTGTGGCAACCTTTGTAATGATTCTTGTTTGAATGTATACAAAGGTGTTTTATCTTTTGAAAAGAGGTTTCAATGTTTGAGAGTTTGATTTGGGAAATGTTTTGAAATTGTGTTATGAAGTGTGTTTGAAAATAGCAAGGATGTTTTGCAAGTTTGATCAAGTAAATAAGAATTGTCTACCCTATTTTACTCAAAGATCTTTCCTATGTGTTTTTAACCCTATTGACAGTGTTGTTTTACCATTGCATTTGGTAAACAACCTTGTATTAGGATGTTAAACGGGACAGGCGTGGGTCATCATATATACCATGATAGCAATTGTGTTAAGTATCTTTGGCAAATTTTTGAGGGACTTGATCATTTTGTTTAGGCAACCAAGATAGCGTCATTGAGGAACTATGATCTTTCGTTTTGTTTTTGTTTTGCCAAAGTATCCAACATGCATAACATGGCCCATTTTTGAGGCAACAAGTGGATTCTAACCCTAGGGGTGCAAGTGTGCATTTGTGTATTGATTTTCATGCATTTTTGTCTTTGTATTAGATCAAACTACTTGTTGATTTTGGATTTTTGCATACAAACCCTAATCTCTAATCATGGCATAATTGAAAGCATAAAGTGCGAGAATTAAAAATCTAAGCTATTACAACATGATTATGGGGATGGGGGTACAATCTTTGAATGGGGGTGTATTTGACAAGAAATAAAAGCCCTAGTTTACTATTACATCCAAATTGAATCAAATGCATAAATAATAAATGGACAATATTTAAATAAACAAAATAAATAAATATATCAAATAATATGAATTATGCAAAAAAAAGGGTTTTGTTTATTTATGTATGTAAAAAATATTTAATATAAAAGGAATAATAAAAAGGGATTATTATTTTTATTAAGGGTAAACCGTAATTTTCTTTAAGAAAATAAATATATTAATTACATTATTTATATACAATATAAAATAATATATATACAAAGAATTAATTATATTTAGAAAAAGGTATTATTTTAAATATAAGTAATAATAATAAAAAAGGTATATTTTTCATGTTTTTTATTCCCAAGTATTTATTTAAATAAAATAAAAGTGTGTATATATATTAATTATATTAAATATGTATAAAAATAAAATAAAATATATACAAAAAATAAAAACATATTTAGAATGATATTTTTTGGTGTGAATAAAATAAAGGAAGAGATAAAAATATAATTTATTTTTAAGTTTTCAATAAATAAAATAAAAGTATATAATCAATAAATTAATTTTATGTTAGAAAAAAAATGAAAATAAAATACAAAATAAATATGAAAAATTTCTAAAAATATTTTTGAGTATTTTTTATATTTGGAAATAATAAAATAAAGTCAGAAATGAAAATAAAATACAAAAATACAAAATACATAAAAATTGGGCCAGGGGGGTGGAAAAAGTAAAAGGGGGTGTCAATAGTGAGCCAAGACTAAACCCAGCCCACCACTTCATCTTCAACCTCTGACTTTCAAACAAAACGCGCGCGCCTGTTATCAAACATGGACATCCTGCATACGAGCTCTATTGCAAAAACACATAACATCAAAGTTGTAGAGCTTTTCAAGACGAATCTAACCATATAAAAAACTAATCCTAACTCTCAAAGACCAGAGAGAATTTCTCTGGCCCTAAAATCTAACCTAATTTTTTCAGTATGTTCATGGATCAAATTCTCTTAGCATGCTTAATAAAAATGAAAACTGAGCATATGTACAGCTTCATGGCAATGAATACTACATTTCTTATTCACAAACCTAAGTCTAAATGTTCCTAAATAAAGAGATAGGAAGTTGACAAAAACCTATTTCAGCTGACTTCGTGTATGGCAATGTGGAGCTTTTCAACAAGGCCTGAGATGTCTGGGAGCTTGCTTGAACTTCACTTGACCTTCTCCAATGTCTAGCTTGCCTTGAATGTACTTGAATCAGCCTACAGAACTCAACCTGCACAAGCTCAAAATGAAAATGGAAAACCCTGTAAATGGGGTTACATTTGGTGTTTGAGGTTTGGAATAGCTTGGATGGATTGAATGGAAGGTGTTTGAACCAGTTTGGGACAAAACGCACGAGCCAATTGAGCTATGGAAGTCAAATTGCAGATGCTGCCCTGTTTTGCCAATGGAAGGTGATTTCTTGCTGTGGGATGTTTGAAGGGTCTAGAGATCGTGTTTCTGGCTCAGCAAGGTGTGAGAAAGATGGTTCAAATGTTTGCACAAGTTTGTTTTGACTGATCTTCAAGTTCTCATGTATTTGGCATATTTCTTGTATATGAAGCAAAAGTGAGAAGTCCTGTCCAACAGGCCTGTACAAGCTATACTTATGCTTCCACACTTTGCCCTTGGCCCATCCAACTTGTAGATTTGATTTGCTGTATGAGATATAGACCAACGCTCAAGAAATCAGTTTTGACATAAAGCATGATTTAAGCAAAAATGAAAATTTTGCTTTTTCTACTTAGGAATTAATCCAAGGTGCAATGCTCTAATGACCAAAACAATGTCTTAGACCAATGGTTTTGCACTTAACTATTGAGTGTGAAATGGTTTTGAGGCATGTATTCTAGTGCAAAGCAAGCTGACTTGAAATTGCAATTTGTATGAACATGAACATGCCATGGATGAAAAGTGAGTTTTTGCCAACTTCAAGCCTTCGATTCTCCTTAACCACAAATGAGTTTTTGGAGTTCTTGGACATTTTGGAAAGCTTGTAACATGCTCTACAATCCATATTTGAAATGCAACTTGAGATTATAAGTGGAACTATGTGAAAAATGGCCATGAAGATAGGTCAAAATCCTGCCTAAACTAGGGCAAAATTTCACTAAGTTAAAAGTTTTAGGGACCATTATTCCAAAAATCATAACTTGAGATCCAAGATTCTTTTGGGAGAACTTTGTGAATAAAAGTTGTACACTTTGTGGAGGAATACAACTTTCATGTTGGAAGTTTTGTTTGAATCCAAATGCATCATGGTGAAAATGTTGGGCAAAGTTAGGAAAAATTAAGAAAATTTCATAACTTAGAAAAATTCTAAGTTATGAAAATTTTTAACTTTAAACCCTAATTTGCAAAAATGGGTTTCTTAATGAACAAGTTTCATGCTGTTACATATCTTGGTGAAATATGACCCTTGGCACTTGATTTTGACCAAAAAGTCAAAGTTTGACTTTTCAGTGTACAGTCAAATTTTGATCAGTTGATTGAAAAATTCATATGTCAATCCAATGCACTTGAGATCTTTTTAACCTTGTGAATAGGTCAAGATGATACCATTGAGTCCTTGAGTCCATGCTTGAACCCCATTTTCCTTTGGCTAGGTCAAAAGTCAGAAATTGCCTTTGTACAGTCAAAATCCTAAAAATGACCATTTTGCCCTTTTGGTGATCTGATTAAATTTCTTGTGGAGTTATGGTCCAAACTTGATCAAGAGGTTCATATGAGTTTATAATGTTGATGTGGGTCAAAAATCATAAGGTTTGACTGTAAATTGGCCACAGTTGACTTTTCCCCCAACACAGTTGATTTCTAGGTCGATTGTCCAATTGACTGAGCAAAAATTTGATTCAAGGCTTGAAACTTGGTAGAGGAAATCTTATAAGTCCAACATGAAGTATGAAAGTCACTTTGAGCATTGGAAGTCCAAAAATCCCTGTGCAAACTCAAACCTTAATTTAGGTCATCAATGCAAGGAGATGTCTTGAGCAGAGCAAACCCTAGCTTGATCTTGAGTCCAAAGAGCCTTGTGATGAGAAATTTTGATAAAATGAGAGGGCAAATTTTGGGGTACAACAGTTGCCCCTGTTCAATCTTCTTGAACCTGAAGAGTTAGATTGGCGAGTTTGGCCTTTCGTGACTCGAAGGTAAAAGAGGATTGGACACTAGAGTGCCCGTAAATTTGGACTCGTCAAAATGTAACTGAGGGAATGGGCTTAAAGATACCATTTGGAGATGGTAGAATCTTGTTGGAGATTGGCTTAAAAGATGCCATCCAAGATTTGTTTGTTGAAAATCAGGAGAATGAATGTCAGAATGGTATCCGTGTCTGGAACGTATCTGAGTTGTATCCGGAGATCGGATTTGTATGAGCAAAGGAATGGCGTCCGAGTCTGGAGCGTATCCGAGATGTAAATGTATTTGATTCTTGAATGAATACCAGAATGACTGCCGTGTCTGAAGTGTATCTGTACTGTATTTGAATTCTGAATGGGTGACAAAGAAACATCTGTGTATGGAGCATCTCCGGGCTGGGGATAAATTCTGAATGAGTGACAGAATGGAAACCGTGTCTGGCGCGTATTTGGACTGTATCTGAAGTTGAGATCTGTATGAGTAGCAGAATAACTTCTGTGTCTGGAGTGTATCCGTACGGTAACTAGGATCTGAACAAGTGACAGAATGACTTCCGTGTCTGGAGTGTATCTGAACTTGAAGTTGATAGTTGAATCTGAATGAGAAGTAGAATGGCTTCTATGTTTGGAGCTTATCTAGTTTGTATCTGATTGCTGGAGTTTGAATGAGTAGTAGAATGACCGCCGTGTCTGGGGTGTATCCATACTGTATCTTGACTTTGAAATTCTGAATGAGTAGTAGAATGACATCCGTGCCTGGGGTGTATCTGTACTGTATCTGAAATCTTTGAACATTTGTTAAAGGTAGCTTTTAATCTTATCCTGAAAAGGGTTAAAATGTTATCTAAAACACAAAGTTATGTTGCAAGACATGTATGATGCAATAAAATGTGTTCTATTAATATTTATGATATATGAATGTAATGGATGCGCATGTAAGTTGATTAGCTGTCTTGCTGAGGAAAATAAATCCTTGATAGTGGGAGATAATGAAATCTTTGAATGCTGCTGGGGAACATAAATCCTTGACTGCTGTCGGAGATTCAAGACCTTTGATTGTTGAGACTGAGGAATCCTTTGGACTACTGCTGGGGATTGAAAATCCTTGGTTACTCGTGGGGATTAACAAGAGCCTTGATAACTTCTGTGGGGAATTGAGAATTCTACATGACTTTCCTGGCGGATGAGGAAAATTCTGACGATTTCTACTGGGTAATTAAAACCTGGGAGGCTTCAACAGGAGAAATGAGGATAAGAATCTTCATTCTATTGGGAAATAACTCTGTGGGGAGAATGCTTATCCTGTTTGGGAAATTAGGAGTTTGGGTTGTATGCCAATCTACTGGGGATTCCAACTTTGTTGTTTGAGGAGAATTCTGTTGAGGATCACTAGTTTAGAAACTTACCTCTGATGGTGATTTTGAAACTTAACTCCGCTGGGGATATGTATTTCAAGGTTTTAGCTTTGTTGAGGATCAGGATGACGTACTGCAGGGGATTTCCTCTGGAACAGCCTAAAGACATCTTCCTATACTTTCAACCTATCAGTAATTATCCTTTCTCATTTCGTTTTATTTGTGGGCAGTGATTATATTCAAATGCATATGCTCATTTAATAAATCATTGGACGTTTTCAAATAAAACACAGGTGTAAAAGAAAGAAAAGGCAAACAAATTTCGGCACTTCGAAGTATCTTTGTATTAACTTTGTGTAAGTATTTTGTACAAAGGAGACAGACATCTTAGTAAGAGAATGTTGTCATAAAATTGAGAAAAATTTATATAAAGAAAGATGGCTATGTGTAACAATCCCATGGGGTTCCCATTCTGCTATAGCCTTCATAACTCTGAAGATCTTGTCCATTCGTTGCTTTGTTCGCAGATGATTGGATTGATCAGAAGCCTATAGCTTGTCCACAAAGAATTTGTCCTTAAAGTGATCCGACGAGACATAGTCATACGCTTTAATTCCCTAACTTTTTCCTGGACCGCCCTTTCGGGTTTTCAGTCCACCGGGAAACCATTTTTTGCCCAAGTCGCCCTTTCGGGTTTTCAACTTGCCGGGTGTACATATTTTTTTATTTATCCCTAATTTTTTCCTGAACCGCCCTTTCGGGTTTTTGATTCACCGGGATGCCCATTTTTTCCCAAGTCGCCCTTTCGGGTTTTCAACTTGTCGGGTCATTTATGCGTAGTATCTTTTGACTATGTCTGCATTCGCAGGGTGCGGCGGGTCATCGCCGTCCATGGTGGTCAGAATCATTGCCCCACCAGAAAAGATGTTTTTGATCACGAATGGCCCTTCGTAAGTAGGAGTCCATTTTCCCCTGGGATCACTCTGCGGCAAGATGATCCGCTTGATTACAAGATCTCCGACATGATATACCTGACACCTGACTTTCTTGTTGAAAGCCTTGATCATCCGTTTTTGATACGTCTGACCATGAAAAACAGCAGTAAGTCGCTTCTCGTTGATCAAGTTAAGTTGATCAAGCCGGGTTTGAATCCATTCGTCTTCACTTAAACTAACATCCTTCATAATTTTCAAGGAAGGGATCTGAACTTCCATAGGTAAAACAACTTCCATGCCATATACCAAAGAAAAGTGGGTTGCCCCGGTTGAAGTACGTGTCGTGGTACGATATCCATGCAGAGCAAACGGTAATATCTCATGCCAGTCCTTGTAGGTGACTGTCATCTTTTGAATGATCTTTTTAATATTTTTGTTCGCAGCTTCAACAACACCATTCATCTTTGGTCGATAGGGAGATGAATTGTGATGTTGAATCTTGAACTGCTCGCACAGAGCAGTGATCACAGTGTTATTCAGGTTTGTACCATTGTCCGTGATGATCCTGTCGGGGATACCATACCGGCATATGAGGTTCTGCTTGATGAAGCGGGCAACCAAATTCTTTGTAATGGAGGCGAAGGAAGCTGCTTCGACCCACTTGGTAAAGTAATCAATAGCCACCAGGATGAAGCAATGTCCATTGGATGCCGTAGGCTTGATCTCTCCAATCATGTCGATTCCCCACATTGCGAATGGCCAAGGATTTGTTAGGACATTGAGAGGAACTGGAGGAATATGTACCTTTTCAGCATAGACTTGGCATTTGTGACAAGTACGGGAATATTGATGACAGTCATCTTCCATGGTAGACCAGTAGTAGCCTGCCCTTAGAATCTTCTTAGCCATCATATGTCCGCTCAAGTGGGTGCCAAATGTGCCACTATGCAGTTCAGTCATGATTAGCTAAGCTTCAACCTTGTCCACACAAAGAAGTAGAACACAATCATGGATGCGCTTATATAGGATACCATTGCTCAGGAAGAACTTGGCCACAAATCTACTTAAGAACTTTTTGTCGTTGACTGAAGCTCCTTCAGGGTATTCTCGAGTCTTGAGATACCTTTTGATTTCATGAAACCAAGGTTGTTCCACTACTTCTTCGGTGTTAATATCATGACATTGTGCAGGTTCGTCCATTCGCTCGATGGTGATTTGGGGAGCCTCATTATCCCAGTTGAGTTTAAACATGGAAGACATTGTAGCTAGAGTATCCGCTAGTTGATTTTCTTCTCGCAGGAAGTGCTCGAAGGTAATCTGCTCGAAATGAGGAAGAAATGTCAGGACATGTTCTTTGTATGGGATAAGATTGGGATGTTTAGTGTCCCATTCTCCTTTGATTTGACTGATAACCAAAGCTAACTCCCCAAATACAACCAAAGATTTGATTCCTAGGTCAATCACAACTTTGAGACCAAAGATGCAGGCTTCATACTCGGCCATGTTGTTGGTGCAGCTGAAGTAGAGTCTAGCAGTGAAAGGTGTATGGAAATCTTCTGGAGAGATAAGTACCGCGCTGATACCGTTGCTAAGTGCGTTTGAAGCACCATCAAAGTACAGGGTCCATCGGGATCCTTGTTCAGGTCCGTCATACGGTCCGTTAACTTCAATGGTGTCCAATGTCATAATATCCTCGTCAGGGAAGTCGAACCTCATAGATTGATAATCTTCGACTGCTTGATGAGATCGATGGTCAGCTAGTACACTCCCCTTTATAGCTTTTTGGGTTGTGTACTAGATATCATACTCAGTCAGGATCATCTGCCATCTAGCGATTCTTCTAGATAAAGCAGGCTTCTCGAAGATGTACTTGATTGGATCCATTTTGGAAATCAGCAAAGTGGTATGTGTCAACATATACTGCCTTAGCTAGCGAGCAGTCCATACCAAAGCGCAACAAGTTTTCTTGAGCAGTGAGTAGCGAGTCTCACGGTCGATAAACTTTTTTGCTAAGGTAATAAATGGCATGCTCTTTTCGGCCAGACTCGTCATGTTGGCCCAGTACGCACCCTATTGAATTATCCAAAACAGTCAGATACATGATTAACGACCTTTCTTCGAAGGGTGGCATCAATATAGGAGGTTCCAGCAGATACTCCTTGATATTATTGAAAGCAACTTAGCAGTCATCGTTCCATTCGACAACCTGATATTTCTTCAACAGCTTGAAGATTGGCTCACAGGTAGATGTTAGGTGAGAGATGAACCTTGCGATATAGTTTAGGCGTCTCAAGAAACCTCTAACCTCCTTCTCAGTGCGGGGGACATGCATTTCTCGTATAGCTTTGACTTTAGCATGATCAACCTCAATGCCTTTGTTACTGACGATAAACCCCAAAAGTTTACCGGACCTGACTCCGAAAGTACACTTGCTAGGGTTCAGTTTGAGCTTGTATTCTTTTAACCTGACAAACAACTTTTGCAGATGGTCGAGGTGTTCTTCTTCTGTCTGTGAACGGGATATCATGTCGTCTATGTAGACTTCAATCTCATGATGTATCATGTCATGAAACAAAGCTACCATGGCTCGCTGATAGGTTGCCCCGACATTCTTCAGTCCAAATGGCATCACTTTATAGCAGAAGGTACCCCACTGCGTAACAAAAGTAGTCTTCTCCATGTCTTTGGGGGCCATTTTGATCTGGTTGTATCCCGAGAATCCGTCCATGAATGAGAATACCTTGTGTTGAGTTGTATTGTCCACCAAAATGTCAATGTGTGGTAGCGGAAAGTCATCTTTTGGGCTAGCCCTGTTTAAGTATCTGTAGTCCATACACATTCTGACTTTTCCGTCCTTCTTAGGCATATGCACAATGTTAGTAACCCATTGTGGGTAGGAAGTAACAGCCAGAAATCCAGCATTGAACAGCTTCATCACCTCAGCTTTGATCTTTTCGGACATGTCGAGCCTCATTCGGCGGACTTTCTGTTTGATTGGTGGACAGTCTTCTCTTGTAGGGAGACAGTGAACCACAATATTTGTGTCGAGTCCCGGCATATCTTCATAGAACCAGGCAAAGATCTTAATATATTCATTCAGCAGCTGAACCAAACGCTCTTTGACATTTGGCTCCATGTTGGCACCCACTTTAACCTCTTTTCTGTCTTCCTCTGTTCCCAAATTGATAGTCTCTAACAACTCTTCATGGGGCAGAATATCCCTTTCTTCTTGTTGCAAAAGTCTAGCCAACTCTCCAGGCACTTCACAGTCTTCATCACCTTCGGACTCGTCATGATTGACCAAATCTTCAGATTCGCTGAAGGCCAAAGCAGAATAGTCACCCATGGAATCCGGAGTGGATGGGTACCTGCATTTTATGAGTGTAGGTGTGTGTAAGGGATAGCCATCCTTAAACAAAATAAAATGTAAAAGGAAAGAAAATGAACACAAAAGTTTATAGATGAAAACGTCCATGATTCATTAAAAATGGCATATGAAAATGAAGAATCAAAACCCTTACAAATGGACCTATGTGCCCCGGGAAAGGCACAAGGCAAAAGAGTGTACGAATTGTTTAAAAGTTATTACAGACCAACATGAAATGTTCAAAAGATAAATTACTTATTGATGAAAGTAATGGGAACGAAGTCTTTCGCCTCTCAATTGTTCAGTCCCCCTTCATTGGTTGGAAAGATCCAATCTTCAAAATTGCCTTCTTCATCATCATCTTCTAAAGCATGAACCCCGTGATGAGTGATCTTTAAGGGTGGTCCTCCAGCCCGGGAGTGACGCACAAATTTCTGGCTAGCAGCAGTGAAACCCAATCCGAACTTGTCTGTTTTGTGAGGAAAATCTGGTAGTTGACCCCACACTGTACTTCCTCCTTCCTTGATTATAACCTCCGCATCTTTTAGGGATGACATTCGGGACACAGGCTTGGTAATGATAGGCACATCAGTCACTGACTTGGCTACTGCAACTTCAGGAGAAACCTCTTCAAAGTGTTGGAAATGTGTTTCTATGAATTCACCATCTAACTCCACATAGCAAAAAGAGTTAAGGTGGCTTATCATATACTCTTCCTCACCATGAACTGTTATGATCTTACCCTGGACTGGATATTTTAGCATTTGGTGTAGAGAGGAAGTGACTGCCCCAGCATTGTGGATCCATGGCCTTCCCAACAAGCATGAATATGAAGGACGAATGTCCATCACATAAAAAGTAGAGTTGAAAATTTTTGTTCCCACCTTAATTGGGATGTCCACTTCTCCGTGAACCATCCGCTTAGAACCGTCGAAGGCTCTAACAATGATATTACTGGGCTTTAGGGTCAAACCCCCACAGTCTAATATGTCCAATGCTTTCTTTGGTAGGACATTTAAAGATGACCCGGTATCAACCAGAACATGAGCAAGTGTGGTCCCCCTACACTCTACCGAAACATGCAGCGCATCATTATGCTTTCTTCCCTTAGCGGTTAGATCAGCATCAGAGAAACCAAGACCATTGTTGGCTGTAAGGCTAGCCACGCACTCTTGAAACTGATCTGTAGAAGTTTCTTGAGGCACGTGCATCGTCTTCAGGAATTTGATCAAGGCTTTGGCATGAGCCTCGGAGCAAAGTAATAGAGTTATCATAGAGATTTTTGAAGGGGTTTGCCTCAGCTGCTCTACGACATCATAGTCACTCTTCTTAATTATCTTTAAGATTTCATCCATCTCCTTTTGGGTGGTCTGGGGATAACCAAAGCCTGAGCCCTCGTCCTGACAGGCGCTTCTTCGGTTCCCTTACCCTTATCATCAGTAACAGTTGAGGGTATAACTTCGGGAGTAACAATTTCTTCGATCACTGGACTTCGCGCATATATCTTGATAGGAACCGGAACACTTGAGGGTCCGGAGAATTCCCTTGGAGGAGCAATCTCCATAGAGAAGATCCTTCGGCTACGAGTTATCTTACTCGTCCCCGCAATATTTCCTATATCAGGAGTTTCTTCATCGAAATTCTCTTCGATTGATTCGACCTGCTTGACACCATGGTAGAAGATATCTCCTCCATAATTCCATGGCATTGTCTTGTTGGACTTATATGGGATAGGCCTCGGCATGGTAATCTTCAGCGGTACAAACTTTGGATCAGGCGTAATCTTAATAGGCCTTTTACAGGTCTTGGAAAGATTGTCGGAAATGGTGATTATAGCAATGTCATTGATTGGAGTAACAGGAGTAACAGGAGTAACAGGAGTAACATGAGTAATAGTATCAACAGGAGTTTTCTGAAAGAGGATTTCTTGAGTATCCATCAGGCGTTGGATGCCTGATTTCATCAGCAGACAGTCGGATTGCAGGGTTGAACAGAAGTAACAATTTTTTTCACAGACCGGGAAAATCTCGGCTTTCAACATATTCATCTTGATCATTGGCAATGGAGTCATTAAGTCATCAATAGCTGTTACATGGAGATCTTCTACAATGGCATGGACATTATGACCATGTTTTGGCATAGGAGCGGATATCACATTAGGTTTTTCGGGAGCATCAAACTCTACCTCCTTGGCATCTATCAAATCTTGGATCTTGTTTTTAAGGGCCCAACAATTGTTGGTGTCATGCCACACACTGTCCGAATGATATGCACATTTTGCATTTGAATGATAATAGGGAGAAGAGGTATTTGGGTTTTTCGATGCTTCTTTAAAGTTGGTAAGGTTTAACTTTAACAGATGAGGAGGGACCTGAGCCAGTGTCATATTGATCCGAGTGAATTGCCGTTGTGGCCTTTCAACCCTATTCTGGTTAGCCCTAGGTTGAATGCTTCGAGGTTGATCGGCTGAGGAGTTCTGGATCATCACAGCCCCCACCGTTGGTCGATGCTCCGTTCTTCCTTGATTTCTCTGGGAATAAACAACATAAGCTTCTTTCTTGGCTGGGAAGGTCTCCTTGATAGCAGTGGAAGCAGCTGCATCCTTCTGAATTTTGCCACTCTTAATGCCAGCTTCGACCCTTTCACCTGTCAGTATTAATTTGGTGAACCCTGCAGATGAGCTCTCGATTAAGTGATTAAAGAATGGACCTGACCTGGTCCCCAAAAACATATCAACCAGCTCTCTATCCGACAATGGTGGCTGCACCCTTCCAGCCAAATCCCGCCACTTCTAGGCATACTCCTTAAATCCCTCGTTAGAAACCATACCCATACTCTGTAGTTGAGTACGAGTAGGCGCTAAATCTGTGTTGTATTGGTATTGTCGATAGAAAGCAGCAGCCAGATCTTCCCAGTTATGAACATCAGATATCTCAAGTTGATAGAACCAGTCCAACTGCGTACGCGACAAACTATCTTGAAAGAAGTGGACCCACAGATCCTTATCAGAAGAGTGAGGTTGGATCTTTCTGACGTAGGACCTCAGATGCATCTTCGGACAGGACAAACCATTGTATTTGGCAAATGTAGGCACTTTGAACTTAGGAGGAATGACGATCCCAGCAACCAACCCTAGTTCTTCAAAATCCAATCCAGGAACCCTTTGCACTTCCATGGCTGCCAACCGCTCTTCCAGATTTTTATACTTATCTTCCGCAGGAGGATACTGCTGTTCAGAGTAATCTTCCTCCTCTTCTTCTTCTTCCTCTTCAGCTTCAGACTCGGAGGGCATTGCAACTCCCTTACTTTTACCAGCCCCTTCGCCAGACGTCGAGGGGAACTCGAGAACCCTTCTAGCCTGGTTCTCAAATCTTCTTCCCATAGTGGCCACACCAGCCCTTTTATTCTTTTTCTCTTTGTCTTTCTCTTTCTCTAACAGTGCTTTAAGGTCCTCTTGACCCTTTGCTAAGGTCATGAGGAGTTGTTGGAATTGCGAATTCTGTGCTTGCAGATCTTTGACCGTCTGCTCTATATCCATCTTGCTGAAATAAACATCAGAAAGATAAGGAAACCTGGTGTGAAGACCTGTTTATGCATATGATGAATGATATGTTATTCATGTAATGCATTCAAGGATTCAGAAATTCAAATTTGTTGCAAACAAAACGAACACACGTCATATTAATAAGAAGAAATTTGTTAGTACATAAATGCCCCATGGGAAAAATATTACAAAGCTTCTTAATGTAAAAAGACGTTACGCATCCTTTTTGGCGCGATGTAAGTGTTAAGAGTCTCCTTTTCGTGAAGTCGGCCGGTAAGTTCCAAAACCTTCTTCTCACTGGCATAGAAGCTGGCTTCAAAAGTATTCCGTTCTTCTTTGAGTTGTATCCAACTCTTTTGCAACTCTTCCAATGATGTTGGCATGTCAGGATGTAGGAGGGTGTATGGAACCTCTCCTTCCATAACAGGCTCTTTGATCACGGGGAGAATGTGGGGGTAAGGCATCATAATATTTTGGGCGCGGGTTCGTACCCACTTGAGATAAGGCTCAAGGGGGATGGAATTCTTGTGTCCTAGTGTCTTACTATCCACTTTGTTGGGCATCCTCCAAGCTCGGATAAACCTTTGTCGAAGTCCTTGAGCATCGTTGTCAAAGTCAAAAACTAAGTCAGGAATTAGCATATCATGAGGGCCATCCCTTCGAGCATATCCAAATTGTCTTAGAGCTAAACAGGGGTTGTAGGTAATGCCTCCTCTAATGCCAAGTAGTGGGACATTAGGGAATTCCCCACAATGATCAATGATGATGACATTTTCTCTGGACCGAGAACACCAATGAACATCAGAATGTGTGAGGGTCATCAACCGTTGTGACCACCTTAAACCCTGCTCGTTCTTCAAAACTGACCGGGGAAGATGAGAAATAAACCACCTTGCTAGAAGAGGAGTGCAGCACATGAGAACACCTCTTTTCCTCATTGTTCGTGTGTAAAATGAGTGTTGGATGTCCCCAAGCAATGTAGGCACAGGATTCCGAGATATGAAAATCTTGACAGCATTCACATCTATAAGCTGGTAAGGGTTTGGGAACAAGACCAACCCATAGATGAGAAGTGCTACAATCTCCTCAAAAGCTTGCAGATCTAGAGAATTTCACAGTCTTGTGCCTTCTCAAACAGAAACTTTGCCAAGAAACCCTTGACACCACTTCTGGTTTCCCAATGTCCTTTGATATCATATGGTTGCAAGTGTAATGCTTGAGCAACATCTTCAGGCTTTGGTTCTCTTTCCGTACCATTGTATGGTAGTTGATGAAGAATAGGAATCCTCAGGGGTTGAGAAAATTCCTCCAAAGTAGGTACTAGCTGGTAATAAGGGAATGTGAAACAATGGTGTAGGGGGTCAAAGAACTGGAAGAGAACTTTCACCATGTCTTCTTTAATGTTGGAGTTGACCAAGTTGAGAAGTCTACCATGTCTTTCACTGAAGGGAGAATTCTCTGGAATCTTGGAAGTAAGCTCCTTGAGTTGAGGAGGGATTCTCACAAGGTTGACTTGAATTGTTTTCCTGCGAAGAGATTCCATGACCTACAAAACAAGAACAAAGATGAAGATCCAAACCCTTGAAATGGTTAGTTGATGTATATGATGCTTTATGATGTTCATGATGTATGCACAAGCATATGTACAAACAAGTCACACAAGATCCTAGTTTTAGGCTTGCATGGGGTTTCATAGGTAAGTACCCTCTTGAAGTTAGTTGGCTCAACCTGTCCTATAAGTAGTAACAGGGTTCTAAGGAGCTCAATATCACTGGATTATTTTCTATGTTCATTGTTTCAGTTTATCCACTTAATTGGCGACCGAAATATTCCAAGAAAACAACCCTCAATGAGTGTACTATCGAGTATCTACCAACTTCGGACTGCACCAAAGCCGGTCATCTCACTACCCCTAATAAGGCCAAGATGGTCAAGTAAGGTTCTAAGAGTTCATTAGTGCTTCATGACATCACTCAGCGGCCCCGTATTCTCTTTGATTGACTCAAAGGCTACCGGTACCCACAAATATGTCGCACTAATATAGTTATTGCTTCAACCATGTCGGTATACCCTGCACAGTTTCCACGATGTATTTCTATTTACCTATGAATGTTTCCAAAAATCTGGGTGAAGGATTCAAACCCAAACAAGAGAACCAAATGTAAAGCTATCAAAGCAAACAAGATAAGCATGCAAAGGTGATATAAACCCTAAGGTTACTCCACTTTTAGATATGTCCCCAGCAGAGTCGCCAGTTCTGTGATACAGTGGGAGAACTGACTTGAGGTTTTACGTTTTGTGTTCGCAAATGTTTCAGTTTAGCAAGAGTCGCCACTGACTTTTTATTTTATCCTAAGGAAAGGTCAAAAAGCACAGGAAAGACCTTTGAGATGTTTTCTTGGGTTCGGGGAGTAGATTATGAAAAAGGAAGGTGCAAGCACCCTTTTCATCCATGGTTATCCATGGGCTCTTAATTACTTGTTTAGATCACTTGTTTTTGCTTTTCAATTGTTTGAAATGGTGATTTGTGTGTGGTTTTGAAAATGTTTAGAAAAGAGGCCATCGTTGTGGCAACCTTTGTAATGATTCTTGTTTGAATGTATACAAAGGTGTTTTGTCTTTTGAAAAGAGGTTTCAATGTTTGAGAGTTTGATTTGGGAAATGTTTTGAAATTGTATTGTGAAGTGTGTTTGAAAATAGCAAGGATGTTTTGCAAGTTTGATCAAGTAACTAAGAATAGTCTGCCCTATTTTACTCAAAGATCTTTCCTATGTGTTTTTAACCCTTTTGACAGTGTTGTTTTACCATTGTATTTGGTAAACAACCTTGTATTAGGATGTTAAACGGGACAGGCGTGGGTCATCGTATATACCATGATAGCAATTGTGTTAAGTATCTTTGGCAAATTTTTGAGGGACTTGATCATTTTGTTTAGGCAACCAAGATAGCGTCATTGAGGAACTATGATCTTTCGTTTTGTTTTTGTTTTGCCAAAGTATCCAACATGCATAACATGGCCCATTTTTGAGGCAACAAGTGGATTCTAACCCTAGGGGTGCAAGTGTGCATTGTGTATTGATTTTCATGCATTTTTGTCTTTGTATTAGATCAAACTACTTGTTGATTTTGGATTTTTGCATACAAACCCTAATCTCTAATCATGGCATAATTGAAAGCATAAAGTGCGAGAATTAAAAATCTAAGCTATTACAACATGATTATGGGGATGGGGGTACAATCTTTGAATGGGGGTGTATTTGACAAGAAATAAAAGCCCTAGTTTACTATTACATCCAAATTGAATCAAATGCATAAATAATAAATGGACAATATTTAAATAAACAAAATAAATAAATATATCAAATAATATGAATTATGCAAAAAAAAGGTTTTTGTTTATTTATGTATGTAAAAAATATTTAATATAAAAGGAATAATAAAAAGGGATTATTATTTTTATTAAGGGTAAACCGTAATTTTCTTTAAGAAAATAAATATATTAATTACATTATTTATATACAATATAAAATAATATATATACAAATAATTAAATATATTTAGAAAAAGGTAATATTTTAAATATAAGTAATAATAATAAAAAAGGTATATTTTTCATGTTTTTTATTCCCAAGTATTTATTTAAATAAAATAAAAGTGTGTATATATATTAATTATATTAAATATGTATAAAAATAAAATAAAATATATACAAAAAATAAAAACATATTTAGAATGATATTTTTTGGTGTGAATAAAATAAAGGATGAGATAAAAATATAATTTATTTTTAAGTTTTCAATAAATAAAATAAAAGTATATAATCAATAAATTAATTTTATGTTAGAAAAAAATGAAAATAAAATACAAAATAAATATGAAAATTTTATAAAAATACTTTTGTGTATTTTTTATATTTGGATATAATAAAATAAAGTCAGAAATGAAAATAAAATACAAAAATATAAAATACATAAAAATTGGGCCAGGGGGTGCAAAAAGTAAAAGGGGGTGTCAATAGTGAGCCAGGACTAAACCCAGCGCACCACTTCATCTTCAACCTCTGACTTTCAAACAAAATACGCGCGCCTGTTATCAAACATGGACATCCTGCATACGAGCTCTATTGCAAAAACACATAACATCAAAGTTGTAGAGCTTTTCAAGACGAATCTAACCATATAAAAAACTAATCCTAACTCTCAAAGACCAGAGAGAATTTCTCTGGCCCTAAAATCTAACCTAATTTTTTTAGTATGTTCATCGATCAAATTCTCTTAGCATGCTTAAAAAAAATGAAAACTGAGCATATGTACAGCTTCATGGAAATGAATACTACATTTCTTATTCACAAAACTAAGTCTAAATGTTCCTAAATATAGAGATAGGAAGTTGACAAAAACCTGTTTCAGCTGACTTCGTGTATAGCAATGTGGAGCTTTTCAACAAGGCTTGAGATGTCTGGGAGCTTGCTTGAACTTCACTTGACCTTCTCCAATGTCTAGCTTGCCTTGAATGTACTTGAATCAGCCTACAGAACTCAACCTGCACAAGCTCAAAATGAAAATGGAAAACCCTGTAAATGGGGTTACAATTGGTGTTTGAGGTTTGGGATAGCTTGGATGGATTGAATGGAAGGTGTTTGAACTAGTTTGGGACAAAACGCACGAGCCAATTGAGCTATGGAAGTCAAGTTGCATATGCTGCCCTATTTTGCCAATGGAAGGTGATTTCTTGCTGTGGGATGTTTGAAGGCTCAAGATATCGTATTTCTGGCTCAAAGAGGTGTGAGAAAGATGGTTCAAATGTTTGCACAAGTTTGTTTTGACTGATCTTCAAGTTCTCATGTATTTGGCATATTTCTTGTATATGAAGCAAAAGTGGGAAGTCATGTCCAACAGGCTTGTACAGGCTATCCTTATGCTTGCACACTTTGCCCTTGGCCCATCCAACTTGTAGATTTGATTTTCTGTATGAGATATGGACCAATGCTCAAGAAATCAGTTTTGACATAAAGCATGATTTAAGCAAAAATGGAAAATTTTTCTTTTTCTACTTAGGGATTAATCCAAGGTGTAATGCTCTAATGACAAAAACAATGTCTTAGACCAATGGTTTTGCACTTAATTATTGAGTGTGAAATGGTTTTGAGGCCTGTATTCTAGTGCAAATCAAGCTGACTTGAAATTGCAATTTGTATGAACATGAACATGCCATGGATGAAAAGTGAGTTTTTGCCAACTTCAAGCCTTCGATTATCCTTAACCACAAATGAGTTTGGGGAGTTATTGGAAATTTTGGAAATCTTGTAACATGCTCTACAATACATATTTGAAATGCAACTTGAGATTCCAAGTGGAACTATGTGAAAAATGGCCATGAAGATAGGTCAAAATCCTGCCTAAACTAGAGCAAAATTTCACTAAGTTAAAAGTTTTAGGGACCCTTTTTCCAAAAATCATAACTAGAGATCCAAGCTTCTTTTGGGAGAACTTTGTGAATCAAAGTTTTATACTTTGTGGAGGACTACAACTTTCATGTTGGAAGTTTTGTATGAATCCAAATGCATCATGGTGAAAATGTTGGGCAAAGTTAGGAAAAATTAAGAAAATTTCATAACTTAGAAAAATTCTAAGTTATGAAATTTTTCAACTTTAAACCCTAATTTGAAAAAATGGGTTTCTTGATGAACAAGTTTCATGTTTTGACATATCTTGGTGAAATATGACCCTTGGCACTTGATTTTGACCAAAAAGTCAAAGTTTGACTTTTCAGTGTATAGTCAAATTTTGATCAGTTGACTGAAAAATTCATTTGTCAATCCAATGCACTTGAGATCTTTTGAACCTTGTGAATAGGTCAAGATGATGCCATTGAGTCCATGCTTGAACCCCCATTTTCCATTAGCTAGGTCAAAATTCAGAAATTGCCTTTGTACAGTCAAAACCCTACAAATGACCATTTTGCCCTTTTGGTGATCTGTTCAAATTTCTTGTGGAGTTGTGGTCCAAACTTGATCAAATAGTTCATATGAGTTTATAATGTTGATGTGGGTCAAAAATCATGAGGTTTGACTGTAAATTGGCCACAATTGACTTTTCCCTCAATATAGCTGATTTTTAGGTCGACTGTCCAATTGACTGAGTAAAAATTTGATTCAAGGCTTGAAACTTGGTAGAGGCAATCTTATAAGTCCAACATGAAGTATGAAAGTCACTTTGAGCATTGGAAGTCCAAAAATCACTGTGCAAACTCAAACCCTAATTTAGGTCATCAATGCAAGGAGATGTCTTGAGCAGAGCAAACCCTAGCTTGATCTTGAGTCCAAAGAGCCTTGTGATGAGAAATGTTGATAAAATGAGAGGGAAAATTTTGGGGTACAACAATTTCAATCATTTCCCTTCTCCAGTCTCCGTACTGATGTAAATCATTTCTTTTCCAGTCTCCGTACTAATGTAAATCATTTCTTTTCCAGTCTCAATACTGATGTAAATCATTCATTTCTTCCCTCAATGTTATTCTCTAATAAGTGTCTCTCATTTGAAGTCTATGACTCTGTTTCCCCAGTGGAGTTATAATCTCTTCCCCTGTGGGATTACTGTATAATGTGCTTGGTTTATCCAGCATTAGTTTGTCTCATGCGACATCATTCCTCATTAAATTCAAAATCTTACATTCATGTCTTATCATAAACATAATTGCGGTATCTTAAAGCCAAAAATTGTGTATTCTATATCTAAGTCCCTTCAATCTCGTCGAAATGAAGATTCCAATCTTCATATCTCCAGATAGAAGAAACTTAAATAGGGGCAGCTGTCATACCCCAAATTTTGACCTAAGATCACATTTTTATTTTTTGCATTTTTATACAGAAGTCAAGGTCACGAAATACGGTCGGTTTTAACCTCTCACCTTCGAGCATTGACTATGCAAAAATTGTCAAGTATTTTGAACATTCTTAGCCTATGTATCACTAACTTCTAATCAAGCACGAAGTGTGTGTTTTTCCTTTCTTTAATTTCATTTGCAGGAAACAAATCTGAATCAAGAGCGTCAAAAGTTTCTCCAGCAAGGGTCTAATTTTGATTTGAGGCTTCTACATTACAGTTGATTTCCATGGTTCCTCCTTGGGTAGTGGACTGCGGAATTAAGGTTTGGAAGCATGGTTATCAAGGTATTATGGGCTAGGGCTTCAATCTCTTACATTTGGATTTGACCGAGATATCTAATTGAGGAAATCCTAGTAAGAGGAAATCGTCGAAAGAAAGAAAGGAATACAAAGTGAAAATCCAAAATAATAGCCATGTGGAAGTAATCTCATTGGGCTCCAACTCCGCCATTTCCCATGTGTCTTCGAACATCATCCCTTTCCATTGAAAGAAGTTAATTGAATTGATCTTATACCATTGAACTTGGACCTTGGTAATAAAGCTGGTTTTAGTGATTTCACGGGACATAGTCGTACGCTTTGATCCTTAACTTTTACCTGGACCGCCCTTTCGGGTTCTCAGCCCACCAAGATACCCTTTTTTCCCATGTCGCCCTTTCGGCTTTTTGACTTTCCAGGTGTACAATCTTTTGTATATATCCCTAACTTTTTCCCGAACCCTTTTGGTTCGCCAGGATGCCCTTATTTTTTGCCTAGGTATGTCAACCTAGCGGGTCATTTTTATGCATAGTATTTTTTAACTATGTTCGTGTTCACCGGATGCGGAAAATATTCGTCGTCCATAGTAGTTAGCATCATAGCTCCGCCAGAGAATACATTTTTAACCATAAATGGCCCTTCGTAAGTAGGAGTCCATTTTCCCCTGGGATCTCCTTGAGGAAGAATGATGCGCTTTATTACCAAATCGCCAGCCTGATACACTCGAGGTTTAATCTTTTTGTTGAAAGCTTTGATCATACGCTTTTGATACATTTAACCATGACAAACAACAACCAGTCTCTTCTCGTCAATTGAGTTCAACTGATCTAACCTGTTCTGAATCCATTCATCTCCACCTAAGTCCGCTTCTTTCATAATCCTTAAGGAAGGAATCTGAACTTCCACGGGTAGGACAACTTCCATGCCATAAACTAAAGAGAAAGGTGTTTCCCCAGTTGATGTTCGAGCCGAAGTACGGTATCCATGAAGAGAAAATGGTAGCATCTCATGCCAATCCTTGTAGGTCACCACCATGTTTTGCATAATCTTTTTTATGTTTTTGTTGGCAGCTTCTACTGCGCCATTCATCTTAGGTATGTATATAGAAGAGTTGTGATGCTTTATTTTGAACTGCGTACAAAGTTTAGTAATCATAGCATTACTGAGACTGAATCTGTTATGAGTGATGAGCCTTTCAGGAATGTCGTACCAACAGATGAGGTTATGCTTGATAAACCGGGCTACCACATCCTTAGTGACTGAGGCAAATGAAGCAGCTTCGACCCATTTGGTGAAGTAGTCGATGGCAACAAGGATGAAACAATTTCCATTAGAGGAAGTGGGCTTGATCTCTCCAATCATGTAAATGCCCCACATTGCTAATGGCCACAGAGCAGTCATAACATTCAAAGAAATTGGAGGCACATGAACCATGTCGGCATAGATTTGACACTTATAGAAAGTCCTCAGGTGATGGTGACAATCAGTTTCCATAGTCGAGCAATAATAACCAGCCCTCAGAATCTTCTTGGCCATAGTTTTCCCGCTAGAGTGAGCTCAAAAGACACCTTCATGCATGTCTTCCATGACTTTCTCTGACTCCTTATTGTCCATACAACGGATCAGAGTCGAATCATGGCTGCGTTTGTACAGGATCCCATTGCTTAGGAAGAATTTAGCTGAGAACCTTTGCAAATATTTCTTGTCATTGACTGAAGTTCCTTCAGGGAACTCTTGTGTTTCAAGATATCTCTTTACTTCACAGTACCATGGCTTCTTCTCATCAGTGTCAATCTCATAAAAGTGTGTTGGTTCATCAAATATTTCAATAGTAATTCTGAGAGCTTCATTGTCCCAATTGACCTTGAACATAGATGACATAGTTGCTAAAGCATCTTCCAACTAATTCTCTTCTCTTGGAAAGTGTTCAAAGGTGACCTCTTCGAAGTAATGGATCAAGGTTGACACAAGCCCTTTGTAAGGGATCAGATTTGGATGTTTGGTATCCCATTCTCCTTTAACTTGACTGATTACTAGAGTTGAGTCTCCGCTTAAGAATTTGATTTTTAGTTCAATGGCACCCTTAAGATGCATGCTTCATACTCGGCCATGTTGTTTGTACAGTCAAAGCATAGTATGGCAGTGAAAGGCGTATGGCCACCTTCAGGGGAAATAATTAATGCACCAATTCTGTTACCTAAAGCATTGGAAGCTCCATCAAAAACCATAGTCCATCGGGATCCTCGTTCAAGTCCATCATTTGGTCCAGGCTTTTCACAATCAGTTACTAGCATGATATTCTTGTCCGAGAATTCAAAGTTCATGGATTGGTAATCATCAACAGCTTGATGGGCCAAATAACATACTAGCACACTTCCTTTAATGGCCTTTTGTGTAGTGTATTGGATATCATATTCAGTCAAGATCATTTTCCATCTAGCTATTCGTCAGGAGATGGCTGGGTTCTCGAAGATGTATTTGATAGGGTCCATCTTAGAAATTAACAAAGTGGTGTGAGTCAACATATATTGTCTTAGCCGGTGAGCAGCCCATACCAGAGCGTAACAAGTTTTCTCGAGCAGTGAATATCTTGTTTCACATTCGGTAAACTCTTTGCTCAGGTAGTATATTCCATGCTCTTTTCGACTAGACTCATCATGTTGGCCCAACACACACACCCATTGAATTCTCTAATACAGTCAAGTACATAATCATAGGTTTTCCTTCAACTGGAGGCATCAAGATGGGAGGTTCTTGCAGATATTATTTAATTTTGTCAAAGGCTGCATGGCAGTCATTGTTCCATCTGACTACTTGATCTTTCTTTAACAGTTTGAAGCGTGGCTCACAAGTAGCAGTTAGGTGAGATATGAACCGGGAAATATAGTCGAGTCGACCTAAGAAACCCCTGACCTCTTTCTCAATACAGGGATCTGGAATTTCTTGTATGGCTTTGACTTTTGCAGGGTCGACCTCGATACCTTTTCCACTGACAAAAAAACCTAGAAGCTTTCCAAACCTTACCTTGAAGGTGCATTTGTTGGGATTCAACCTTAGCTTGTACTTCTTCAACGTCTCAAATAACTTGTGAAGATAATCAATGTGTTGTTCCTCAGTTTGTGACCTTGCAATCATATCATCAACGTACACTTTTATCTCGTGATGAATCATGTCATGAAGTAGGGCTACCGTAGTTCATTGATAGGTTTCCCCTGCAGTCTTCAAACCGAAAGGCATGACCTTGTAACAAAAAGTTCCCCACTGTGTGACAGAGGTGGTCTTGTCCATGTCCTCGGGAGCCATTTTGATTTGGTTATAGCCTAAAAAGCCATCCATGAAGGAGAAGACTTTATGTTGAGCAGTGTTATCGACCAAGACGTCAATATGAGGTAGTGGGAAATCATCTTTGGGGCTTTCCCAATTCAAATCTCTATAGTCTACACACATACGGACTTTCCCATCTTTCTTTGGCACATGGACCACATTTGCCACCCATTGGGGATATGACATCACTGCTAGAAAAACTGCATTGAATTGCTTCATTACCTCAGCTTTTATCTTTTCAGACATGTATGGCCGCATACGGCGAACTTTTTGTTGACTGGAGGATGATCTTCCTTTGTTGGTAGACGATGAACTACAATGTCAGTATCAAGCCCCGACATATCCTCATATGACCAAGCAAACACCTTAACATAGTCGTGCAACATCTGAATCAATCTGCTTTTGACACCGTCTTCCAAGTTGGTGCCGATCTTGACCTCTTTCTTGTCTGTCTCAGTACCTAGGTTGATCACTTCAACTGGTTCCTCGTGCAGTTAAATGGCCTTTTCCACTTGCATCAGAAGTCTGGCTAGTTCCCCCACGTATTTCACAATCTTCTTCGCCTTCATCTTCGGCTTGGTAGATTGGATGTTCAAAGTCATAGATGTAAATGGCAGAGTCGTTTCTAATGAGATCCGGAGTGAATGTGGATATGTAAATGTGCGTGTGTGCATGTAAGGTCACATGGCTATTTTGAAAATGCAATAAAATGAAAGAAAGATAATGAGCATAAAATTTAAATGCAAAAGAGTCCAATGTTTTTTTTCCATTAAATGATCATATGGAATATGAAAATAAACAAACCCTTAACAAATGGACCATGGTTCCCCAATGTTGTATCCCAAAATTTTCCCTCTCATTTTACTCAATACATGCTCATTGAGGTCCTCAACTTGCTCAAGGATGCCCAAGAGTTGACCAGACAAACTCTCTCCTAAGGCAATGTATCTCAAACTAGGGTTTCCATTTTGATAAATATGGGTGAACCCCAAAGACCTCATATGCTCTCCATGGTCCTAATATGTTCTCAAGACCCTCCATGTCAAATTTCAAGCCTAGCACAAGAATTTTGCTCAGTCAACTGCTCAGATGCTTGAGAATCGACTATATTAGGTCAAAAGTCAACTGTGGCCCACATACAGTCAAACTTCAAGATTTTTGGTCAACACCAACATTTTTAAGTTATATCAAGGGTTGATCATGATTCCTCAAGGAATGCCCCAAATTCATCAAAACCCAAAAGTTGCTAAATTAGGGTTTCTCAAGAAAAGTCAACCAAACTTTGACCAAGCATAACTTCTTCATACTTTATCAGAAATTTTCCATCCAAGGCTCATTTTGAAGAGGATGCAATCCCCTACAATTCATCTTGAGCCCTCAAGTTCAAAATATGCACTCACAAAAAGATATGAATTTCTACGTTATAGGTCCTTTTGAAGAGTCAACAAAAACATTTTTTGGGTCAAAGCTTCTTACATGAACATGGAACACCCAATTGAGATGAGACCAAAAGGGTTGTTTAGGGAACATCCTAAGCTTTCTAAAAAGTCCAAGAATACCTCTCTAGGATTAAAATTGGAAGACATATGCCTTGTCAAAGTTGACCATTTTTGCAAAATTGCCAAAAGTCAAATGTGCTCAAAAATGCATATTTTGCAAAATGGGCCTAACTTTTTTATGCTTGCACCTTACTCATAACATGGTCCACGACCCCAATATTCACCCACACATTATTTGCTTCATCATTTATTTTATTTTGATTTTTTATTATTAAAAATTCAAATTAAATCAAATAAATGATAAATAATAGAAAATATTTGTTTTTATCTGATTTTTGGACAGGATCACGAGCTAATTATGTTGACATATCAGGATCAAATTGAATCAAGGTGGATTGGCACAAGAATGACATGATTAGGCATAATTTGGAAACAAATCCTACAAGGAAGGAATGAGATCAAATCTTCAAAGTTTTCAAACATACATGTAGTTTTTATAACCCTAATTCATTCAGGGTTATATATTGAGCAAGGCCAGGCACGAAAACAAGGGCTAGCAGTCGTGAAGAACACTAGAACAAACTCAAAATTTTGGCAAAAAGTGGTGATCGGATCTCTATCCTAGAGGACGATTCAAATCATTCCAACACTTCTAATCGTATCCTGGAGCATCTCTGAAGCTAACAGGATCAATAGCAAGCACTCTCGCACCCATAATCACTCCCTAGACCTCATATGATTTTCCCTCTTTTTCAAAATTGATTACAGTAATTCTTGTATCATTAGCATATTTGAATGATATATTTGTGATTATTAATATGTTTGCAACATGACTGGATGGTTTAATTGAAGTTTGGATGCATATATATGCATTTACCATTACTAGGGTTTTTGTGTTCGTTTTATGGTTTTTGTCCACAGGTAAAATTAGACCAAGAACAATCCACCATGAGGATCGTGGAATCAAGACTAGTTGAATTCTGGTCTCCAATTTCATTTATCATTTGTTTTGTGAATTTTGGAAATTTGTAGGGTTTTAGTTACAGACGTTGTCCGTAGGTATAAGTCACATACCTAAGACGAAGGACATAAGGAAGAAGATGGTGATTTGTCATCACACCATTGGATGATTTAAATTCCGTGTGCCTTTTATATTCAACCACTTTATTTCCTATATTATATTTTATTCTTATTGTATTAACAAATAAACAAGATAGCCCAGATGGCTAGGCGCGTTGGTGGTGAGTGTGAGGACCTGGGTTCGATCCCAGGTCCCAGCATTTTCTTTGTTTTAATTCTCCAATGTAGGATCCTATGCATCATCCTTTCAAATGCTCACCATGTGCCATCAACATCTAGCCAATGGATGCATCTCTATCCAGATCTAACGCACACCATTGAAGGACCATGGTAGACCATCAGAAGAGCATCACATGGAATACAGCGCAGGGATTGGGCTGACCAGCTCTTTGGGCCTAAGCAATTTCAACAATGCACCCCCCTGGGTTTATTCTTACAGGCCCAAATCTTCTTCTTTCATATTTTATTTATTTATTTATTTACTAATTATTCTCTCTTTTATCAAAATAACACATAAATCATTTTTTATTATTAAATCAAAAATCACCAAAAAACACCAAAATCTTTTTTCATAAAAAATATTTTATTTCCTTGCATTAATTAGTTTAATTTAATTAGGGCAATTAAATCTTATTTTTGTAATTAAAATCAATTAGAAATTATGGTTTAATTTTGTATATACTTAATTTTTCTTCAAAAAAATAACTTAAATATTTTCTCAAATTAGATTTTTTAGGTTTTCTAATTGTCCTCGCATTTAATTCGTCGCGCGCCTTTTAATTACCTTTTATTATTGTTGTAATTGCTCTAAGGTTGTAATAGCTTTAATTAGGTTTTAATTCTGCCTTTTATTTTACAGTCAAAAATAATTTTGTATCTGCGAAAGCCATGTAATAGCTAGAGCTCTAAACTTTCCGCATTCCGCAATTATAAACTGTTAGATGTATGCTAATAGGATTGTATGGAAAGAGTAACTGAAAATTAATACAGTAGAAAACCCTAAATGTGCAAAGATAAATTAACTGATAAAATTCACTCGCACATGCTCACTCTTAGGGTTTACTCCACTCCGGTTGCCTTTGGTAAACGGTCATGAAGTATAGGGTTTGTTAGTGGTTGTTCTCTAGCCCCGAAAGATCTCAAATGACCCACTCGGATGTTGCCTCGGAAAAAGATCTTTAAGGCTTTAGGATGATTACTAATACCTCCTAACATTGCTTTTGTGACCGTATTTGTCCCTTCAAACATCCCTTAAAACTCCAACTACGGTGCTATCTATTCCTTAATAATGGGATAGCGCTGTCAAAAGGAAAATGAACAGACTTTTTTTGAGTAGGTAGAAAACTCTTAGGTACTTGCTCAAATAAACTTTTCATACAAACACTTTTCAAAACAAGTTTCAAAACAACTTCGTCACACTCTTGAGAACTGATACAAGGGTTATCACGAAGTAAAACTTTTTCAAAACAAGCACACACACAAGCAATTTTAAAAATGAGCAAGTACCTAAGAGCCCATGGAAAAGCATGGATAGAAAGGGTGCTAACACCTTCCCTTTCTATAATCTACCCCTGTACTCAGAAATATTCTCAAAAAAGGTTTTTTCTGTTCTTTTTCCTTTTCCTTAGTTGGATGAAATAAAAGTCGGTTGCGACTCTTGCTTACCGCGACATTTGCGAATTCAAAACAACAGTCGGTTCTGCCACCGTATCACAGAACTAGCGACTCTGCTGGGGACTAAAATAAAGTGGGGTTTACCTTAGGATCTAGGTCATTTCAAAATTGCTTTCTTGCCTGTTTGCTTTATTCTTAAAGGGTTTTGCTTGGGTTACTATAGATCCTACACCCGGATCTGGGGGAACTTTTTAGGTAAACAACAATAGATCGTGGAGACTGTACGGCATAGACCGATATGGTGTAAGCGATGGTTGTGTTGGTGTGGCACTTTGGTTGGTACCGGTATCCTTCGTGGGGAAACAAGGAGAATATGGGGCCGCCGCATGGTGTCGTGAAGAACTAACGGAACTTAGAACCTTAGTTGAACAAACTTGGCCATTAGAAAGTAGTGAGATAGCTGGCCTCAGTATAGAGCTGAGGATTGGTTGATACTCGATGCTACACTCATTGAGATCAGACTTTCTGGATATTTTTGTCACAAGAAAAGATTGCTTGAGCTGAAATAATGCCCGATAAAGGATGATCAGTGATATTGAGAATCATTAGTTACTCTTCTAACACAGGTTGAAACCAACTAAACTTCAAGAGGGTACTTACCTTTAACCTCAGCAAGCCTCTAAATCTAGGGACTTGGTGTGATTTGTCTGTGTTTTCTTTACCTGTGATTTATCATGACATCATGCATCATAACATATCATACATTCTTATTGCACCAACCATTTCAAGGACCAAGGGAATTTATCTTTGCTCTTTTTTGCAGATCATGGCTTTCGTTCATAGAAACACTATCTGAATCAGCTTTGTGAAGATACCTTCCCAACTCAAAGAGCTAGTATCAAAGGTTTCCGAAACTTCTGCATTCACTAAGAGACATGGTTGACTTCTCAACCTGGTTACTTCAAACTTTGATGAAAAGATGATGAGTTTACTCTTTCAGTTCTTTGATCCCAAGCACCACTGCTTCCCCTTTCCATACTATCAGTTGGTTCCTACCATGGAAGAATTCTCTCAGTTGTTGGATATACCCATTCTTGAACAGTTGCCTTTCACAGGTCTGGAAGAAGTTCCTAAGATAGAAGTCATTGCCTCAGCTTTGCATCTGAAACAGGCCGACATGGTATCCAATTGAGAAACAAGAAGCGAAGTTAAGGGTTTTCTAGCCAAGTTCCTAATAGACAAGGCCCAGCTGTTTTGGGATGATATGGATTTTCAGGATTTTGAGGAGGTCTTGGATCTTCTAATCTATAGGTTAGTACTATTCCCTAATCCAGACTCATTTATAGATGTGAATGCTATCAATATTTTCCTCTCTCGCAACCCCGTGCCTACCTTGCTCGGAGATATTTTGCACACTCTCCATACTCGTACCATGAAGAGAAGAGGGGTTCTTATGTGCTGCATGCCATTGCTGTCGAGGTGGTTTATTACTCACCTCCCTAAGTATGTACTGAAGAATGAAGAAGGTTTGGTTTGGTCACAAAGGATAATGTCACTCGCTCACATGGATATTCTCTGGTGTTCCCGAGGTATGGAAAACACTGCTATTATTGACCACTGCGGGGAGTACCATAATGTCCCGTTACTTGGCATCAGAGGGGGTATAACCTACAATCCTTGTTTAGCTCTGCGACAATTTGGTTACGCTCAAAGAGATGGTCCCCATGAGTTACTTATCGAGGGCATTGTATTCAACTATGAGGATGATGTTCAAGAGTATCGCAGGAGGTTCATACGAGCTTGGGGCATGGTAAACAGATTTGGCACCAAGGCTTTGGGGCCAAAGGCTTCCATTCCTATGGAACCTTACCTCTAATGTACGAGCTCGCGCCCATAAACTTATAATGCCCTATATGGCCATTCTACCAGTGATTATGGAACCCACTACTGAAGGGGGTATTCCTTACACGGTTCTCTATCCTGATATGCCCACTGATCTTGGAGAATTACAGAGGTCTTGGATTTAGCTGAAGAAAGAGCGGGATACTTACAGGGATCAGTTCTATGCCCAGGAGAGGAAGTTTTAGAGCTTACAAAGCAGCTCCATGAGGAAAGAGGACTCAATATCTATCTCGGCATGAAGAGGAAGCATCCATGGGAATTTTGATTTCTTTTCTAGTTTTAGATTTGTTTTTAATTGTAACTCCTAAAAGGGATTTGAACTTTGAATTCGACTAATAAAATCTTTGTTTCATTTTGGTTCGCAAATTTAAATTTCCCAAAGTCTTTGAAATCATTGCATACGCATCCCATTCATAGCATTTCATGTACAGGTACCATTACAGGTTTGTCATCTTCTTCGCTGTTTATTTCAGCAGAAATGTCTTCCGAATAAAGCATCAAGGACCTTCAGGCACAAAACACCCAATTCCAGCAAATGTTCATAAATATGGAAAAAGGGCAGGAAGATCTGAAAGCCCTCGTCCTGAAAGAGAAAAAGAAAAAAAAGAAGGTTGCTGGTATTCTGAATATGGGCATAAGGTTTAGAGGGCCATTGAAGCAACAAGTCGATCTGACCTCTTTATCCAAAGAAGGGGAGAATCAAGAAGAAGAGACAAGGGAGAAGGATCGCAGTCCTGAAGTTTCTGATAATGATACCGACTACAATGATGAGCAGTATCCTCCCATTGAGGATAGATACAAGCAGTTAGAAGATCGCTTGAGTGCTATGGAAGTTTAGAGGATACATGGGCTGGATTTTGAAGAATTGGGGTTAGTGTCAGGAGTGGTCATCCCGCAGAAGTTCAAAGCTCCAATTTTTGCAAAGTATGATGGGGTGTCCTGCTCAAAACTCTATCTTCCCTCTTATGTCAGAAAGATCCATCCCCACACCGCTGATAGAAATTTGTGGGTTCATTTCTTTCAAGATAGTCTCTCAGGGACTCACCTTGAATGGTTCTACCAACTAGAGAGAGCCAATATCTGAAGTTGGGAAGATCTGGCTGCTGCTTTCTATAAGCAGTATTAGTACAACGCCGACCTTGCTCCTACTCATACTCAACTCCAGAGTATGTCGATGGGTGCAAGTGAAGGCTTTAAGGACTATGCAGAGAAGTGGAGAGACTTGGCTGGAAGAGTCCAACCCCCGTTGTCGGATAGGGAGTTGGTTGATATGTTTCTAGGGATGATATCTATTCCATTCATCAATCATTTGATCGGCAGCTCATCGGCTGGTTTCACCGAGTTGATTCTGACTGGAGAGAGAGAGAGAGTAAAAGCTAGGATTCGAAGCGGTAAGATACAGAAGGATGCCTCTTCGAGTTCGGTAAAAAAGCCTTTTGCTGGTAAGAAGGAAGCCAATGCCATCTATAGCCCGAGGGGCCAAAACAAAGCTGAACATCGTCAGACAGTAAGAGCCGTAATGATACCTACGCCTAGAGTCGCTCCACATTGCAACAATCAACCAAGGGTAGAAAGGCTACAACGACAGTTTACCCGAATCAATATGACGTTGGATGAAGTTCTACCTCATCTGCTGAGATCCAACTTGGCAACCTTGAAAGAGGCTCTCAAGAATCTGAATACCACATCTCCCCGATATTATCCAAATGCTCAGTGTGCCTATCATTCTGAAAGTTCTGGCCACGATACCAATGACTGTTGGGCTCTAAGAAATAAGGTACAAGATCTGATCGAAGCCAAGGAAATTGAGTTCCACACTTCGGAAAATCCCAATGTCATAATTGCTCCCATGCCTAAGCATGATCGTGGAATTAATGTTGTTGATACTAACTTGTTTGTGACCTTGGTGGATGAAGTTTCTACTCCTCTCATGAGTTTGAAGAAGAATTTGCTGTTGGCCGATTTATGTCCGGGTTGTGGTGAAGGTTGCCACATGTGTTCATTTCTATCTTTTGGTTGCCATTTGCTGAAGTCAGGTGTTCAACGCCTGATGGACAACAAAGAAATTTTGTTCGAGAAAACTTTGGTTCCCATTGTTCCATCTGAAGACATTGCCATTATAACCATTTCCGCAAATCCTTCCAAGGTCTCCTCGAGAAGACCTATTAGGATTACATCTACTTCAAGAATCGCTCTGCTAATAATCAATGTTCCTGGTCCTGTCCCGTATGTCTCGGACAAAGCTGTTCCCTGGCATTATGGTGCCGATGTGTACAATCACGGCATCAAACAAGATTTGAAAAATGAAGAGGCTGATCCTGATATTGGTAACATTGTTGGTACCAGCAAGGTTACTCGAAGTGGAAGGTTCTTCTCTCCCGAGATTTTCCCAAAGACTGTCAAGAGGCCTATTGTTATTCCATCTGATACTCCTGCTGGTACATCAACTACTACTCCTGTGTTTACTCCAATTTTTACTCCCTCCGTTGAGTCATTTGGGACTCGAGGCAAATAAGTTATAGGTGAGCCTTCCCGGACAGAGGCGCCTAGAAATTTTTTTGTAGAAGCCTCTAAGAAAGAGATAGGTGAAATATTGAAAATAATTAAAAAGAGCGACTAAAATATGGTCGAGCAGCTGGGGCAGACCCCCTCAAAGATATCCATATTATCCCTATTGTTGTGCTCCGAGGCCCATGCGAAGGCTTTGATTGAATTCCTAAAAATTGCGCATGTGCCGCAAGAGACATCAGCTGATCAATTTAAATATTGCATGGCCAGCCTGACTGCTAACAATGGGCTGGGTTTTTCATATGCAGGCTTGACTCCGAAGGGAAAGAAGCATAATGAAGTTTTGCATGTCTCGATTGAATGCAGGGGCACCACTATGGCCCATGTGTTGGTAGATATTGGGTCTTCACTGAATGTTCTGCCTAAGAAGGCGTTGGACCGGTTGGATTGAGAGGGTTTGACTTTAAAGCCTAGTAACATTATGGTAAGGGCTTTTGATGGGTCGAAAAGAATGGTGCACGGGGAGGTGGAAATTCCTTTCAAAGTGGGTTCTCAGACCTTTGGGTCCACCTTTTATGTTATAGACATTAGGTCATCGTATTATTGTTTGTTGGGTCATCCTTGGATCCACGAGGCTAGGGAAGTTACTTCCATACTACACCAAATGCTGAAGTATCCGGTAAAAGGAAAGATTGTCACTGTGCGGGGTGAAGAGGAGTATATGGTGAGCCACCTCAATTCCTTCCGCTACGTAGAGATAGACGGGGAATTCATAGAAACTCCTTGTTAGAAATTCGAAGAGGTCCCTCAGATCTTGGCATCGACTGAAACTACTACCAGCAACAAACATCCTTTGAAGATGGCTTCTCTCAAGGACGCAGGGCCGTAGTTGAAGAAGGTGGTTGTACCAATTGGGATCAGCTCCCTGATTTCACTCACAAAACTGACAAACTTGGTTTGGGCTTTACTACAGGGGCTCAAAGGGTTGTTCAACGCGCTCGGGCTAGAGGACCTCCCCTACACATCAGTAATAGGGGAATTAATTCCATTGAAGACAGCGAGGAAGACTCGGACATTGACAGTTGGATCTACCCAACTACCAACGGTGGACTGAGTAAGTAGACGACTAGTGACTTTATACCAGTTTCTTTTATTCCGTAGTAATTGTCCTACTTGTTTTGAGATTTGTAATAAACAATTTAAAAACTTTATGGCCTTGTGCCTTTCCCGAGGCACATTGGCTTTGCTTGTGAGGGCTATTATTTGTCATTTCATATATCTTTAATAAAGCATTGGATGTTTCTTGCATACAAATTTTGCGCTCTCTGTTTTTTTCTTTTCTGTTTTCACTTTATCAAAACAGCTATTCTCTTACACACACTCGCGTATCATACTGCAGATCCATATCCACTCTGGATCCCATTGATAAAAGCTCTGTTATTGCCAGTTATGACTTCAAAAATCCGATCAACCAAGCCGAAGACGAAGGTGAGGATGATTGTGAGGTTCCTGGAGAAATTTCTAGACTATTACAGTAGGAAGAAATGGCCATACAGCCTCATGAAGAGTCGGTTGAGACAGTGAACTTGGGTACTGAGGAAGACAAAAAAGAGGTTAAAATAGGTGCAAATCTGGAGCTTAGCGTCAAACAGAGGTTGATACAGATGTTGCACGACTATGTTGAAATCTTTGCCTGGTCCTATGAAGACATGCCTAGTTTGGACACTGATATTGTGGTACATCGCCTTCCGACTAAAGAAGATTGCCCTCCGGTAAAGCAGAAGGTCCTCCGTATGCGTCCCGAAATGTGAAAGAAGATCAAAGTGGAAGTTATAAAGCAGTTCAACACTGGGTTCCTAGCTGTCACTTCCTACCCACAATGAGTTGCTAACATCGTCCCAGTACCTAAGAAGGACGGTAAGGTACGGATGTGTGTGGACTACAGAGACCTAAACAGGGTCAGTCCCAAGGATGATTTCCCACTTCCGCACATTGACGTTCTGGTTGATAACACCGCACAACACAAGATCTTCTCCTTCTGAATTGTTTCTTTGGCTACAACCAGATCAAGATGGCTCCTGAAGACATGGAGAAGATAACCTACGTTACACAGTGGAGCACTTTCTGCTACAAGGTGATGCCTTTTGGGTTGAAGAATGCTGGGGAAACTTATCAGCGTGCCATGGTTGCTTTGTTCCATGATATGATTCACCATGAGATCGAAGTCTATGTTGATGACATGATAGCCAGGTCTCAAACTGGGGAAGAGCACCTTGATCATCTATAAAAGTTGTTCGACAGGTTGAAGATATATAAGCTGAGGTTGAATCCGAACAAGTTCACCTTCGGGGTAAGGTCGGGTAAACTTCTGGGTTTCATTGTCAGCGACAAAGGCATCCAAGTAGATCCTTCAAAGGTAATGGCTATACAAGAAATGTCAGCTCCCCGTACAGAGAAGGAAGTTAGAGGTTTCTTTGGACGCCAGAATTATATCTCCAGGTTCATTTCACATCTGACTGCTACTTGCGATCCAATCTTCAAGCTTCTGAAGAAAGATCAAGTGGTAAAGTGGAATGAGGAATGCCAGACCACTTTCGAAAGAATCAAGGAATACCTTCAAGAACCACCAATTCTGATGCCCCCGGTTGAAGGAAGACCTTTGATTTTGTACCTAACAGTGCTAGACAATTCAATGGGGTGTGTGTTGGGGCAACATGACGAGTCTTTTCGAAAAGAGCACGCAATATACTACCTTAGAAAAAAGTTTACCGACTGTGAGACAAGATACTCATTGCTCAAGAAAACTTGTTACGCTTTGGCATGGGCTGCTCGCCGACTAAGATAGTATATGCTGACCCATACTACCTTGTTAATATCAAAGATGGATCCGATCAAGTACATTTTTTAGAAGCCTGCACTCTCCGGAAGAATAGTAAGATGGCAGATGATCTTAACTGAGTACGACATACAATATACAACCCAGAAAGCAATAAAGGGGAGTGTATTGGCAGATCATTTGGCTCATCAAGCCGTGGATGACTACCAGTCCATGAATTTTGAGTTCTCGGATGAGAATATTATGCTGGTGACTGACTATGAAGAACCTGGACCAGATGAAGGACCTGAGGAAGGATCCCGATGGTCTATGTATTTTGATGGAGCCTCAAACGCACTGGGTAACGACATTGGCACTGTAATCATATATCCTGAGGGATGCCACACTCAGTTCACTGCCTGATTATGTTTCAACTATACCAACAACATGGCGGAGTCTGAAGCATGTATTATGGGTCTTCGAGCTGCTATCGACCTAAGGATCAAGTTCTTGAGTGTATTCGGGGATTCCGCTTTGGTGATAAGTCAGATCAAAGGTGAGTGGGATACGAAGCACCCGAACCTTATTCCTTACAAAGAGTATGTACTGACACTGCTGCCGCATTTTGAAGAAATCATCTTTGAACATTTCCCACGAGAAGAGAATCTGTTAGCGGACGCGCTAGCTACTATGTCGTCAATGTTCAAGGTCAGGTGGGACAATGAAGCTCCCAAAATCACTATTAAGAGGTTGGATGAACCAGCATATTGCTGTGAGATTGATATTAAGGAGGGAGCCGACAAACCTTGGTTTCATGAGGTGAAAAGGTATCTTGACGCTCAAGAATACCCTGAGGGGGCATCTGTCAATGATAAGAAGTTTCTGAGAAGGTTTGTTGCAAAGTTCTTCCTCAGTAATGGAATCCTCTATATGCGCAACGATGACTCTACCTTACTGCGGTGTGTAGAAAAGAGCGAGGCAGAGAGGATCATGGCAGACCTACACGAATGTACCTTTGGCACTCATTCCAGTGGACATACAATGGCAAAGAAAATCCTACGGGCAGTATATTATTGGTCCACTATGGAATCCGACTGTTATCAGCATTCTCGAACCTATCATAAGTGCCAAATCTACACTGATAAGGTGCATGTACCTCCAGTTCCTTTGAATCTTTTGACGACTCCCTGGCCTTTTGCAATGTAGGGTATTGACATGATCTGCGAGATCAGACCTACCGCGTCCAATGGGCATCGCTTCATCCTAGTGGCCATTGATTACTTTATGAAGTGGGTTGAGGTTGCCTTCTTTGCTACGGTTACTAAGAACGTGGTGGCACGGTTCATCAAGCATAACTTGGTGTGTCATTATGGTATCCCTGAGAGAATCATCATAGACAACGGTACCAACCTCAACAACTCGATAATCACCAAGCTCTGTAAACAGTTCAAGATACAATATCATAATTCTTCTCGCTACCAGCCAAAGATGAATGGCGTTGTTGAAGCAGCTAACAAGAACATCAAGAAGATTGTACAGAAGATGACGATGACATATAAATACTGGCATGAGATGTTACCATTTTCTCTTCATGGTTACCGTACCACAGCACGGACGTCGACAGGGGCAACACCCTACTCTCTGGTATATGGCATGGAGGAAGTCCTACCCATCGAAGTCCAGATACCTTCTCTCAGGATTATGAAGGATGTGGGTTTGAATGAAGACGACTGGATCCGAACCCAACTTGATCAGTTAAATCTAATCGATGAAAAGAGACTTACTACTATCTGCCATGGTCAGACGTATCAAAAGCGAATGATCAAGGCTTTTAACAAGAAGGTCAAGCATCAAGAATATCAAGTCGAGGACCTAGTGATCAAACACATCATACTGCCGCAAGGTGATCCCAGGGGCAAATGGACCCCCACATACGAAGGACCATTTATGGTTAAGAATATTTTCTCGGGTGGAGCTATGATTCTAACCACCATGGATGGTGACGACCTTCCTCGCCCTGTCAATGCAGACAGAGTGAAAAGATACTACGCCTAATCAAGAAACCTGCTAGGTTGACTGGCCTAGGAAAAATTAAGGGCTTTCCGGCGAACCAAAAGGGTTCGGGCAAAAGTAAGGGATGAAAATAAAAAATTTGTACACCTGGCAAGTCGAAAACCTGAAAGGGCGACTTGGGTAAAAAATGGTATCCCGGTGGACTGAAAACCGAAAAGGGCAGTCCAAGCAAAAGTTAGGGATATAAAGCGTATCACTATGTCTCGTTGGATCATCTTGCGACCAGATTTACATATCGGCTATCAAGCTCAGACGACATCAATCAATTTGATCAACTTTCGGCCAAGAAGCAAAGTGATGAGACGCTTGAAGATATAAAGGCAATAGCAAAGTTGGAACCCAATGGGGTTGTTGCACATAGCTTTTTTTTTCTTTTACATAAATTTGTATAGCTTCTATTTTTACGGCGGAGTTCTCTTACTAGAGCGTCAGCCTCTTTGTACAAAAACGCCTATTACATGCCAACTTCAAAAATCAATACAAATCATTTTCATAAGAAACTTCGATTTGTTTTTCTTTTTTTTGTTTTGTTTTGAAAGAACGTCCAATGACTTATTTTTGATATATGCATTTGAAAATGATTGCTGCTCATAAATATTTACATAAGAAACAAAAGACAATTACTCATAATTCCAGAAACAGGGAAAAAACAAGAAGTGCCAAACCTGATGGTTACTCTGACCAACAAGTGCCGGGATAGAGCCAGCTTTGGAACACAATCATCGGTACATACATTCCCCACAGAGTAAAAGTATTAAAAAGCATTGATGTCGGTTTTCCCGAAACAGGACGTAACCTCCCCAGCCAGGGTCATTTAGAAACCTGAGAGCTATATCCCCCAGCCGAATTTCATAATCGCGGGCGAGTCAGTAAATTTCATCCTCCAAGCAGAGTTTATTTCTCTAGATACAGAGGCTCAATCCCCAACAGAGTTCATCACTTAAGCTACAAAAATTCACTTTCTAAGTTTGTTCCCCGCAGAGTTTATTCTCAAGCAGAATCTCTTCCTGATAGAATATTCATAAATCTCCAGGAACAGTCAGGGATTTATTTTCCCAGACGCGGGCATACCCCGATAGCATTTCGTGAGCATACATCATGACATACGCATACGTATCATATACAGCATAATCTCATTTATTTTTAAAAAAATCATATCACGCTGCATTTCATGCATCGCATATAATTAACCCTGATATCTTTTCAGGAAAAGACAATTAGCTTCAACAAATCCAGCAGTTATACAGGTCACGTCTACAGACGACTAATGGAAACTCAGCTCCCTAAACTGAATGGGTCAACTAACCTACACTATTGCTTTGAAGTAACCCTACTATCCAGGTTCCTTCTCGTAGCCCTACTATCCAGGCTTTAATCTCGAAGTAACCCTACTATCCAGGTTCCTTCTTGTAGCCCTACTATCCAGGCTTTCATCTCGAAGTAACCCTACGACCCAGGTTCCTTCTCATAGCCCTACTATCCAGGCTTTCATCTCGAAGTAACCCTATGACCCAGGTTCCTTCTCATAGCCCTACTATCCAGGCTTTCATCTCGAAGTTATCCTACGACCCAGGTTCTTCTCATAGCCCTACTATCCAGGCTTTCATCTCGAAGTAACCCTACGATTCAGGTTCCTTCTCATAGCCCTACTATCCATGCTTTCATCTCGAAGTAACCCTACGACCCAGGTTCCTTCTCATAGCCCTACTATCTAGGCTTTCATCTCGAAGTAACCCGACTATCCAGGTTCCTTTTGTAGCCCTACTATTAAGGCTTTCATCTCGGAGTAACCCTACGACCCAGGTTCCTTCTCATATCCATACTATCCAGGCTTTCATCTAGAAGTAAACCTATGACCCATGTTCCTTCTCATAGCCCTACTATCCAAGCTTTCATCTCGAAGTAACCCTACAACCCAGGTTCCTTCTCATAACCCTGCTATCCAGGATTTCATCTCGAAGTAACCCTACGACCCAGGTTCCTTCTCATAGCCCTACTATCTAGGATTTCATCTCGAAGTAACTGTACGACCCAGGTTCCTTCTCATAGCCCTACTATCCAGGCTTTCATCTCGAAGTAACCCTACGACCCAGGTTCCTTCTCATAGCCCTACTATCTAGGATTTCATCTCGAAGTAACCCTACGACCCATGTTCCTTCTCATAGCCCTACTATCCAGGCTTTCATCTCGAAGTAACCCTACAACCCAGGTTCCTTCTCATAGCCCTACTATCCAAGCTTTCATCTCAAAGTTACCCTACGACCCAGGTTCCTTCTCATAGCCCTACTATCCAGGCTTTCATATCGAAGTAACCCTACGATTCAGGTTCCTTCTCATAGCCCTACTATCCATGCTTTCATCTTGAAGTAACCCTACGACCCAGGTTCCTTCTCATAGCCCTACTATCTAGGCTTTCATCTCGTAGTAACCCTACTATCCAGGTTCCTTCTCATAGCCCTACTATTCAGGCTTTCATCTCAGAGTAACCCTACGACCCTGGTTCCTTCTCATATCCCTACTATCCAGGCTTTCATCTAGAAGTAACCCAACGACCCATGTTCCTTCTCCTAGCCCTCCTATCCAGGATTTCATCTCGAAGTAACCCTACAACCCAGGTTCCTTCTCATAGCCCTGCTATCCAGGATTTCATCTTGATGTAACCCTACGACCCAGGTTCCTTCTTATAGCCCTACTATCTAGGATTTTATTTCGAAGTAACCGTACGACCCAGGTTCATTCTCATAGCCCTACTATCCAGGCTTTCATCTCGAAGTAACCCTACGACCCAGGTTCCTTCTCATAGCCCTACTATCCAGGCTTTCATCTCGAAGTAACCCTACGACCCAGGTTCCTTCTCATAGCCCTACTATCCAGGATTTCATCTCGAAGTAACCCTACGACCCAGGTTCCTTCTCATAGCCCTATTATCCAGGCTTTCATCTCGAAGTAACCCTACGATCCAGGTTCCTTCTCATAGCCCTATTATCCAGGCTTTCATCTCGAAGTAACCCTACGATCCAGGTTCCTTCTCATAACCTTAATATCCAGGCTTTCATCTTGAAGTAACCCTACTATTCAGGTTCCTTCTCGTAGCCCAACTATCCAGGATTTCATCTCGAAGTAACCCTACAACCCAGGTTCCTTCTCATAGCCCTACTATCCAGGCTTTTATCTCGAAGTAACCCTACAACCCAGGTTCCTTCTCATAGATCTACTATCCAGGATTTCATTTCGAAGTAACCATACGACCCAGGTTCCTTCCCATAAGACCTATTATCCAGGCTCTTTTTCTGAAGTAACCCTACTATCCTGGTTCTTTCTCATAGACCTATTATCGAGGCTTTTATTTCGAAGTAACCCTACTATCCAGGTTCCTTCTCATAGCCCTAATATCCAGGCTTTCACTTCGAAGTAACCCTACTATCCAGTTTCCTTCTCATAGCCCTATTATCCAGGCTTTCATCTCGAAGTAACCCTACGACCCAGGTTCCTTCTCATAACCTTACCATCCAGGTTTCTTCTCTCTTATCTCCAGATGACAGTTTACAACACGGTAAAACCTGGACCTGACCAGTTTCGGTCGATTTCACCTTTTCCTAGTAAGCCGCTATGCAGCCTGTACCCTGACCATATATGCAGTTCACTTCCGCTTCCTCAAGCAGGAGTTAATTACCCAGTAGAGTAATGGACAACCGCATTTCCTATCCTCTATTTTTCCAAGACGTGAATCAACATTCTCCAGCAAAGTCCTCCTCAACGGTAGGTACAGGAATTCTCGGAAAGGAATCTTTTAGGTAATCGGTACATTTTCTGGATGGCATCGTTAAGCCCATCTCTGACGATTCTCTGTCAGCTTCCAAATGGCATCTTTAAGCCCATTCCCGATATCGCCAATTAGCATTACTCCATGCGAGTGCAAATTTCTGGGCACTCTAGTGTTCAATCATTTTTCACCTTCAGATTACGAAAGGCAGACAGCCAATCTACATCCTCAAGATTAAGAAGTTTGAACAGGGGAAGTTGTTGTACCCAAAAATTTTCCCTCTCATTTTACTCAATACATGCTCATTGAGGTCCTCAACTTGCTCAAGGATGCCCAAGAGTTGACCAGACAAACTCTCTCCTAAGGCAATGTATCTCAAACTAGGGTTGCCATTTTCATCAAGATGGGTGAACTCCAAAGACCTCATATGATCTCCATGGTCCTAATATGTTCTCAAGACCCCCCATGTCAAATTTCAAGCCTTGCACAAGAAGTTTGCCCAGTCAACTGCTCAGATGCTTGAGAATCGACTGTATTAGGTCAAAAGTCAATTGTGGCCCACATACAGTCAAACTTCAAGATTTTTGGTCAACATCAACATTTTGAATTTATATCCATAATTTAATCAAGGGTTGATCATGATTCCTCAAGGAATGCCCCAAATTCATCAAAACCCAAAAGTTGCTAAATTAGGGTTTCTTAGGAAAAGTCAACCAAACTTTGACCAAGCATAACTTCTTCATACTTTATCAAATAATTTCCATACAAGGCTCGATTTGAAGAGGATTCAATCCCCTACAATGCATATTCATCCCTCAAGTTCAAAATATGCACTCACAAAAAAATATGAATTTCTACATTATAGGTCCTTTTGAAAAGTCAACAAAAACACTTTTTGGGTCAAAGCTTATTACACGAACATGGAAGACGCAATTGAGATGAGACTACAAGGGTTGTTTAGGGGACATACTAAGCTTTCTAAAAAGTCCAAGAATACCTCTCTATGGTTAAAATTGGAAGAGATATGCCTTGTCAAAGTTGACCATTTTTGCAAAATTGCCAAAAGTCAAATGTGCTCAAAAATGCATTTTTTGCCAAATAGGCCTAACTTTTTATGCTTGCACCTCACTCATAACATGGTCCACGACCCAAATATTTACCCACACATTATTTGCTTCATTATTTATTTTATTTTTATTTTTTATTATTAAAAATTCAAATTAAATCAAAAAAATGATAAATAATAGCAAAGATTTGTTTTGATCTGATTTTTGGACAGGATCACAAGCTAATTATGTTGACATATCAGGATCAAATCGAATCAAGGTGGATTGGCACAAGAATGGCATGATTAGGCCTAATTGGGAAACAAATCATACAAGGAAGGAATGAGATCAAATCTTCAATGTTTTCGAAGATACATGTAGTTTTTATAACCCTAATTCATTCAGGATTATATATTGAGCAAGGCTAGGCACGAAAACAAGGGCTAGCAGTCGGGAAGAACACTAGAACAAACTCAAAATTTTTGCAAAAAGTGGTGATCTGATCTCTACCCTAGAGGATGATTCAAAGTATTCCAACACTCCTAATCGTATCCTAGAGCATCTCTAAAGCTAACAGGATCAGTAGCAAGCACTCTCGCGCCCAGAATCACTCCCTAGACCTCATACAGTTTTCCCTCTTTTTCAAAATCGATTATAGTAATTCTTGCATCGTTAGCATATTTGAATGATATATTTGTAATTATTGATATGTTTGCAACATTACTGAATGGTTTAATTGAAGTTTGGATGCCTATATATGCATTTGCCATTGCTAGGGTTTTTGTGTTCGTTTTAGGGTTTTTGTCCACAGGTAAAATTAGACCAAGAACAATCCACCATGAGGGTCGTGGCATCAAGACCAGTTGAATTCTGGTCTCCAATTTCATTTATCATTTGTTTTGTGAATTTTGTAAATTTGTAGGGTTTTAGTTACATACGATGTTCGTAGGTATAAATCACATACCTAAGACGAAGAACATAAGGAAGAAGATGGTGATTTGTCATCACCCCATTGGATGATTTGAATTCCGTGCGCTTTTTATATTCAACCACTTTATTTCATATATTATATTTTATTCTTATTGTATTAATAAATAAACAAGATAGCCCAGATGGCTAGGCGCGTTGGTGGTAAGTGTGAGGACCTGGGTTCGATCCCAGGTCCCAGCATTTTCTTTATTTTAATTCTCCAATGTAAGATCCTATGCATCATCCTTTCAAACGCTCACCATGTGCAATCAACATCCAGCCAATGGATGCATCTCTGTCCAGATCTAACGCACACCATTGAAGGACCACGGTAGACAATCAGAAGAGCATCATATGGAATACATCGCAGGGATTGGGCTGACCAGCTCTTTGGGCCTAAGCAATTTCAATAATGCACCCCCCTGGGTTTATTCTTACAGGCCCAAATCTTCTTCTTTCATATTTTATTTATTTATTTATTTACTAATTATTCTCTCTTTTATCAAAATAACACATAAATCATTTTTTATTATTAAATCAAGAATCACCAAAAAACACCAAAATCTTTTTTCATAAAAAATATTTTATTTCCTTGAATTAATTAATTTAATTAAATTAGGGCAATTAAATCTTATTTTTGTAATTAAAATCAATTAGAAATTAGGATTTAATTTTGTATATACTTAATTTTTCTTCAAAAAAGTAACTTAAATATTTTCTCAAATTAGATTTTTTAGGTTTTCTAATTGTCCTCGCATTTAATTCACCGCGCGCCTTTTAATTACCTTTTATTATTGTTGTAATTGCTCCGAGGTTGTAATAGCTTTAATTAGGTTTTAATTATGCCTTTTATTTTACAGTCAAAAATAATTTTGTATCTGCAAAAGCCATGTAATATCTAGAACTCTAAACTTTCAGCATTTTAATTTCCGCAATGATAAACTGTTAGATGTATGCTAATAGGATTGTATGGAAAGTCTAACTAAAAATTAATACGGTAGAAAACCCTAAATGTGCAAAGACAAATTAACTGAAAAAATTCACTCGCACATGCTCACTCTTAGGGTTTACTCCACTCCGGTTGCCTTCGGTAAATGGTCATGAAGTATAGGGTTTGTTAGTGGTTGTCCTCTAGCCCCGAAAGATCTCAAATGACCCATTCGGATGTTGCCTCAGAAAAAGATCTTTAAGGCTTTAGGATGATTACTAACACCTCCTAGCATTGCTTTTGTGACTGTATCTTTCCCTTCAAATGTCCCTTAAAACCCCAACGACGGTGCTACCTATTCCTTAATAATGGGATAGCGCTGTCAAAAGGAAAATGAACATACTTTTTTTGAGTAGGTAGAAAACTCTTAGGTACTTTCTCAAATAAACTTTTCATACAAACACTTTTCAAAACAAGTTTCAAAACAACTTCGTCACACTCTTAAGGACTGATACAAGGCTTATCACGAAGTAAAACTTTTTCAAAACAAGCACACACACAAGAAATTTTAAAAATGAGAAAGTACCTAAGAGCCCATGGAAAACCATGGATAGAAAGGGTGCTAACACCTTCCCTTTCTATAATCTACCCCCCGTACTCAGAAATATTCTCGAAAAAGGTTTTTTCTATTCTTTTTCCTTTTCCTTAGTTGGATAAGATAAAAGTTGGTGGCGAATCTTGCTTACCACGACATTTGCGAATACAAAATACAAACTAGTATAACATCCGGTTTTGCCACCGTATCACACCCGGGCATGGCACATGGCTTAAAGTCATTGTTTCAATAAAATTACAAACAAAGTTCTTAAATTAACAAAACAGTAAATGGTAATTACTCCTTGTTGAAGGATATTAGAATAAAGTCCTTGGTATGCTAGTTTTTGAGCCCCTCATCAACAGTCGGGTAGATCCAATCATCAAAGTCACAGTCATTGTCAGAGTCTTCAAGAGAATTCACTTCATGATTACTTATGTGAAGAGGTGGTTTCCCCACACGAGCACGTCTGAACTCCTTTTGAGCTTTGGCAGTGAAGCCCAAACCATATTTGTTTGATTTGAAAGGGATGTCAGGGAGTTGTCCCCAAATGGTACAACCTCCTTCTTCAATCACAACACGAGCATCTTTGAGGGAAGCCATTCTAGGTATATCTTTAACAGCTTTTTGAACATCAAGAGTAACCTTGGCAGTATCAACCATGGGAGAAACAACTTTGAAGGCTTGATAAGGAGTTTCTATGAAACCACCATCCATCTCAACATACTTAAACGAATTCAGACGGCTAACCATAAACTCTTCTTCACCATAGACGGTAACGATCTTTCCTTTGACCGAATATTTTAACTTTTGATGAAGTGTAGAAGTCATTGCTCCTGCCCCATGAATCCATGGGCGTCCAAGTAGGAAAGAGTAAGCAGGACGGATATCCATCATATACAAAGTTGAATTGAAAATTTGAGACCCAACTTTGATGGGGAGATCAACTTCCCCATGGACCATCCTTTTTGATCCGTCGAAAGCCCTTACCATAATGTCACTTAGCTCCAACACCAAACCTTCACAGTCCAATCGATCTAGGGCACCTTTGGGCAGGACATTTAGAGAGGAACCAATATCCACCAATACATGGGCTAGAGTGGTTCCTTTGCATTCAATGGATACATGCAAAGCTTTATTGTGATTTCTTATGGCTGGAGTTAAATCAGCATCCGAAAATCCTAACCCATTATCATCTGTCAAACTCGCTACACAATTTTCAAACTGATCGGCTGTAGTCTCTTGAGGAACATGAGATTTCTTCAGAAATTTTATCAATGCTTGAGCATGCACATCAAATCAAAGTAACAAAGATAGCATAAAAATATTAGAGGGGGTTTTCCCCAACTGCTCTACTATCTTATAATCACTCTTCCTTATAATCTTCAAAATCTCCTCCATTTCTTAGGTAGAGGATTCCTCAGTAATAATGTCTTTGGCAGATGCCTTCATCTTGGCAAGCTCAATCATCTTTTCTTTGCCCCTAGCATCAGTACTAGGTTTGTCAATAGTAATGCGAAATGTGTAGTTGTGGTGGTTGGAGGTGAAATATCAGGAGAGAAAATTATCCTTGTTCTAGTCACCTTGCTAGATCCAACAATGTTGGTAATATCAACAGTCTTGTCTTCATCAATCCAGGAGTCTTGTCTAATACCATGGTAGTATACTTCAGCGCCATAATTCCAAGGTAAAGCTTTATCGGAGGAATAAGGGACTGGCCCCGATGTGGTAATTATTAATGGAGCTATCTTTGGTTCATTGGAAATCCTAATAGGACATTTTGAAGTGATGCCAATAGGTTTGTTGGAGATAGTGATGATGGATATGTCTTCAACTTCTTGAGGCACAACTTCAGTCAAACTTTTTACGGATGAAATTATTTCGAATATGATCTCATGGCTGTCCATTAGGTGTTGGACACCTCTTTTCAGCCATTCACAACCATTGATTTGCACATCACAACAACAACAATCTTCAAGGCAGTCAGGGAAAACCCCAACTTTCAATAAATTGTTTTTAACAAACTTTAGTGGAGTGGTCAAGTCATTAACAGGGGAAACAAAAACAATATCTTCAATAGCGTTGACACTTTTGCCATGGTTTGGCATAAGTGCAGTGATTACATTCGGAGTTGGAGGAGGGTCAAATTCAATGGTCTTGTTGTCAATGAGGTCTTGGATCTTGCATTTTAATTCCCAGTAACGATCAGTGTCATGTCCGGGACTATTGGAGTGGTAAACACATTTGGCGTTTGGGTTATACTTTGGAGATGAAACATTGGGGTTTGAAGGGGGATCACGCAATGTTACCAAATTAGCCTTCAACGGGTGTTATAGGGCTTGAGATAGTGATATCTTGATCCTTGTAAGTTTTCTTCTTGGAATATCAGGTCTTTTGTATTTAGCTTGTTATTGTGGTCTTTGAGTAGAGGTCGAATTGGAGATCAGAACTGCATTAACAGACTAACGATGGTCCTTCTTGACATAGCCTCTTGACCCATATATGGCATTAGTTTCCTTTTTTCCGGTTAAATGTTTCTTCACAATATTTGATGTAGAGACGGAGGCCATGGCTATCTTTCCACTTTTAATACCGCTCTCAACCCTTTCACCAGTCAAGATTAACTCAATGAACCCAGATGATGATCTCCCAATTAGTAAGTTGAAAAATGGCCAAGTCAATGTTCCCATGAACATAACTACCAATTCCTTGTCAGTCAATGATGGCTGCACCCTGCCAGCCAAGTCTCTCCATTTCTGCGCATATTTTTTGAAGCCTTCATTGGAACCCATGGTTATTCCTTGTAACTGCACTCTAGTTGGTGCCATATTGGTGTTGTACTAATATTGACGATAAAAGGTGGTGGTTAAGTCCTCCCAGGTATGGATGTTGGAACCTTTTAACTGGTAAAACCACTCTAATTGAGTCCTAGATGGACTTTCTTGAAAGAAGTGCACCCATAACTTCTTATCAGTGGTGTGCGGTTGAATTTTACAGACGTAAGATCTCAAGTGAAGCTTCGGGAATTAAACGCCATCGTACTTGGCAAAAAATCAGAATCTTGAATTTATGGGGGGTTGCTACCCCAGGAACCAAACCCAAATCACCAAAATCTAGGCCAGGCACTGCTTAAATTTCCATAGCCTTCAATTTGTCCTCTAGTTTCTTATACTTATCTTCAGACGGTGGATATTGTTTGTCAAAATAGTCCTCATCCTCAGAGATTGGATTGTTACCACTCCTAGCACGGGTGCTCCTTGCATCTTCATCCTAATTCTCATCCTCCTCGGAGGAGTCTTCTACCACTTGAGCTTGTCGAACTGGGCCCTTAACCTCTTCCCTATGTTGATCAAAGCCTTCTTCTTAGTCTTTTTATTTGCAAACAGAAGTGACATCAGTTCTTGCTTCCCTTTGGCCAAGTTAGGCAAGGTTTCTTGAAATTGAGAATTTTGTGTCTGCAAATCCTTCATAGTCTGCTCGAGATCCATCTTACTGAAATAAACATTAGAAAGATGAGAAAACCTGTGTCGAAAAACCCACTTATGTTATGATGCATGTAATGTGAATGCAAATGTTTTCAAGGACCTTTAAGATGTAAATTTGTTTAAACAAAGAAGGAACAAACATTAATTGTATTAATAAGTTCAAACGGTTACAAAAATTCCTCTTGGCCTTACAATGAAAGGAAAACAAATAAAATGAACTAACAAAAAGGCTCAGGTCTTCTATAGACGCTTTCTCTTTGAAATAATATAGGCATTCAGGTTCCGCTCCTCATGAAGTTGCCTTGTGATCTCCATCACTTTCTTCTCGCTTGAGTAGAATTGAGCTTCAAAGGTGTCTCGCTCCCCCTTGAGTTGAATCCATGACCTTTACATCTCCTCGAGGGTAGTAGGCATGTCAGGATTAAGAATAGTGTAAGGAACATCTCCTTCGGTAATAGGCTCTGTAATACGGTGGGAGAACTGACTTTTACTGGTTTTGCATTTTTATTCGCAAATGTTACGGTTAGTAAGAGTGGCCACCGACTTTTCTTTTATCTAATAAAGGAAAGGGTGAAAAGAACAGGAAAGACCTTTCGAGATTATTTTTTGAGTAAGGGGGTAGATCATGGAAAGGGAAGGTGTTAGCACCCTTTCCATACGTAGTTATCTACGGGCTTTTAGATGCTAGCTCATTTGAAAATACCTTGTGTTTGTGTGTGTGAAAAAAAGTATTTCGAAAAGACGCCTTAGTGCGGCGAACTTTGTAGTGTTTCTCGTATTGTTGAGAACGTATACAAAGTGTTTTTTGAAAATATTTTTGGAAAGGAGTGTAGGTGTGGAAAATTTTTTGTTTTGAGCAAGCATCTAAGAACTATCTACCTACTCAAAAAGATTTGTTCTTTTCCTCTTTTCCTTTAGACAGTGATATCCTACTATTAGTGAGTAGGTAGCCCCATCGTTGGATGTTTAAGGGAAAATCGAGGGTCATCGTACAGTCACAAAGGCAACTTAGTAAGATACCTTAGTAACACACCTAAGGTTTTATGATCATGTACCGAGGCAACATTGAAAGGGTCATTTTATGATCTTTGAACCAAAGGGTTTCCACTAAAATCTCTCACGTTCGAGAGTTGTGACTGTTTTCTTCTGAAGGCAACTGAAGTGGGAGTACACTAGAGGTGCACATGTGCGGGTGTGTTGTGTTTCTGTTATTTGTCTTTGATGTTTAAGTTTACTAAAGTTTACTTTTAATTCTTTCCACGCAATCCTATTAGGCATACATCTAACAGTTCAATATATATACAAGTGCAGAAAATTTAAAGTGCGGAATTTATACTAACTATTACATGGCTTGGGGAGGGGGAAATTACAAGTCCAAAATTTGGGGTAAAAACAATAAAGAAATCCTAATTTTAAACTATTACAAACAATGGGCAGATACAATATTTCAAAAGTAATAATGCGGAAAATAAAGAACGCGCAAAGATTAAGAAGGAACGTCTAAAAACCCAAAAAAGTTCTAAGCAAATTAAGACAATTTTTGTTGTTTTTGTTTTGTTTATTTTTTAAGAAAATATTTAAATTGAAAATTAAAAAGCTAAATCTAATTTAAATTAATAGAATAAAATGAACATTGATTAAAAATTAACTATAGAAGACAATCTAATATTGTTTTATTATTATTATTAAGAAAAAGATTTGAAATTAAATTAATCCTAATTCTAATTGATTAATTAATTAAAAATATGAAGGTGATTAAAATAACTAATTAAAATTAATTTAATTTATTAAAATCTAAGTCTAATTATTTTTTATTTGTTTGATTTTATGATGTCTTTTATGATTTTTTAATAGGAAACGAAATTATTGAAATAAAAGAGACAAATGAAAATGAAATAAAGCAAAAAATAATAAGAAATGGGACATATGCTACGAATCCAACCATGGTACTGGTTTGGTCTGAAATGGCTCGTAGTGTTGGTTCTGAAACTCAAAATTTCATGAGCCCTAACAATGGCAGAACTGGATTCCTGCATCAAAACTCAAAGGAAGTTGTTCTAAAACAATCCAAGCGTCAGTGTGAACATGCACGAGTGTTTAAAAACAATTTATAACGTGAGAATTAAAAATTTTGAGATTGAGAAATTTACTCAACCGGAGAATCCTCGTAGGCGTATTCTAGCATGCTTCAATTTACAAGAAGGATGGGAATGAGATCCTTGGAGCTTCAGAAACACGATGCAAGGCTTGGTTTTGATGAATATGGGCGGGAAGTTTGAGTTTCGAATTTTGTAATTCTTGATAATTTTGTGAAAATTTTGAGAGCTTCTCTAGGCAGTTTGGTGTATGTCCTTTCTTGCTTGCAATGTCATTTATTTATAGAGGGAAGAGAGGAGTTTAAACCATCATGGAAACAATCAAGCCATTAACCATGGCCTTAAAACAAAAAATCAAAATTTGAAAAGTTTCCAAACTTCATGATCCCTTGCCATTTTTGTTTGATTCTTTCCCTTTTCGAATTTTGCATGAACCTAGAAACTTTCTATGTATCTTGCAAGAATTATTGGGCTTTATGATGGATCAAGCCAAGCCCATATGCACTAGCCCATTAGTTTTCATATTTTATTTGATTTAATTCATATTTAAAAGAATAAAAATTAAAATAAATAAAAATCAAAATCAAAATAATGCATGGATAGATTTAGAGGTCCTTGGACATATCATGAGTATGTTTTAACTCCAAAAAGTTTAGGCCCAATAACTTAAAATCACAAATTTGTTCAATTGAGATTTCATGCATTTTCTTAAAAATTGCCCAACTTGTGCACTTCATAACTTGCTCAAATTTCATATTTTGAATATAATATTTGACGTTTTGGAAATCCCAAGATGTCCTATACACTTTCTCTTTTAATTATATTTTCATTTGGAGACATTATCTTGGTGTAAGTTTCCTTGACAAAAAGTGTCTTTTGTTGACTTTCTGAAAATGACCTGTAATGCATGAGATCATATCTTTCAAATGATGCATCTTTTGGACTTGAGAATAAAATAAGAGTTGTAGGAAATTGAATTTTGTTCAAAATGGGTATTGTTTGGGGAAAATTTGATGAAGCATGTGAAAGTTATTCCTGATCAAAGTTTAGTTGACTTCTCCTAAGGAAACCCTAATTTGGCAATTCTTGACTTTTGATGATCTGAGGACTTTCCTTGAGGAATAATGATCAAACCTTGATCAAATTATGAATGTTATCTAAAAATGTTGAGGTTGACAAAAAATCTTGAAGTTTGACTGTATATTGACCATAATTGACTTTTTAACCAATATAGTTAATTTTCAAACATTTGAGCCATTGACTGAGCAAACTTGTGATGTAAGGCATGAAAATTGGAATGGATATTCTTGAGGACATATTAGGAACCATGTAAATAACTTTAGGCCTTTGAAACTCAAACATCTTTGTGAAAAATGAAACCCTAGTTGGAGGTCCATTGCCTAGAAGGAGAATTTGTCTGGTCAATTCTTAGTCAACCTTGAGCATTTGGGGACCTCTATGAGTATGTCTTGAATAAATTGAGAGATAAAATTTTGGGGTACAACATCTGCCCCTATTCAATCTTCTTAAATTTGAAGAGTTAGATTGGCCTGTTTGTCATTCATAATCTGAAGGTGGAAGATGATTGAACACTGGAGTGCCCAGAAATTTGCACTTGTCTGTGCATGAAGTAACGTTGTTGGTTGACGATATCGGGAATGGGCTTATAGATTCCATTTGGAGAAGATGATTGAGAGTCGTCAAAGATGGGATTATAGATGCCATCTAAAGTAAATGTTGACTCCAAATTAGAAAAGTATCAGAATAAATCTACAGTTGATTTTATCTGAGCCAGAAGAGGTCTTTGTATCTGACTTCGTATGAGAAGTATACTAGAATGAGTTTGTGTCTGATTGTATCTAGAAGATGTGTTGGGGAATGTCCGAATGAATCTATGTCGTGATTGTATTTGGAGATGTATTGAGTATGAGTATCAGAACGAATCTATAATCTTGATCGTATCTGAACTGAAAGATGTATTGAATGAGTATCAGTATGACATCCGTATTTGGAGCGTATCTAAATTGTATCTGAAATATGTACTTAATGAGTATCAAAATGACATCCGTATTTGGAGCGTATCTAAACTGTATCTGAAAGATGTACTGAATGAGTATCAGAATGGCATCCGCATTTAGAGCGTATCTGAACTGTATCTGAAAGATGTACTGAATGAGTATCGGAATGGCATCCATATCTGGAGCATATCTGAAAGATGTACTGAATGAGTATTATAATGACATCCGTGTTTGTAGCGTATCTGAAATATGTACTGAATAAGTATCAGAATGACATCCGTATTTGGACCATATCTGAACTGTATCTGAAAGATGTACTGAATAAGTATCAGAATGACATCCATATTTGGAGTGTATCTGAACTGTATCTGAAAGATGTACTGAATGAGCATCAGAATGGCATCTGTATCTAGAGCGTATCTGAACCGTATCTGAAAGATGTACTGGATGAGTATCAGAATGGCATCTGCATCCGGAGTGTATCTGAACTGTATCTGAAAGATGATCTGGAATGAGTATCAGAATGACATCCGTATCTGGAGCGTATATGTACCGTATCTGGAAGATGATAAGCTATTGACAATCTCTATCTGTTCGGGAACTAACCTGAAAAAACAAAGTTGGTTTTATGCAATGGCATGATGTAAGTATTGTATTACGTAATGATGCTCTCCAAATAAACAATATTGTGATATATGCGCTTTGTATTCATATGCTATGTCGTTTGTAAATGATGTATGAATGTGAAATGTTATTGAGGTGCAATTGTAAACTCGAGCATCTTTGTCTGGGGAAAATAAATCCCTGACTGTTGTTGGGGATGAAGAGTATGTGTATATTCGATCTTCTAGGAATTATTTCCACTGGGGATCCCTGCTTTCTTGTTCGAGGAAACTCCGCTGGGGAACATTGATTTTTGCTCTTTGTTGAGGAAACTCTGTTGGATCATGTTAATTCTTGTTTGGGGAGAAGAGTTTAAGAACATTGGATGTTCATTGTTCTACTAGGGAGTTTGTACCCTGACTGGGAATAGAAGAGGTGGATAACCTTGCGAATCACCTGGGGAGGATAAAGTTGATTGACATCTGGTCTAGTTTCCAGGTTCCATAGCAACTCTCTGGGGATAGTGACGACTTCACTGGAGAGAGGGATTTGCTAGTAATTTGTGGTAGAAACATACTCAAGCTGGGGAGTTTCAGAATAAATCCATGCCTTGATTGTATCTGAAGATGTATTGAATGGGTATCAGAATAATATCCATATTTGGACTGTATATGAACCATATCTGAAAGATGTACTAAATGAGTATCAGAATGAGATCTATATCTGGATCGTATCTGAACTTTATCTGGAAGAGAAATCTTGAGTGAGTGCCTGAATAAATATGTGTCTTGATTGTATCTGTACTGTATCTAGAAGAGAAATCTGGAATGAGTGCCAGAATTAATCTGTGTCTTAATTGTATCCGCAATGTATCTAGAAGATGATAAACTGTTTGCGTAAATAAACCCTATTGATGGAGAAGTACTCTTGCTGAGGAAACACCCTTGTTAAGGAAATGAACTTTGCTGGAGAGAAGAAGTATGAAGGGGGTTTTACAACCTTAGAGGAACAAGCTCAGCTGGGGAAGAGAAACTCCATGAACTGTACTGACTGAAACTCTGTAGGTTGGTCATATTGCCAGGAAGAAGATCATACTCCTTTATCCGCCAGAGCGATCTTCCAGGGAAATTGTGGGGATAATCCATGGAAGTGATTTTGTGGGGATTTATGGACAACTTGAACTTTGTCCTAATTCCCAGAGTCTTGAGTAAATACTGATCAGGGTGATAAGTCTTCTACTAATAGACAAGTGATGAGATGACAGGATATAGTCGTACACTTTAATCCCTAACTTTTTCCTGGACTGTCCTTTTAGATTTTCAATCCAGTGGAATACCCCTTTTTGCCCAAGCCACCTTTTCAGGTTTTCGACTTGCTGGGTGTACAGTTTTATTTATATATCCCTAATTTTTTCCCGAACTCTTTTGGTTCGCCGGGATGCCCTTATTTTTGCCTAGGCCAGTCAACCTAGCGGGTCTTTTTTCATGCGTAGTATTTTTTGAATATGTCCGTGTTCATAGGATGTAGAGAATTGTCACTATCCATAGTAGTAAGTGTTGCAACACTGCCAGAAAATGTTTGCTCGATCGTACGTGATCCTTTGCTAGAATTCATGTTCAATGCCTCAAGTGATTCAGATGGAGATCTGCCCCTGGCTATTCAGCGCTTTTGAGAGATTCCTTAAATCTTGACTCGACTGCCCCTAAATCAGTTAGACACCATGTCATGCCCCTTGATTATGAAAGGCCTGTTACTAGAAATGTCTTTCCATCTGGGGTGATTTTGTCCATTTAGAGGATTTCCGTTCATTGAATTTCTGTCGTGCGAATTTCTCTGTTGACGAACGATTAGTCATATGAAAACTATGGCATTTAAAGAATAAAAATATTATATCTGTCTTAAAGTCTTGAAATGCATTTTTAGTAAACAAACAAAATTTTGTAAGACTATGAATTTAACTCTGGATTTATAGTAAACTTCACAATAGTCAGGATATCTTTTTGTAACAGTATGCTTTCGAACTAACCCATGCTTCAGTTGGGTCTTTCAAGGGTTGTAGCGTGTCCTGGTTCACGATTCAAGAAACAAAGGATAAAGGCTCAAACTTTATTTGTACCCAACCCATTCTTCGTGATGTTCTTCAGTCCTATACTCAATTAATTGTGCGTTTATATCCCAATTGAGTCTGGAATCTTTGCCCTGATATTCCAGTGATGGTTCGGATACTGAAAGTTTATTTGAGAAGGCAATCATCATTTTTTTTAATATTTTTTGTTGAGGATTCGTAGCGACCTCTTTTTTTTAATTTTATTATCCCTATTATTTGCCTGAACTGTTTCTTTTGTGATTGCAGTCAGCGGGATGCCCCAAATTCTTAAGTCTCCTTCGTAGGTTTTCACTTAGCGGGCTTTTCTTTTGAGAGATAATGACTACCTGACTTTTTTTTTGATTTCGGGGAACCATCACCAGTTTTTGATTTGAAAGAGCATCTTCGACACTATGATACGGTGGCAGAACCGACTGCTTAATACTGGTTTTGCGTTTGTGTTTGCAAATGTTGCGGTAAGCAAGAGTCGCCACCGACTTTTCTTTTATCCAAATTAAGGAAAGGGTGAAAAGAATAGAAAAATACATTTTCGATAGTTTTATGAGTAAGGGGGTAGATTATGGAAAGTGAAGGTGTTAGCACCCTTTCCATCCGTAGTTATCTACAGGCTCTTAGAGGTTTGCTCTTTTTTTTTTAAATACCTTTGTGTTTTATGTGTTTGAAAATGTTTTGGAAATGCCTTAGTGCGGCGATTTACTTTGCGTTTAACTCTTGTATCAGTCCTCAAGAGTGTTAACAAAGAAAATGTTTTGAAAGTTGTTTTTTGAAAAGTAGTATTTGTGTAAGTGCAAAATGTTTTCTTGAGCAAACTTCTAACAGCTATCTACTTTTATACTCGAAAAGGGTCGTTATTTTCCTCCTATACTTTAGGCAGCGCTATCCCACTATTAGTGAGTAGGTAGCCCTATCGCTGGATGTATGAGGGACATTCGAAAGAGATGTTACAGTCACGAAAGCAACTTGTAGAGACGCTTTAGCAATTTTGTTTAGGGACTAGATCATTTACCGAGAAGGCAACTGTTGTATCATCGAGGGACTATGATCTTTTTGATTTACAGGTCTTTGCTAAAGCGTTCCTGCCTTATGACTATTTTTATTTCTGAAGGAAACCAAAGTGATGTACCCTAGAGGTGCATATGTGCAAGTGATTCAATTCAGTTATTTTTGTCTTCTTTTTTTAAGTTTTCTAGCGTTTGATTATTAGTCTTATCATACACGCCTAGTTATTAGCAGTTAATGTATATTGCAGAATATTAAAGTGTAAGAACTTAAATCTATGCTATTACAATGCTTTAGGGAGGGGCATTTACACTGTACAATAATTGGGGGAATAAATGAAGAAAGCGGTAAAAAGTCCTAATTAGTCTATTACATACTAGTATACAGGTACATTAATAATAAAAATGCGAAATTAAATAAACGTGCGTGAAATTGAAAATAACGTCCAAAAATATCCTAAGAAATAAAAATCTTTTTTGTTTTCTTTTTATTTTAAGAAAATATAACATAAGTCTATTTAATTTTAATGTAAGGAAAATTGTTAGAATAATTAATTTATTTATTTACAAAGTTAATTTAATTAGAAAAGACACTAGTCTGATGTTTTTTTTATGATTTTGATTTAAAGTTAGTTTAAATAAAAGAGGGTCAATAAAGAAATGAAAATAAAAAAATAAAATAAAAAGAACAAGAAGCATCCTTAGATTGCAAGGAGATGGTGTCTTTCGATTCTATGAAGGGAAAGTTGTCTTTCGACTGCCCCTTTGATCCAGTGACAGGATGTGGCTTTCGATCCAGAGGGCGCTGCTGGAATTTCCTGATGTGTCATTTTTTAGGGCATTACACCTGCAAACATGTTGGCAAAACGAAAAGCATGACCAGGGTGCCCAACCCAGGTCTTTCGATTTTGCACGTGTTGGGTCTTATTTGTGTTGGATCTGCAACAAGTGTTAGAAGCCAAAACAAAGGCAGACATGGGGTCAAACCCAGGTCTTTAGTATTGAACAACAAAATGAATGAAACTACAAATGTTAATGTATCATGCAAATGTAGAGGTTGATCTTTTTACCAATTCTTACCAATGATTGATGGATGAATATATGATGATGGGTGTGGGTATCCTTGTTTGATGATTGCTTCGATTTGGCTTCTGGACATGGGTGCCTTTGTTTAAGGGTTTCTTTGATTTGGATCACTTATGAGATTTTTTGAATACTTTGGTGGGATTATGGGGCAGTGTCTCTCCAATGTGTGTGTGTAACTATTTTTTCTAGGAAATCTCTCCTTCCCTAATGCAACACTTGTGGTCTCTTTATATAGAGGTGGTAGAGGGGATAAGAAGGTAATGGTTTAAACAGTCTTGATTATGTTTGAAAGCCATAAATGAAAATTTGTAACGTTGGCCAAAAACATGGGATCTTATCCTTTTTTTTAAAATTTGAGTGTATGTGGACATTTTGGCTCCTTCGAATTACCTCTTGTGTTGCTCTTCGACTGGCCTCAAGTTGCCTCTTTTCGACTGGCTTCAAGTTGTCTCTTTTCATCTGGACCTCAAGTTTCCTCTTTTCGACTAGGCCTCAGGTTTCCTCTTTTTCGACTGGGCCTCTTGTGTAGCTTTCAACTGGATCTAGTATTACTTCCTTCGAATGGGTCTTTAGATGGTCCTTTTGGTGTACCCTTCGAATGAGCCTTTGGTGTGTTAAAGTGTGTACAATTGTTTCACAGGGGGGGTCAGTGCCTAATCGAAACTGGCATAAAGGCATCATATACCTTGTGGATGCTAGCATGAAGCAAGTCAAAGAAAGCGTAAAGGAGGCCATTTCCTAGGCGGAGCTGGCACAATAGTAGCTACTTCCTTGTGGTCGAAGGAAACTTTTTGTCTGGCGAATCAAAAGAAGCTTTTTTCCTGGTGGATCAAAGGCAACCTTGAAGGAGTCTTGGCCTTGTGCTGAAGACAAGCTGAAGAGGTGGTCTTTGTCTTAGTGAATCCAAGGCAGGCGTGAAGGGGCTCTTGTCTTGATGAATCAACACACACTTGTAGGGGGTTCTTGCCTTGTGTATCAAAGGCAAGTCGAAAGAAGCTTTTTTTGCCTTATGCATTGAAGGCAGGATGAAAAGGAATTATTTTCCTGGTCGAAGCAGGAATTAAGCATGCTCTGAAGAGACCAAATGCCCAAACGAAGTAGGAATATGTCTTGCATGCATGTAACCATTGCATTTGTGAGTCGAAACACACTTGTAGAGGTTTCTTGCTTTGTGCGTTGAAGACGCGCGTAGAGGGAGTATTTTCCTTTTCGAAGCAGGAATCAAGCCAACTCTAAAGAAAACAAATGTTCAAACGAAACATGAATTAAGCTTGCATGCAGGTAGCCATTGCATTGTGAATCAAGCCAAGATGTAAAGCCAAAAGGTCCAATCGAAGGAGCACCAACATGAAGCTCTTATTTTCTGAATCGAAGGAAGATGTTTCCAAGGAAATACATGCCCAGTCGAAGCTTATATGCAGTAAGCAAGCAACAAGCCAAGGCTTCAATCGAAGCTTGGAAATTTGAAGCAAGCTTGGAGGAAGTTAGGTGTTCAATCGAATCCTGTCCAAATACTAATCAGAAGGCCTTTTAACATGCTAATGAGGGACTTTATCAAAATGCCAATAGAAGACTCCTTGTTTATTTTCAAAAAAAATTATCTTTCCTTTAATCAAATCACATTATAAGGAAGCCTAATGTTATCCTTGACTGACTCAAGGAACATTAGTACAAGCCAGAGTATCACGCTAACGTAGCCATCACTTCATCCATATCGGTCTACGCCGTACAACCTCCATGATTTATTGCTACTTACCTAAAAAGGTTCCCCAGATCCGGGTATAGGATCTTTAACAGTAACCCAAGCAAACCCTTTAAAAATAAAGCAGACAAAGCAAACAAGGAAAGCAATTTAAAATGATCTAACTCTAAGGTAACCCCACTTTTGTAATTCCCCAGCAGAGTCGCCAGTTTTGTAATACGGTGGGAGAACTGACTTTTACTGGTTTTGCATTTTTATTTGCAAATGTCGCGGTTAGCAAGAGTCGTCACCGAATTTTCTTTTATGCAACAAAGGAAAGGGTGAAAAGAACAGGAAAGACTTTTCGAGATTATTTTCTGAGTAAGGGGGGTTGATTATTGAAAGGGAAGGTGTTAGCATCCTTTCCATATGTAGTTATCTATGGACTCTTAGATGCTAGCTCATTTGAAAATCCCTTGTGTTTGTGTGTGTGAAAAAAAGTATTTTGAAAAGACGCCTTAGCGCGACGAACTTTGTAATGTTTCTCGTATCGTTGAGAAAGTATACAAAGTGTTTTTTGAAAATATTTTTGGAAAGGAGTATAGGTGTGGGAAGTGTTTTGTTTTAGGCAAGCATCTATGAACTATCTACCTACTCAAAAAGTTTTGTTCTTTTCCTCTTTTCCTTTAGACAATTCTATCCTACTATTAGTGAGTAGGTAGCACCATCGTTGGATGTTTGAGGGACAATAGAGGGTCATCGTACAATCAAAAAGGTAACTTGGCAAGATACTTTAGTAACACCCCTAAGGTTTTAAGATCATGTACCGAGGCAACATCAAAAGGGTTATTTTATGACCTTTGAACCAGAGGGTTACCACTAAAATCCCTCACGTTCGAGAGTTGTGACTGTTTTATTCTGAAGGCAACCGAAGTGTGAGTACCCTAGAGGTGCATATGTGCGGGTGTGTTGTGTTTCAGTTATTTGTCTGTGATGTTTAAGTTTGCTAACGTCTACTTTTAATTCTTGCCACAAGATCCTATTAGGCATACATCTAACTGTTCAATACATATACAAGTGCATAAAATTTAAAGTGCGGAATTTAAACTAACTATTACATAGCTTCGGAGAGGGGGAAATTACAAGTCCAAAACTGGGAGTAAAAACAGTAAAGAAATCCTAATTTTAAACTATTACAAGCCATGTGCAGATACAATATTTCAAAAGTAATAATGCGGAAAATAAAGAACGCGCAAAGATTAAGAAGGAACATCTAAAAACCCAAAAAAGTTCTAAGCAAATTAAGACAATTTTTGTTGTTTTTATTTTGTTTATTTTTTAAGAAAATATTTAAATTGAAAATTAAAAAGGTAAATCTAATTTAAATTAATAGAAGAAAATGAACATTGATTAAAATTAACTATAGAAGGAAATCTAATATTATTTTGTTTTTTTATTATTATTAAGTAAAAGATTTGAAATTAAATTAATCCTAATTCTTATTGATTAATTAATTAAAAAAAGAAAGGTGATTAAAATAACTAATTAAAGTTAATTTAATTAATGAAAATATAAGTCTAATTATTTTTGGTTTGTTTGATTTTATGATGTCTTTTATGATTTTTTAATAGCAAAAGAAATTATTGAAATAAAAGAGACAAATGAAAATGTAATAAAGTAAATAATAATAATAAATGCGACATATGCTACGAATCCAACCATGGTACTGGTTTGGTCTGAAATGGCTTGTAGTTTTGGATCCGAAACTCAAAAGTTCATGAGCCCTAACAATGGCAGAACTGGATTCCTACGTCAAAAATCAAAGGCAATGGTTCTAAACAATCCAAGTGTCGGTGTGAACATGCATGAATGTTTAAAAACAATTTATAACATGAGAATTTAAAAAAATGAGATTGGGAAATTTACCCAACCGGAGCAACCTCGTAGGCGTATTCTAGCGTGCTTCAATCTACAAGAAGTATAGTAATGAGATCCTTGGAGCTTCAGAAACACGATGCAAGGCTTGGTTTTGATGAATATGGGCGGGAAGTTTGAGTTTCGAATTTTGCAATTCTTGAGAATTTTCTGAAAATTGTGAGAGCTTCTCTAGGCAGTTTTGTGTGTGTCCTTTCTTTCTTGCAATGTCATGTATTTATAGAGGGAAGAGAGGAGTTTAAACCATCATGGAAAGAATCAAGCCATTAACCATGGCCTTAAAACAAAAAATCAAAATTTGAAAAGTTCCCAAACTTCATGATCCCTTGCCATTTTTGTTTGATTCTTGCCCTTTTCAAATTTTGCATGAACCTAGACACTTTCTATGTATCTTGCAAGAATTATTGGGCTTTATGATGGATCAAGCCAAGCCCATATGCACTAGCCCATTAGTTTTCATATTTTATTTGATTTAATTCATATTTAAATGAATAAAAATTCAAATAAATAAAAATCAAAATCAAAATAATGCATGGATAGATTTAGAGGTCCTTGGACATATCATGAGTATGTTTTAACTCCAAAAATTTAGGCCCAATAACTTAAAATCACAAATTTGCTCAATTGAGATTTCATGCATTTTCTTGAAAATTACCCAACATGTGCACTTCATAACTTGCTCAAGGTGCATATTTTGAAGATGAACTTTGACTTTTTGGAAATCCCAAGATGTCCTATACACTTTTTGTTTTAATCATTTTTGCATTTGGAGACATTATCTTGGTGTAAGTTGCCTTGACAAAAAGTGTCTTTTGTTGACTTTCTGAAAATGACTTGCAATGTATGAGATCATATCTTTCAAATGATGCATCTTTTGGACTTTAGAATAAAAGAAAAGTTGTAGGGAATTGAATTTTCTTCAAAATGGGCTTTGTTTATGGAAAATTTGACGAAGCGTGTAAAAGTTATGCCTGGTAAAAGTTCAGTTGACTTCTTCTAAGGAAACCCTAATTTGGCAATTCTTGACTTTTGATGATCTGAGGACTTTCCTTGAGGAATCATGATCAACCCTTGATCAAATAATGAATATCACTTAAAAATGTTGAGTTTGACCAAAAATCTTGAAGTTTGACTGTATATTGACCATATTTGACTTTTTGACCAATATAGTTGATTTTCAAACATTTGAGCCATTGACTGGGCAAAATTATGATGCAAGGCATGAAACTTGGCATGGATATTTTTGAGAAAATATTAGGAACCATGGAAATCACTTGAGGCCTTTGAAACCCAAACTTCTTTGTGAAGAATGAAACCCTAGTTGGAGATCTATTGCTTAGGAGGGGAATTTGCCTGGTCAATTGTTAGTCAACCTTGAGCATTTAGGGACCTCTATGAGTATGTCTTGAATAAAATGAGAGGGAAAATTTTGGGGTACAACATGCTCCATGATGATAGGTAGGATGGCCTCATATGGAATCATGAGGTTTTGTGCACGAGCTCGCACCCATTTGAGATAAGGCTCCAAAGGAATGGAGTTCTTATGCCCCAATGTCGTGTTATCAACTTTGTTCACCATGCCCCAAGCTCGTACAAATATTTGAAGATAACCTTGGACATCGTTCTCATATTCAAATACAATTCCTTGGACAAGTCTATTATGAGGGCCATCCCTCCAATAATACCCAAACTATCATAGAGCCAAGCAAGGATTATAAGTGATACCTCCCCTAATGCCAAGGAGAGGGACATTAGGGAATTCCCCACAAAGGTCAATAATGATAACATCCTCTAAAGATCGAGAACACCAATGAATATCCGAATGCGAGAGTGACATCAACCTATTAGACCATCTCATGCCTTGCTCATTCTTCAAAATAGATAGAGGAAGGTGTGAAATAAACCACCTAGCCAAATGAGGAGTGCAACTCATAAGGATCCCATTCTCTTTAAGGTGCGAGTGTAAAGAGAATGCAAGATGTCTTCGAGTAAGGTAGGCACCGGGTTACGAGATAGAAAAACTTTGATCGCATTCACATCTATGAGTTGGTATGGGTTAGGAAATAGAACCATCCCATAAATTAGAAGGGCCAAAACCTCTTCAAAAGCTTGCAAATCCAAATCATCCCAAAATTGTTGAGCTTTCTCAAACAGAAACTTGGCTAGAAAACCCTTAACATCACTTCTTGTTTCCCAATTTGCATCAATGATGGACCGTTGCAAATGTAAGTCTAGAGCAATATCCTCAGGTCTTGGATCTTTCTCAATATTGGTGAAGGGTAATTGATCAAGAATAGGAACTCCCAAGAGTTGATAAAACATCTCCATGATGGGCACTAATTGGTAATCAGGAAATGTAAAGCAATGGTGTAAAGCGTCAAAGAACTGAAAGAGCACTTTCATCATGTCTTCACCAAGGCTTGAGGTAACCAGATTGAGAAGTCAACCATGTCTTTTGGTGAACAGAGAATTCTCAAGAACCCTCGATGCTAACTCTTTGAGTTGAGGAGGCACTCTTACGAGGTTGATTTGGATAGTATTCCTACGAGTGGAAGCCATGTCCTACAAAACAAAACAAAGATAAATATCTAGGTCCTTGAAATGGTTAGTGAAAATGCTATGGTATGATGTCATGATGTCATGTACATATAATCATATACAAGTACAAAATCATGTCCTTAGGTTTAGGCTTGCATGGGGTTTATAGGTAAGTACCCTCTTGAATTTTAGTTGGTTCAACCTGTCCTAAAAACTAACCGGGTTCTAGGGAATCTCAATATCACTGATCTTTCTTCATGGGGCATTGTTTCAGCGCAAGCCTCTTTATTAGCGACCAAAATATCCCGAAATTCTAATCTTAATGAGCGTAGCATCGAGTATCAACCAACTTTGGGCTGCACCAAAGCCAGCTATCTCACTACTTCCTAATGTCCAAGTTATTCAATTAAAGGTTCTACGGTTAGTTAGTGCTTCATGATACCACACATCGGCCCCGTATTCTCCTTGACTGGACTCAAGGGATACAAGTACCAAAAAATGTGTCACACTAACGTAGCAATCTCTTCAACCATGTTAGTATACCCCGCATAGTCCCCACTATCTATTGCTACTTACCTAATGATATTCCCTAATCCGGGTAGAGGATCAATACAAAACCCAAACAAGGACCCAAAAATGTAAATCAAATAAATTAAACAATGAAAGCATTTAAAGGTGATCTAGTCTCTAAGGTAACCCCACTTTTAAGTATTTCTCTGGCAGAGTTGCCAGTTCTATGATACGGTGGGAGAACTGACTTGGGTGTTTTTGCATTTTATCACAAATGTTGCGGATAGTAAGAGACGCCACCAACTTTTCTTTTATCCAATAAAGGAAAGGGTGAAAAGAACAAGAAAGACCTTTTGAGAATTTTCTTGAGTTCAGGGGATAGGTTATGAAAAGGGAAGGTGTTAGCACCCTTTTCATTCGTAGTTATCTATGGGCTCTTAGTTGCTAGCTTACTTAGAAATGCTTTGTTTGAAATGTGTTTTTGTTTTGTTTTTGAAAGTATTTTTGAAAAGTTCCTTCGTTTAGGCGAACTTTGTAATGATTCTCGTCTCTATAAGAATGCATACAAATTGTTGAATTTTAAAAATATTTCATGAAAGTGTTGGTGTGTTTGAAAGATGTTTTAAAAATGGTTGTGAGAAAGCAACTACAAGCATCCTACCTACTCAAAAAGTCTTTGTTCATTTCCTCCTCCTTTAGATATTGCTATCTTACCATTGATTGATAAGATGCCCTATTATTGGATGTGAATGGAGGGGTGTGGGTCATTGTACAGACATAGAAGACATCATTGTAGGATACCTTAGCAATTAAAATAGATCCAAATCTAAATTGATTTAAATAGAAAAAGAAATGAAATTCGTTAAGAAAATATTTTTGGGTCTTTTGTTTAATAAAAATGAACTAAAATATCTAAATAAATAATATCATATTTTTTTGGTATTTTTGATTAGTAAAATAATAATAATAATAATAATAATAATAATAATAATAATAATAATAATAATAATAATAATAAAAATGATAAATAAAAATAAAATAAAAATATAAAATTATAGTCAGGGGGGTTAGAAAGTGGAAAGGATGTTTGTGAGAAAAAATAGATTTTTGTTTGTTAGGCCCAAGTTTATTTTTGTTATAACCAGAAAAAATAAACAAAATAAAAATATGCAAGTTGGGTCTGCATTGATGTGAGTAGCCAGAGAGGTGTGCTAAAGCAAAAATGTACTTGGCCCAGCATGGGGAAGACCAAATGCGCGCTAAAATTCACAAAAATGATGTAAAAACTAACAAAAGGACCGTTGGGACTCGAACCCAGGTCCCAAGGGTAACAGGCGCGCACTTTAACCACTGGGGTGGTGATATATCCGTTTATTAATACAAACCCATAAATATATATTACAAAACCAATTCTAGGCTTGTGTCATCTTCAACCACGCGCCAGACTTTCAACATGATTTTTTTCAAACATGTAACTTCTTATCTCTCAGCCATTTGCAAAAATGTAAACATCAAACTTGTTCTAAATTTCATCACGATTCCAGAAATGTAAATAACTAAAGCTATAAATCAAATATGAATGAGAATTTCTAATGTTACCAAATTTTGACCTAACTTTTTCATAAAGTTCAACTCTAGAATTCTCTCTACTCAGGCAACATAAATGAATTCTAATGACATGGTTAGCTTCAGGGCTATGATGTCTACATTTTATCTTTGAAAATAGAAAGCTAAAAATTCCTATATGAAGATTTCAAAAGTCATAAAACTTACCTCAAAAATGGACTTCATGTTTTGAGTTTGAGCTTGTTTCAAGATGCTGCAATGATCAGGTTAGCTTCCGTGAGTCCCCAGGAAGCTAATGCAATGCTTAGCTTGAATGAAGAGTGGCTGAAATGGTCTAGAGAAGTCCAACTACAATGCTCTATTTTTGGTTATGGAAGATGAGGAAGATGGTGTTACATTTATGTTGCAGGTGTTGGGATAACCTCTATATGTGTATTAGAAGCTTTGTGATTGATTAGAATTAAAAATGCACGAGTATATTTTTTGTTTGAGGTTTTCTGGCCAGAAATGACAACAATGGAGGTTTGTATACATGTCTGACTTTTTAGGGAGTTTTAAGGCTTGTAAACTCGTGTGTTATGTTGTAAATGGTGTCTCTATTTATAGAGAAGAGGTTTGGAAGCTTGGAGAAGTCAGAAGTACAAAATCACGTGTTTGTGGATTTTGACTTGTTTTTGAAGCAACTTGGACAAACATGGTTTCAGGGCAAGGTAGGGTGGTTGAGAACTTTAAACATACTTCTTCTAAACTTATAGAGGATGCTTGTGCAGAAAGAACAACTACAAAGCTCAAGGAGAGTGGACTTTGTTATTAAAGCCACTTTTTCAAAATGGAAGTGTGAACTTTCTTCCATTAATGGAAATTTGTTTTGGATAATGGTTAAATCACTTGGATAATGGATCAAACATTTGTGTAAACCATTAATTATGGAGTGAAACATAAGTTAGAAGCTTGCAAAGCAAGACTATGCAACATGACTATGGATTTGGTCAAGTGTTCTTCATGAAAAATGCCTTGTAATTCAAGTTTGAAACCCTAACACCATCTCTTTGATTCTCCTAGCTCAAGAATTATCTCAATGAGTTCTTGGAAATTTTAAAAAGCTTGTAACATCCTATACAACCTTCATGTTGGCCATTATAACAAAATCTTCTTGGAGTTTGGTGAGAATTGACCAAGAAGTTAGGTAAAAAATCTACCTAAACTAGGTCAAAATTTCAGTAAGTGTTTAAGAAAAAGTGCATGACTTTATGAATTCATAACTCAAAATCCGAGCATTTAGAGGACTTGATCAGTAAATCAAAGTTTTATATCTCATCAATATCTACAACTTTCATTTTGGAAGTTTCCTTTGAATCATCTTGCATCTTGGTGAAAAGTTGGCATGAAGTTATGAAAAAATAAGACTTAAAAACACTTAGAAAAATTCTAAGTCTTGAAAAGTTTGACTTTTTAAGATGAATTTTGAATTTCTTGATTTCTTGATGATTAAGTTTCTTATTTTTGAACGTCTTGATGAAATGTGATCTTTGAAACTCAATTTTGATCAAAAGATCAAATTTTGACTTTTGGTGTATTAGTTGACTTTTCATCAGTTGACTGAATTTCAACTATCAATCAATTGATCTTGAGAAATGTTGTGAGCAATGAAATTAGGTCAACATGTTGTATTTGAATCCTTGATATTGTGCTTCAAGCCATTAGATCATGTATTAAGTCAAAAACCCTTGATCAGTCAAATACAATCAAAACCCTAATTTTGACCATTTTGCCCTTTTGATGATTTGAACATTTTTCTTGGGGATTTGTGATACAAACTTGATCAATTGATATATATATATATATATATATATATATATATATATATATATATATATATATATATATATATATATATATATATATATATATATATATATATATATATAGCTTCAAAATGTTGATATTGGTAAAAAATATTGAAGTTTGACTGTAGGTTGACCATAATTGACTTTTTATCCAATACAACTGATTTTGGGTCATCTGATCAATTGACTGAGCAATTTTGAGATGCAAGACTTGAAACTTGATTTGAGAATCCTTGAAGGTCCACAATGATCCATGAAAGTAAATTGAAGCACTAGAAGTCCAATTGTCCTTGTGAAAAAAACAAACCTTAACTTGAGGCCTCATTGTTGAGGAGATGGCTTGACCTAGCCAATACTTATGTAAGCTTGAACCATTGAAGATCTTTGTGAGGAATGATTTGAGAAAAGAGAGGGAAATTTTTGGGGTACAACAGGTAGTATACCTCCCCCTCACGAGGGAAGTGGAAGAAATCACTCAGTTGCTTGAGTTATAACATATTCATTATTGAACATTCTGAAAGTTGTTGTTCCGGGTAGGTGCAGGCTTTCGTCGCATGGTGGGTTGTAGGAGAAAAAAACTTAAGAATTACAAAGTTAAAGACTCATAAGTGGGAAGATTTTGTGTGCAGATGTATGCTAGATTAGAATTCCTAAGTAACCATCACACACTATCAAACAGTCCCAATTTACACAGACACTCAATATCAACATACCGTGTAGGGATTACAGAGCGCTGATAGAATTTAAGATACTAAGCCTTTTGGTGTTCTCCGGCTTCTCCATTTATAAATGTAATCCCTGAAAGGTCGGGCTTTGGCCTTGCGTTCCTGTGTGCCATAGTTGAATCAAAGATGGAAGATAGTTAGGTGTTTTGCGTGAGAATTTGGGGGTTTGGAATGGAAGAGGGTTTTGAGAGTGTATAAGTAGAGAAAATTAAAGAGGGTAATGTGTGGGAAATAGTGAGCTTTGATGATAACGATAATTGAGGGAGTGAGATAGGCAGTGGTTTAATGGAGTTTAAGTGAAGTTTGAAGAAAATGAGAAGAAGGGAAAACGATAAGGGTTTGTGTTAAAACAGAAGCGTTTTGTCTTTCACTATGTACCGAGGGGCACGCTTCTATGTCGGGCGGGACAATTTATGGAGCGTGACGGTCGTCATGCTTGTATAGCGAGCGGCACGAAGTGAAAAACAGAATAAAAAATTCTAATTTTATCTCCCAGACATCCCAATAATTAATCATATATATTTCAATACTTGCAGGCAGTACGTACACACACACACATATTTGGAAATATTAAATCACATAATATATATGTAAACATCATAATAGAGTATTTAAAACAGTAATAAGAATTCCAAAAGTAAGCGAAGGAAAAACAAAGCAAAATGTAACTGAAAATAATTGACAGAAGTAAAAGTGTACTTAAGAATTTAAAACAGAAAAAAAAACAATGGAAATTATAATTTAATTGGTCTTCTCCCCTCACTTAAACAAAAAAGTGTCCTCAATGTTTAAATGTGAAAAAAGATATGCAGTAAGTCTGAAATAAAATTAGCCACGTCGATTAGCAGGAAGAGCAGCAGAGTATATGTGCTGATAAAGATGATCCAACTGTTCTGCCACCACGTCCATAAAAGAATGAAATTCGATCCACAAAATAATGAGTTCATATCTCAACAAATCAAGCTTTAATTGAAGAGCATTTATAGTAGGAGCTTGGTCAAATATTGGAGGTGGAGTAACAATCAGAGCACTAGAGGTGTTTGAGTTAGCATGATCAGGAGATAGGAAATGGTGATAAAATGGAGGGGTTTCGGGGTCAGTTTCCGCATCGAATAAGAAGGAACCAAGATGGTCATAAATTTGTGGTGTCTCAGGAGTGGATGGTGGTGAATTTTGTGCTTTGGCCCAATCATATAACAAATTGTTTCGGTCATGAATGCTAGTCCTAGGGTTAGGCAAGGTGAAAAGAGGCATTAAATGATTGTTAATGAGAAGTTTGAAAGTAGTCGGGCCTAGGTTCCCAATAATTCCCCTATTGAAGCAGAAATGGATGTTCATGGGTTAGAATCCACCTAGAGGGACAATATTTAGCAGTGGTTGTCTCAAGCCGATAACATTTTCTATCATGGTCACTAGGCCTCCTATTAGGATTGGTTCATGGGCAGTTCGTGCAAGGCAGTGAAAGTTGGATATCATAAAGGTAGCACCATTTACGGGACAATTTTGGGATGCACAAAACATTATGAAAAGTTCGGCTCTTGATACTGTGGTTATGTTTTCTGGCTTTCCAAAAAGGCTATGCACTAAGATCTTATGAAAGTACCAGAAGGCAGGGTTATGAATATTTTTAGAGTGCATGTCATTAGGTTCAGGGTTACTGATATCGGTAATACTACCCCAGAAATAATCGAGTTCATTCACATAAAAAAGTTCCTCCTGGATTATTGTAAAGGTATCAAGGCCATGTGGAAATCCTAAAAGCTCGGCCATTTTTCTATGGTTATAGGTTTATTCAATATCAAACATCCTAAACCTAATTAATCCCCGGATAAACCCTAGACCATGGTTATACTTATAGACAAGAGAGCTCAGAAACTCAAGAGTTAATCTACGGTAGGAACTAAATCTTCTTCTTAAGACACTGTCTCTAATCCCTAGTGTGGTCATAGCAGGTCCATCAGGGTAGGTACTCAATGCCATCTCCCTATTAGCTAATGACTCAAAATGCCTCCTCTGATTTCTTCCTCTGAAAGTAATTCCCATCGTGTCAACTGGATTCATCGTGGTTAGTGAAATTAGCTAAAGTTAAGTTAGCCTGAAATTGGTTGACAGTTAGAATTAAGTTAGTAGTGGGTAATAGTAAAGAAACAATACTACATAATTTTATGAAAATAGAAATATGCAATAACAAAAGTAATAAAAAGAAAGAAAAACTAAAAATAAGTAAATCAAAAAGAAAGACTAGAAAGTGGGTTGTCTCCCAATAAGCGCTTTGTTTTAAGTCGTAAGCTCGACATAACAGGTGATTAATCTAATGAGTGGGATGGCGGCTCATCAAACTTAAATATTATGGAATACTCTTTATTATCAATGCAATGATAATGCTTTAAACATTGTCCGTTTACGATAAAGGGTTCACTAGACATTCCTTTAATTTCTATTGCGCCATTTTGAAAAACCTTAGTGACTTCAAAGGGACCAGACCATCTAGAACGAAGTTTTCTCTGAAATAGTTTAAGTCTAGAATTAAATAAGAGTACTATATCTCCTTCATTGAATTATTTCCTAGATATGCGTTTATCATGCCATTTTTTAGTTCTCTCCTTATAAATCCGAGCATTCTCGTAAGCATATAATCTAAGTTCTTCAAGTTCGTGGATGTCTAAGTTATTTTCTCACCCGCAGCGTTGTAATTTAAATTAAGGGTATTAATGGCCCAATAGGTTTTATTTTCAATTTCTATGGGAAGATGACATGATTTTCCATAAACTAATTTAAATGGCATGGTTCCGATTGGAGTTTTTTAGGTCGTCCTATATGCCCATAGAGCTTCGTGTAACTTAGATGACCTATCTTTCCTAGAGGTTGCTACCATTTTTCTAATATTTTCTTAATATCTCTATTGGAGACCTCTACTTTCCCACTTGTTTATGGATGATAAGGTGTTGCGACACGATGTCAGACTCCAAACTTCACTAATAATTTTTCTAAGATTTCGGAAATGAAATGGGAGCCATCGTCACTGATGACGAGTCTCGGTACACCGAATCTTGGGAAGATCATGTTCTTGAAAAGCCTGGTTACTACTCGTGCGTCATTTGTTGGAGAGGCTACAACCTCGATCCATTTTGAAACATAGTCGACAACAACGAGTATGTAGCGATTTCCAAAGGAAGACGGGAATGGTCCCATGAAATAAATTCCCCATACATCAAAGACTTCAACTTCTAGAATGCCCTTTTGAGGCATCTCGTTGCGTTTAGAGATGTTTCCAGTGTGTTGGCATTGGTCGCAATTTTTAACCGTGATATGGAAATCTTTCCATAGATTAGGCCAATAGAAGCCAGCTTGTAAGATTTTAGCGCAGGTTTTTGAAGTGCTTGCATGTCCTCCATAGGGGGCAGCATGACAGTAGAAAATGATGTTTTCAATTTCATTTTTGGGAACACATCGATGGAAAATACCATCGGCGCCTCTCTTGAAAATCAAAGGCTCATCCCAATAATATTGTATAAGATCATGAAAGAATTTCTTCTTTTGTTGATAAGATATATCAGGTGGAAGCACTCCAGCGGCCAAGTAGTTGACAAAATCGGCATATCATGGCAGTATGGTTTTAGTGTAGACTGCTTCCCCGATTTCATTTGTGCCTATGTCTTCATAAGTCACAAGTTATTTTGTTGTAATACTTTCCAATACTAATTGGGCTACAAGGCGTTCATAAGGAAAATCATCATTGATAGGTACATGATCTGATTTAATGCCTTCTATTCTAGATAGGTGGTCAGCTACTACATTCTCAATGCCTCTCTTGTCTTTTATTTCTAAATCAAACCCTTGTAGAAGTAAGATCCACCTTAATAATATTGGTTTGGCGTCTTTCTTACTTAAGAGGTACCAGATTGCAGTGTGATCGATATAGATAATTATTCGTGCTCCTACTAAGTAAGAGCAGGATTTATCTAAAGCGAACACAATAGCTAATAATTCTTTTTCTATGGTGGCGTAATTCGTTTGTGCAGGATCTAGGGTTCTACTTGCATAGTAGATTGTATGAAGCTTTTTATCTTTTCTTTGTCCTAGAACTGCGCCTACGGCATAGTCACTAGCATCACACATTATCTCAAATGGCTTGTTCCAATCAGGAGGTTGCATAGTAGGTGCTTAGATTAATGCCTTTTTTAGTGTTATAAATGCGCCCAAGCATTTGTCGGTGAAGATGAACTCAACTTCTTTCATTAGCAGTTCAGTTAGAGGTTTGGTTATTTTAGAGAAGTCTTTAATGAAACGTCGATAACAACCAGCGTGTCCTAGAAAACTTCTTATTTCTCTAATAGTTTTTGGCGGTTGAAGATTTTCTATTACTTCTATATTTTCTTTATCTACTTCAATTCCCCTATCAGATACGATGTGCCCTAAGACAATTCCTTGTCGGACCATGAAGTGGCATTTTTTCCAATTTAGCACGAGGTTGACACTTACACATCTTTTTAGTACCATTTCAAGGTTCGATAAACATCCTTCAAAACTCCCTCTAGAGACGGAGAAGTCATACATAAAAACTTCCATCATACCATCTAGAAAATCAGAGAAAATGGACATCATGCATATCTAGAATGTTACAGGGGCATTACAAATCTGAATGGCATTCGTCGATAAGCGAATGTACCATAAGGACAAGTGAAAGTTGTCTTTTCTTGGTCATCGGGATGAATAGGAATTTGGAAGAATCCTGAATAACCATCTAAATAATAGAAGTGAGAGTGTTTAGCTAGTCGTTCAAGCATTTGATCAATAAAAGGTAAAGGAATATGATCTTTACGGGTGGCTTTGTTTAGCTTTCTATAGTCCATGCACATTCTCCCACCCAGTGTGAGTTTGTTGTGCTACTGATTCTCCCTTAGCTTTGCTGACAACTGTAACGCCTCCCTTCTTAATTACGCCATGTACTGGGCTAACCCATTTACTGTCGGATATTGGGTATATGATTCCTGCTTCCAATATCTTTTCTACTTCCTTTTTGACTACATCGCTCAGAATAGGATTGATTCTTCTTTAATGTTCCCTAGAGGTCTTACAGTCTTCCTCAAGCATAATACAATGCATGTAGATAGAAGGGCTTACTCCTTTTAGATTTGAGATGTTATAACCTAAAGCAGTTTGGTATTTTCTTAGGACATGTAATAATTTTTCAGTTTCTATTTGTCCTAGGTCTGCATTGACTATAACTGGTCGTTCAAGTTCTGTGTCTAGGAATTCATACCTTAGGTCTTTGGGTAGTGTTTTGAGTTCTATGGCTAGCTTCTTTGGACAAGGTATAGGATCAGGAGTCAGAGTTGGGCTTTCACTCAGATTTTCATCTTGATATTCACGACGCCAATTATCGTCTTCGAGAATTGGAGGTATAGTAATCTTCAATACTTCTGAATAAGTGGTTTGGTGTTTCTCAATTTCTTTTACGCATTTATTGATTACATCCAAGAAATAGATGAATCATCGATGGCTGGTGCCTTAAAGAATTTAGACAAGATGAATTCAAATTTTTCTTCTCCGACTTCAAAAGTTAGTTTTCCATTTTTAACATCTATGATGGCTCCTGCAGTGGCTAGGAATGGTCTACCTAATATAATAGGAATGCTTGAGTCTTTTTTAATGTCCATGATTATGAAGTCAGTGGGGATATAAAATTGTCCTATACGTACATGAACATTTTCTAACATGCCTAAAGGAAATTTCTCTGATCGATCTGCTAATTGTACGGACATCCTTGTTGGTCTTAGTTCTCCCATGTTGAGTTTTTTGCAAATCAATAAGGGCATCAGACTAATGATGGCTCCTAAATCACCTAGTGCTTTGTCTATGACAAACATTCAGATTACGCAGGGTATGGAAAAACTACCCGGGTCTTTAATTTTAGGAGGCATGTTGTTTTGGATTATAGCACTGCATTCAACAATGAGCAATACAGTTTCATTATCCTCAAGATTTTTCTCATTAGATAAGATTTCTTTAAGAAATTTAGCATAGGAGGGCATTTGTGTGATAGCTTCTGTAAAAGGTATGGTAATGTTAAGTTGTTTCAGAAGTTCAACAAATTTATTGAATTTTCCTACATTTTTAGACTTAGCAAATCTTAAAGGATATGGGATAGGTGGTTTATAGGGTGGAGGAGGAACATAAGGTTCTTCTTTTTCCACGGCCCCTTCACCGTCACCTTCTTTTTTATATCTTTCGGCTTAGCTTCCTTCTTAGTCTCTGTTCCACGTTTCTGGTACATGGATGGGTTCTCGACTCTAGGTTCAGTTGGTCCGTCTAGTTCTTTCCCACTCCGAAGTGTTATGAAATTAACATATCCCTTTGGATTTGGTTGGGGTTGTCTAGGAAAAGTTTCAGCTGGATCAGCTGGAGCTGCTTGCTGTTGGGCCACTTGGGAGATTTGTGTTTCTAACATTTTGTTATGTGTAGCAAGAGCATCAACCTTATTTCTCAGTTTCTTAATTTGTTCACTGGTGTGAATATTTTGATTCAGGAAATCTTTATTAGTTTGAGCTTGGGTGGCTACAAAGTTTTCTATCATTATTTCAATGTTGGACTTCCTAGGGATATTCGGAATATTTGAGACATTTTGGGTGGCTTTCTGATATCCCGGGGGTGTAGTAGGAGCTTGCCCAGGTGCGTGCAAAGCATTGTTCCTTTTGTATGAGAAGTTTGGATGGTTCTTCCAAGCAGGGTTATAGTTATTTCCATAGGGGTTCCCTTGAGCATAATTCACTTGATCAACTGGTACTCCTGTTAAGAGTGGACATTCGGGTGCAGGATGCGCATGAAGTCTGCATAAATCACAGGTTGGAGCTACTGCAGCCATTGTGGCTACGGGAGTTATGGTCAAGATTTATATCTCTTGGGTAAGGGCTTCTACCTTAACGTTAACTTGGTCTAAGCTATTAACTTCGTACATACCGCCTTTCGTTTGAGGTTTCTCCATAATGGTTATATCACTTTCCCATTGATAATGGTTTTGAGCAATACTTTCGATAAGTTGATAGGCATCGTGGTATGGTTTATCCATCAGTGCACCGCCAGCAGCAGCGTCAATCGTTAATCTTGTGTTGTACAAGAGACCATTGTAAAAGGTATGGATGATCAGCCATTCTTCTAGACCGTGATGTGGATAGAGTCGAAACATGTATTTGTATCTTTCACATGCTTCGAAGAGAGATTCGCTTTCCTTTTGTTTAAAACCGTTGATATTGGCTCTTAGCATAACCGTATTACTCGGCGGAAAATATCGTGCTAGGAAAACTTTCTTCAACTCCTTCCATGTGGTAACAGAGTTGGATGGTAGAGACTTGAGCCATGCTCTAGGTCTATCTCGTAATGAGAAAGGAAAAAGACGAAGCCTTATTGCTTCAGGGCTGACACCATTTGATTTAGTTGTGTCTGCATACTGCACAAACACAGACAAATGAAGGTTTGGATCGTCCGTAGGACATCCTTAAAATTGGTTTTGTTGGACAACTTGTAATAACGAAGGTTTTAACTCGAAATCATTCTGAGGGATGGCGGGAGCAGAAATACTATTGTGGGGTTCCTCTTGGTTCAGGAAGATAATAGTTAGGAAGATTGGATTCGGGAAGGTTGTACTTGATTTTGTATTCTCTAATTCGACATCTTATACTAACAAAACGCTCGACCTCATCAATTGGTTTCTCTAATTCTTCACCTTGAGAGCGAGTGCTTGGCATACAATCAACGGTTAAAATAAAATAAAATTGGTTGCCTTAGTCTATACTGCATAACAAGGGAATCACAATATTGACTAAATCAGTCCCGGACAATGGCGCCAAAAACTTGATCGTGACTTTAAGAGTCTGTCGGGTGTAGTGACTGTAAGTGTACAGTCTAATCGCGTAGTTTTAAAGGATATCGAACCCATAAGGACTGATGGTCAAACTACTGTTATCTAGGGTCACTGTGTAAAGCTAAGGCTAACTATAAAACTAGGATGTTGGGGTTTTAACGGGAAATAACTAAGATCTAATAATTGATAACGGGACACCGGTATGTAATTTGTCGACTTCAGGGATTCAATAAGTCATTGGCATAATTTTGAGTATTAAAATACTGTTTTAGTGGAAACTATTAATTTAAAAACTCCTGTCTCACACTTTCGTTCTATCGATTCAGGCCATATTATTAAACTCAAATGAGCCCTCTCGCTGTGTCATTTAAAATTTAAAAGTATTTTTTAAAAACAAATAGAGTCCAATTAATTTTAAAGTGCTCTCGCTGTATTTAAAATTAATGTTCAATCACCACTATCTGGTTAAAAATCTCAAACTCTCGCTCTGTTGATTTTATCCTTAGTCTGACTTTTACTCTCGTAACAAAACAATTTAATATCAAAATTGGAAATCAAAACCAAAAAAGTCTTTTGTAAAATATTTATGTCAATTAATTACTGAACCCCTTCGGTTTAGGACCTCACATACCGGTATCGGGAAAGTTAGTTGAACATAGTTTTATTGCATAATAACATAAAATAAAAACATGCATACAGTAACATAGTCATGGTAAAAATAAATAAACTATATTTAAAATTGAAACCTGGAATAAAACACTGAAGAATATAGTGCAGCATGCTATCCTCCACAAGCCGGCAGGATTAGTCTCGGAAGAAAATAACTAGAAGAAATATAAATAAGCCTAAACGAATTTTTGAAGCTAGAAGGAAACTAATGGTGCAATATTCATCCGATGTGAAGAAATATTGCTTTAATGGTGATGGTTTTCTTTGCTTACGAAATTCTAAACAAAACTGAAAATATTCAAAAATTGTAAAACTGGAATAAAATATCAATGTTTAGTATGCAAAAAATAAAATTAATTTGGAGGAGGTATGCGAGGGTATGTGAGTTTTGGTAACTGTCCTCCTTTTATAGATTCAATATGCTGAGCAAAAATAGGGGTAGTCCTTGAACTTTGTTCTTCATGCATGGAGAAGAATCAGGAAGATGTGCGTTCATGGAGAGAATTTCGTAACTGAAGATATATGTGACTTGTGACGAGTGGCATGGTCTGTGGCGTGGGGCACGCGTATTTCAATTATGTGACATTTGAGACAAGAAGTGTGCCGAGGGGAACACTTTTGGACTTTGTGGCGGGAGGCATGGACCTGTGACGGGCGGCGTGGCCTTCTGATACTGAATCTTTGCATTTTTGCTGCTAAATGCCATTTCTTCTTCATTTCTCTAACATTTTTCTTCCTTTTCTCATGTATGCTTTGCATAAACTAAATACCTAAAATATGCTGAAAATACTACAAATAGAGACACAATGTGACATAATAAATGAAGAATTAGAAACTTTATCTATGTAAATCGGGCGGAATATGCTATGACTTTTCGTGTTATCAATTTGTGGTTACTGACTAGAAGTTAATTAGTAGTATGATCCTATATAAATGATATAACACATATTTGTAATCATAACTCAAATAAATCAATTAAAAGCTAATACAACATATGATTCTATATAAATCGTGAATGGTAGGTTTTCAACATTGAAGGCCAATACAATATATGTACAAAAGACTACTCACTGCAAATTGAGCAATAAAGATGAGAAAAGTATGTTTTTGATCCATCAATTGGTGGATTCAAACATCTTTAAATTTATTGAGTAATAAATAATTAAGGGTGTATAGGATACATCCGTGAAGATGTATATGGAGGTGATGAAAAATTTAAAAAGTTGAAGTTGTAATATTTGAGGAAATGATTTGAGAATACACTGATGAAGAAATTGTAATATTTTTTTCTAGGATTTGTATTGTTGACCAATCAAATGAAATTGTGTGGAGAGAAGGTAATTGAATATTGAAAGTGGAAAAGGTTCTGAGAGCCCTACATTTCAATTTCGATCACATAGTTATGGTTATTGAAAAGTCTAACGACTTGTGTGAGACGAAGTATGAGGAATTGCAAGTATCTCTTCCAGCTCAATAGTTGAAACTGAAACAAAGAAACTCAAAGAAAGTGACTGAGCAATCCTTGCGGGCCAATTTCTTCAAGAAAATGAAAGAAAACTCTTTAAAAATCGACAAAGGAAAACAAAAATGAAAGGAGTAGTAGAATGATCATGATAATACCGGTAAAAATTCAAGAACTCATGGAGAGACAAGTAGGAAAGATGCTTCTCACAATTATAAATCCAAAAAGAAATTATTAATCACTAGAATGAAACTTACTTTGCACGTATAGAGAATAGTAAGTGTGAAGAGGTCATTTTGATAGCTAACACATTATACTATATTGATGTATACTTAATTATCTAATAAATACACTATACTATATTGATGTATACTCAATTATCTAATAAATAGTAATTAATAAAAATAAAGACTTAAAGAGTTATATTTATGAAATGACATCATTATTTAACGCAACATGCCATGTCATGAAGACTAGATGTCTCTTTTGCTACAACTACATGAATTTTTTTGGTCGGAAAAATCACACAAAGACAAAAAATAGAAAAATATGAAAGTTTCAAAATATTTGTTTTTTTTTGTAAATTTCTTTTTAAGCCGTATTTTTTTACTCTTAAAATTATATTTTATTCCTAACTTATATAACAAAAGTAGAGGTGGCAAAACGGATCGTCCGCCTACCCCGTCTAATGTCTGACAAAAAAATAGGTGAGATGGACATGTCCATCAAATTGAAATGGGCATAAAAATCAAATCTGCCCGCTAAGGTGGCGTTCTTGCCCGCCTTATTTTTTTAATTTATTTTTTTCCTATTTTTTAATAAATTAGAATACATTTTTTACATTTCAATAAGAATTTTCATTTATATTTTAATAATTTTTTATAAAGCATCTTTAAACAAATTTTACTTCAAAAAATATTGCATATATTCACAAGTTAATGTATAAAATAAAACCACAAAAAATTATAATAACTAGAATTAACTAAAAAAAGTGGAATTAAGATGTGACAAGCTAAACGAATATGTGCGGCAAGCTTTGACGGGCGGCGTATTTTGGTGGGGCAGATTTTGGCAGTGGCAGGCTTTAACGGAACGAGCTTTGGTGGACGGTGGACCCAAAATCTCAACTCAACCCGCCATTTTATTACGGGTGCATAGGCCGGTCCGACGAGTCACGACACATTTTGCCACCACTAAACAAAAGCACTATTGTTTAATATAAATTATTGATTTTAAATGATTTATTTTGTTTTATTATCTTTTAATTTTTAATATCATATTATACATAAACATTAATATATTTGATTAAGTAGGTAAAACTTAAAATAATTTACTTTTTAGATTTTTTTTTTAGTTATATAATTTTCCTAACAGGGAAATATATAGCAACTGTGGATGAATTAATACATTTAATTTTTGTAAAATTAACTTTTATTTTAGTGGGAAAGAATGAAATATTAGTTGTTAGTTAAAAAGTTAATGATTGATACTATATCAATAATGATTTGTTATAAATATGTAAATGATATTATTTATTAGATTAATTTGTAGTAAGTTCGATTGAGATTAATTATTGACTATTCAGTTCAGAGCATATATGTTTCATCAATAAGTTGAACGGACCAACTTATAACCGTGCAAATTAAAGTTTGAATTTTAATTGAATGAGATATTTATATTTTATATTTAATACACCTTACATAAAATCACCGTAATAATAAAAATGACACATGAAATAAAAGTAATTTAATTCTTTTCATATATATTTTTATGTAATATTTTTGAACTTTATATCATTTAAAATTTTATTTATCAACTATAAAATATTTCATTTTAATATTATAATTTACTATTATTAATTTAAAATAAATAAAAATTATTTACATGAGAGTTCTCCAAAACCAACTTAATACAAACCAATATTAAGTTACTTTTAAGGTGGATAACACTCGAAGATATCTTGATCATATTTCACATTTAGCTTCTTTTTTTACATGAATGATAATATTTTTCTAGTAGGTAGTCTTAGTGAATACATCTTAAGAATTTGGACGGGGTGATTGTGTTTGAACTAAAACCTAATTGTGCATGTGTTTATGAGTCCCACATCGATTGGAGATCAATTTCATAAATTCACACACTCTTTAAATATAATTATAGGTGACCAATGTGATAACTAATATTCATGAACCATCTTCTGAAACGAGAAGGCGTGATGGATTCGTACATAATAAATATTTTGTCCAAGGGGTCTAAGGTTGGTCGGGTCGAAGCTCTTTGAAAGGTACATTTTAAAACTTTTTTATCACTACTTTCATGTTTAGATATTTATTCCTATTTTTTACTAATATCTATGTAGTTATTTATACGTTTCTGTAGTTAGTAGTTGTTCATTATCTTTCATTAGGTTAGGTATTTGATTAGTACGATGATTTGTAATTATTATAGATGATATCAAATTTAAGAAGTATTTACATGGTTTGAATGACAGGAATATCAATTTCTTGACATTTATTTTAGTTTTTACTATACGATTGATTGGTTTAGTAGATATAAGTTAAAATTTCTAGAAAAATCTAGTCTAGATGATATAATTTTCCTTTGAAGACCTTTTTCTGGGTAGCTCCTGTCACAAATGTTTAGGATTAAAGGTGGGAGATCAGTATTCTCACCTTCTTTAGGTTTAGAAACTAAAATATCTTGAGTTTTTAATAAATCTTTAGAATTTGATAGTATAATTTTTCGATCGAAGCATGATTTCTCTAAGGTTGAAAATCATTACATTTATTATAGGTTTTTTTAGATGTAACATTTTTTAAAAAATGTTTCTCTTGGTTACAAAAGAAGTTAGAGTTCCACAAACATTTTTAGGAGTTGGCATGCTCATATCTTTTTTGAAAGTTGAGTTATTAAAAGGTGTAAAAGTATAGCTAGTATCACAATCGTTTTGGGATCAAGATAACTTTCTAGTACTTGACTCCTTATCCATTTAAGAGTGATCTTATCTTTCTTATTAATTTATTAAATAATTAGGCTCAATTAGTCTCTTTACCGACACAATATTTTACACAAACTCTAAAGTTAGTTCAGAAATTGTCTCAAAATTTCTAATACATATTTTTGCATTTATTTTTGTAAACTTCTTAGTAAGACTAGAATGTGGTTTAGTTCGAATATTTTATAAATTCACCATCAAGAGTCGGAGAAATAATATTTCATATATATGACTTTATGTCACCTATAACTTGGAGATCTCTCATAGAAGTGTTATTTGTTTCAAGTCTCTAACTAGTCACCTAATTTAAAGAATGAAGCTAAATGATTCATATTGTTGCATGAAAGCTGACAACTTCATAGAAAAAAGCTTCATAAGAGGAGAAGGGACAATATTCTGATGAGAGTAATCCAACTTTAACATTTAAAACTTTATTAAATTTGATCATATTGTCAATAATCAACAATATAATATTCTGAATAACTCAATAAAACGTCATAAATTTCTTGTGCGGTACACACTCCTTTTTATATCCCATCATAATTGACATGCTTTATGTGAAAAATATTGTTTTCTCAAAACTATGCTCTTAATAAAAAATATATGTTTGGGCTACTTGATTTATTATTCCATGACAGATTTATTATTCTATAATTTGCATGCTGGATAACAAATATAACAGAGTAAAATTAAAAAAATCAATTAATATTTTAAAAAGCGTTAATTGAAGTAGTGGTAATGGAAAAGGATAATCGTTTGAGGAAGGTTTGATTTAAAGGGGTCTCAAAAATAACTATTGATTCTAAAAAATGGAAAAGAAAATACCTTGGATACTATGAAATCCATGGAATAATTTCTTAAGATCATGTTCTTTTAAGGTTTGTCCGCACATTTTTAGGGAGGATAATATATATAAGTGTTGATAAACTAGCTAACTACATACATACATTTATTCTGAACTAGGATTAGGTATAATTACAAAAAAAGGATCAAACAAATCCCAAGAGACGAAGCAAGTTAGGAGGTGGTCACACCATAGAGGCATATTTGACCATGACTAACCGATCTCCAAAGCTCGTCAGATGGCGATAACTCTCTTGTTCCACTATTATTTCCTGCATGATCCAACTATCTAATAGAAGGTTCTGGAGTTTTTGAAATAAGCGAAAATGATGAAGTATCCAGAATATTTGGCGTAGAATATATGAAAGAGTTTGGTGTGCATTAAGCAACATATTGATATGTCCTATCGAGGGCTGAAATAAGAGAAAATGCTGATTGCATGGAACTAAAATTAAGGATATTTAAGTCAATTGTAAGATGAGAAGGAATAATATTCTCATCGGCTCAAATTATGCAACTAAAGCTTCATGAAACTTACTCATAATATCAAGAATTCATTGTATCTTATCAAAATTTCAAACTTTTATCAGGTACTCACTCATTTTACCTATTTTTTATTTCTCATCATAATTGACATGTGTTATGTGAATAATATAACTTTCTCAAAATTATGCTTTTAAAACAATATCAGTGTACTATTTAATTTATGGTCATGTGACATCTATTTATTTAAATCTAATTTTACATAATTGGTTATAAATATGACAATATGATATAGAGTAAATTAAAAAAAATAGTAATATAATAATATTATAAAAATATGGTAACATAATAGATTTATAGAAAAAAAATGATATAATAAATTTAAAAAAAGATATAATATATATTAAAAATTAACATTACTGAATGATATAATTAGTTATGATGAATATATTGGTAGTATAAATAGTGCTCCTTATATATTTTTTATTTTTTAGACAAACTTGTTTAAAACTAGGTAAAGGTCCAATTCTAAAAAAATAAGGTATCCTAATACGTAGAAAGTGAAGCAGGTTAGAAGGTGGACATGTACAGAGGTACACTTTATTAGACTTACCTGTCCATAGAGTTTGTTAGGTTGAGATAGCTCAAACAATCCTCTAGTTTTTATCCCTTAAAACAAATCTTGAATATAAGGTTTAGGATTCTCTAAGCTAAGAGATGGACATTTTCTAGATGTATACTTGATCAAAGTTAACAGGTCATGAAACGTCTTGAGATGACAAGAACTTAGAAGGTCCTATAATATATGTCCTCTAAGATATGTGTTCTTAAAGGATTCTAGAAACTTTTAACCTTATAAGACTAATAGAAAATATTAAGCAATGATTCAGACTTTGGCACACATTATTTTATAACACTAAACCTCATCCTACATAGGTCAAGGTCATGTCAGACTTTTCATTGGGATTGAAAAGACCTAGATTTTTTTATAAACCTATATAGTAAAAAAAAGGACTCAAACCATAAATATGAATAATTTTATTATTATTTTTATTATTATTATTATTATTATTATTATCATTATTATTATTATATTTTATTTTGTATTTTGAATTTAAATTCAAAAATAAAACTCAGTTATTTTGAAGAATTTATGAAAGTAAGCTCAAAACACCTTATAAAAATAATGCTTAAAAACAAGTATTGCTCAAACACCGATGAAAAGGAATACAAAATGATTTTATAAAGAAATTCTTATAAGGAAACCAAATAAAATGATTAAATATATTTTCAAGTGCATTGTATAAGAATTCAGGATCTGAAACAAGTTAAAACATAGGATTTTTTAATACATTTTTTATATATTTATTGTATGTCAAATATTTAGCTATAAACTCTTAAATTGAATTTTGTTGAGTTGTATATTGTCATTTTTAGGGTTATAAAGTGCTTAGTTTTAGCGTGTGATGTGAGAAAAACATGGCTTCTAGTGATGATGATGATGTTGATAGAGTGAAAATGCTTAGGTTTATTGGTAGAAAGTTATTCAAAAACTTGACGTCTTCTTTTGATCAGCTTCTTCAATTGCTTGATGTAATGTATATAATTTCTATTTATTACTTATATATATCTTTATATTTCATTTATCTGGTATGAGTTTTGCTAAATTGATTTTCTTGCTTTTCTTAATAGTGTCTAGCTGGTTAGGACTCATAGTTTGCTGATAAATACGATTTAGGGTAGTGATGTAAACTAAGTCTAGTATTTAAACAAGAGTTTCTAATTGATAAATGTAGGTACAATTGACTGAACTATGTGATCAAACTTTATTATTTGTTTGTGCTTTTTGTATAAGTTTATTTTAAACTAGAGTGTATGTTTGTGTTGGATTTATTTGTCATGAATTCAATCGTATATGTTGAATTTCTCTATGCGAGTAACAACATAATTTCCAGAGTGATTGAATTTTGATTTCCCCCCTTTTATTTAATGATTCTAACTTTTAGAAAATAGAGTTAGTATTATCAAACTTAGATCAAGATCCACCCAAACCAATTCAAGTATAACAGCTACTTCCAATGAATACATTGAGTTCTGGTTAACTTTTGAGACACACAGACAAGGATGTTAAGATTTCAGTTACATCTTGTCTCACTGAGATTGCAAGAGTTCCATCACCAAATACCGCTTATCATGATGAACAAATGATCATACTTGTTTTAACATGATGTAATTTCCATTTTTTAATTAAAAATTCAAGGACACTGTATATTTCAGATGATGAATATAATATTACATCATGCTAAACTAGTATGTTCATTTGTTCATCATCATAAGGGGCACTTGGTGCTGTAATTCTTGCAATCTTAGTGAGACAAGATGTAACTGAAATATTTGACATCCTCGTTTGCATGTCTCAAAAGTTTATTAGAAATCAATGTCCTCATTGGAAGTACAAGTGATCCTTGAATTGACTTGGATGGATCTTGATCCAAGTTTGATAATACCAATTCTAATTTCTAGAAGTTAGAATCATCAAGCTGGAGGGAAAAAATCATATATCAATCACTCTTGGAATTACATGGAGAAAAAAAATCCTAATTACATAGTTACTTGCTTAGATTTTAACAGAACATGGAGAGTTCATGACAAACAAATTCTACAGAAACATAAGCATATATCAATAGATATGACAATTAACAAAGAGGATAAAAGATCAATTGTATTTATTTCTACCAATCGATTAAAAAAACAGACACAAAAAACACAAACAAGTAACGAAATTAGAACACACAGTTCGGCCAATTGTACCTACATTTACCGATTACAACGGATGTTAATTACTAAATTCTAGTATACATGATTACTCAAAACTGTACTTATATGTAAACTATGAGTAATAATAAATAAGACATTATTAAGAAAACATAAGAAAAGCATGAAGATCAATTAAGCACGGGTCATGGAAGAGTAATCAAGGAGAAAGATACATTACATCAAGTAATTGAAGAAGTTGATCAAATAAAGAATATGCCATGTTTTTGGATAGCTTTTCCATATCATATCTAAGAATCATCACTCTATCATCATCACTCAAAACAATCAAATCACTAGAAACCATATTTTGCTCACAATACACACTCACACTAAAATTAAGCACTTTATAATCCAAATTGTCAATATACAACTAAAAGAAAATTCAATTTAAGAGTTTATAGCTAAGTGTTTAACATGCAATCAAAGATATAAAAAATGTATTAAAAATTTCTTTATTTTTTATTTGTTTAATTTCTGAATTCCTATACAATATATTTGGAAATATATTTTATCATTTTTCAATGTTTTTCTAATACTTTTTTAAGTATACTATAAAATGTGAAACTGATTGAATATAACATTTGTCTTTGTTTTATCAGTGTTAGATATCAGACACATCTTCAATAAAAAATGTTCCTGCTACAAATTAGCAAGTACTCAATTTTGATTCTTATTGAAATCTATTAAGATTTATGATGTTGCAGGTAATGCTTTAGTTGATGATTCTATCGATGATTCACCTGTAACAGCAAAAGAATGAAGAATGATTCACTCATCAAAAAATATATAGGAAATGTGTCAAAAATAATAAAGGCCTAAAGAAGATGAGTTAAAACTTATGGTACTTTCCCTTATAATGGAGAATGTACATCATGTGCATATATATTGGAATATATATGTTAGTTATGGTAGCAAACTCTAAATATGTTGGAGACATGACATACAAATCCTTGTTAAAAATAGAGAAATTTCGATGAAGATATAAATTATCTTTTTTTTTATGATGAAACTACAATCAATTTTAGTTTACTTTAGAATGAATTAGTGTGATGAATTTGCGTTTCAATTTAATTTTTTGGACATTGTGCATATGATGATTCAAATTGTGTTGTCTTAGATATATAATTTATTTTTAAAAGTTAGAAGTTTGTTATGATGTGTTAAAAATATAACTAATTTTACGTGTCATTAGTACTAGTTTCACATGTGGTTACTACTAACTTTGGTTTTGGTTACTAATAGTTTCACATTAGATTACTATTAGTTTTTATACGTGGTTACTAATAATTTTACATGTGATTACCACTAACTATATTTGTGGTTACTGACTAAAAGTTAGTTAGTAGTATAATCATATATAAATGATATAATACATATTTAAAATCAGAACTCAAATAAATCAATTAAAAGCCAATACAGTATATGATCCTATATAAATAGTGAATGGCGGGTTTTCAACATTGAAGGCTAATGCAACATATGTACAAAAGGCTACTCATTGCAAATTGAGCAATAAAGATTAGAAAAATATGTTTTTGATACATCAATTGGTGGATCCAAAATCTTTAAGAAGATTATTGAGGAAGAAATAAGTAAGGGTATATAGGATACACTTGTGAAGATGTATGGAGGTGATAAAAAATTTAAAAAGTTCAAGTTGCAATATTTGAGGAAATGATATGAGAATACACATATGAATGATGAAGAAATTGTTATATTTTTTTCTAGGATTTGTGTTGTTGACCAATCAAATGAAATTGTGTAGAGAGAAGATAATTGAATATTGAAAGTGGAAAAAGTTCTGAGAGCCCTACCTTTGAAGTTCGATCACATAGTTATGGTCATTAAAAAGTCTAACGACTTGTGTGAGACGAAGTATGAGAAATTGCTAGTATCTTTTCAAGCTCAACAATAGTTGAAACTGAAACAAATAAATTCAAAGAAAGTGACTGAGCAATCCTTGGGGGCCAATTTCTTCAAGAAAATGAAAGAAAACTCTTTAAAAATCGACAAAAAAAAAAACAAAAATGAAAGAAGTAGTAAAATGATCATGATAGTACTGGGAAAATTTCAAAAACTCAAGGTGAGACAAGTAAGAAAGGTGCTTATCACAATTAGAAATCCAAAAAAAAATTAATAATCTCAAGAATGTAACTCATTTTGCACTGACACACTATACTATATTGATTGATGTATACTCAATTATCTAATAAATACACTATACTATATTGATATATACTCAATTATCTAATAAATAGTAACTAATAAAACAAAGACTTAAAAGTGTTACAATTATGAAATGACATCATTATCTAACGCAACATGTCGTGTCATGAAGACTAGATGTCTCTTTTGCTACAACTACATGAAGTTTTTTGGACGGAAAAATCACATAAAGACAAAAAAATAGAAAAATATAAATGTTTCAAAATATTTGTTTTTTTTATAAATTTCTTTTTTAGCTGCATTTTTTTACTCCTAAAATTATATTTTACTCCTAACATATATAATAAAAGCACTATTGTTTAATATAAGTTATTGATTTTAAATGATTTAATTTGATTTATTATCTTTTAATTTTTAATATCATATTATACATAAACATTATTATATTTGATTAAGTAGGTAAAACTCAAATAATTTACTTTTTATATTTTTTTTTAGTTCTATAATTTTCTTAACAGAGAAATATATTGCAACTATGGATGAATTAATACATTTAATTTTTGTAAAATTAACTTTTATTTTAGTGGGAAAGAATGAAATATTAGTTGTTAGTTAAAAATTTAATGATTGATAGTATATCAATAATGATTTGTTATAAATATGTAAATGATATTGTTTATTAGATTAATTTGTAAGTTCGATTGAGATTACTTATTGACTATTCAGTTCAGAAGATACATGTTTCATATTTCATCAATAAGTTGAACGGACACACTTATGACAGTGCAAATTAAAGTTTGAACTTTAATTGAATGAGATATTTATATTTTGTATTTAATACACCTTACATAAAATCAACGCTATAATAAAAATAACGTATGAAATAAAAGTAATTTAATTCTTTTCCTATATATTTTTATGTATGTTTTAGAACTTTATATCATTTAAAAATTTATTTATCAACTATAAAATATTTAATTTTAATATTATAATTTACTATTATTAATTTAAAATCAATAAAAATTATTTACATGAGAGTTCTCCAAAACCAACCTAATACAAAACAATATTAAAATATTTTTAAAGTGGATAATACTCAAAGATATCTTGATCATGTTTCACATCTAACATTTTTTTTTGCATAAATGATCATATTTTGCTAGTAGGTAGTCTTAGTGAATACATCGTAAGAATTTGGACGAGGTGATTGTGTTTGAACTAAAACCTAATTGTGCATATGTTTACGAATCCCACATCGATTGGAGATCAATTTCATAAATTCACACACTCTTTAAATATAATTATAGGTGACTAATATGATAACGAATAATCATGAACCATCTTCTAAAACGAGAAGGCGTGATGAATTCGTACATAATAAATATTTTGTCCAAGGGGTCTAAGGTTGGTCGGGTCGAAGCTCTTTTAAAGGTACATTTTAAAACTTTTTTATGACTACTTTCATGTTTAGATATTTATTCATATTATTTACTAATATCTATATAGTTATTTATACGCTTCTGTAGTTAGTAGTTGTTCATTATCTTTCATTAGGTTAGGTATTTGATCAGTATGATAATTTGCAATTATTATAGATGATATCAAATTTATGAATTATTTCCATGGTTTGAATGACAGGAATATCAATTTCTTTACATTTATTTTAATTATTACTATATGATTGATTGGTTTAGTAGATATAAGTTAAATTTTCTAGAAAAATTTAGTCTAGATGATATAATTTTCCTTTGATGATCTTTTCCTGTGCAGCTCCTGTCACAAATGTTTAGGATTAAAGGAGGGAGATTAGTATTCTCACCTTCTTTAGGTTTAGAAACTAAAATATGTTGAGTTTTTAATACATCTTTAGAATTATATAGTACAATTTTTCGATCGAAGCATGATTTCTCTAAGGTTGAAAATCATTACATTTATTATAGGTTTTTTTAGATTGAACATTTTTAAAAAAATGTTTCTCTTGGTTGCAAAAGAAGTTAGAGTTCCACAAACATTTTTAGGCTTTGGCATGCTCATATCTTTTTATAAAGTTGAGTTATTAAAAGGAATAAAAGTATATCTAGTATCACAAATCTTTTGGGATCAAGATAATTTTCTAGTACTTGACTCCTTACTCATTCAAGAGTAATCTTATCCTTCTTATTGATTTATTAAATAATTAGGCTCAATTTGTCTCTTCACCGACACAGTATTTTATTCAAACTCTAAAGTTAGTTCAGAAATTATCTCAAAATTTCCAATACATATTTTTGCATTTATTTTTGTAAACTTCTTAGTAAGATTAGAATGTGGTTTAGTTCGAACATTTTATAAATTCACCATCGAGAGTCGGAGAAAAAATATTTCATATATTTGACTTTATGTCACCTATAACTTTGAGATCTCTCTCATAGAAGTGCTATTTGTTTCAAGTCTCTAACTAGTCACCTAATTTAAAGAATGAAGCTAAATGATTCATATTATTGTATGAAAGCTGACTAATTCTACAATTATGTGAACATTCCAAGCTTAAAGGATAATCCAACAACTTCATAGAAAAAAAGCTTCGTAAAAGGAGAAGGGACAATATTCTCATGAGAGTAATCCAACTTTAACATTTAAAACTACATTAAATTTTCTCATATTGTCAATAATCAACAATATAATATTCTGATTAACTCAACAAAACGTCATAAATTTCTTTTCAGGTACACGCTCCTTTTTATATCCCATCATAATTGACATGCTTTATGTGAATAATAATGTTTTCTCAAAATTATGCTCTTAATAAAATATATATTTTTGGGCTACTTGATTTATTGTTCCATGACCGATTTATTATTTTATAATTTGCATGCTTGATAACAAATATGACAGTAAATTTAAAAATTAATTAATATTTTAAAAAGCTTTAATTGAAGTAGTGGTATTGGAAAAGGATAATCGTTTGAGGAAGGTTTGGCTTAAAGGGGTCTCAAAAATAGCTATCGATTCTATAAAGATGGAAAAGAAAATACTTTGGAAACTGTGAAACCCATGGAATAATTTCCTAAGATCATGTTCTTTTATGGTTTATCCGCACATTTTTAGGGAGGATAATACATAAGTGTTGATAAACTAGCTAACTACACACATATATTTATTCTGAATTAGGATTAGGTATAATTACAACAAAAAAAAGATTAAACAAATCTCAAGAAACAAAGAGAGTTAGGAGGTGGACACACCATATAGGCTTATTTGACCATGACTAACTGATCTCTAAAGCTCGTCAAATGACGATAACTCACTTGTTCCTCTATTATTTTCTGCATGATCCAACTATCTAATAGAAGGTTCTGGAGTTTTTGAAATGAGCGAAAATGATGAAGTATCCAGAATGTCTGGCGTAGAATATAGGAAATAGTTTGGTGTGCATTAGGCAACATATTGATATGTCGTATCGATGGCTTAAAAGAGAGAAAATGTTGATTGTATGGAATTAAAATTAAAGATATTTAAGTCAATTGTAAGATGAGAAGGAATAATATTCTCATCGGCTCAAATTATGCAACTAAATTAGCTTCATGAAACTTGCTCATAATATTAAAAATATGTTGTATCTTAACAAAATTTCAAACTTTTCTCAGGTACTCACTCGTTTTACCTATTTCTTATTTCTATCATAATTGGCATATGTTATGTGAATAATATAACTTTCTCAAAATTATGCTTTTAAAAGAATATGATTGTACTATTTAATTTATGGACTTGTGACATCTATTTATTTACTTCTAATTTTACATAATTGGTAATAAATATGACAATATGATATATAGTAAATTAAAAAAAAATCTAGTAATATAATATTATTATAAAAAGATGGTAACATAAAAGATTTATAGGGAAAAAATGATATAATATATATTAAAAATTAACATTACTGAATGATAACAATTAGTTATGATGAAGATATTGGTAGTATAAATAGTGCTCCTTATATATTTTTTATTTTTTAGACAAACTTATTTAAAACTAGGTAAAGGTCCAATTCTAAAAAAATAAGGTATCCTAATACGTAGAAAGTGAAGCAGGTTAGAAGGTGGACATGTCTAGAGGTACACTTTATTAGACTTACCTGGCCTTAGAGTTTGTTAGGTTGAGATAGCTCAAACAATCCTCTAGTTTTTATCCCTTAAAACAAATCTTGAATATAAGGTTTAGGATTCTCTAAGCCAAGAGATGGACATTTTCTAGATGTATACTTGATCAAAGTTAACAGGTCATTAAACGTCTTGAGACGAAAATAACTTAGAAGGTCCTATAATATATGTCCTCTAAGATACGTGTTCTTAAAGGATTCTAGGAACTTTTAACCGTATAAGACTAATAGAAAATATTAAGCAATGATTCAGACTCCGGCACACATTATTTTATAACACTAAACCTCATCCTACATAGGTCAAGGTCATGTCAGACTTTTCATTGGGATTGAAAAGACCTAAATTTTTTTATAAACCTATATAGTAAAAAAAAAGGACTCATACCATAAATACGAATAATTTTATTATTATTTTATTATTATTATTATATTTTATTTTGTATTTTGAATTTAAATTCAAAAATAAAACTCAATTATTTTGAAGAGTTTATGAAAATAAGCTCAAAACACCTTATAAAAATAATGCTTAAAAATAAGTATTGCTCAAACACCAATGAAAAGGAATAAAAATGATTTTATAAAGAAATTATTATAAGGAAACCAAATAAAATGATTAAATATATTTTCAAGTGCATTATATAAGAATTCAGGATCTGAAACAAGTTAAAACATAGAATTTTTTAATACATTTTATATATATTTATTGTATGTCAAATATTTAGCTATAAACTCTTAAATTGAATTTTGTTGAGTTGTATATGGTCATTTTTAGGGTTATAAAGTGCTTAGTTTTAGCGTGTGATGTGAGAAAAACATGGCTTTTAGTGATGATGATGATGTTGATATAGTGAAAAAGCTTAGGTTTATTGGTAGAAAGCTATCCAAAAACTTGACGTCTTCTTTTGATCAGCTTCTTCAATTGCTTGATGTAATGTATATAATTTCTATTTATTACTTATATATATCTTTATATTTCATATATCTGGTATGAGTTTTGCTAAATTTATTTTCTTGCTTTTCTTAATATTGTCTAGCTGGTCAGGACTCATAGTTTGCTGATAAATACGGTGTAGGGTAGTGATGCAAAATAAGTCTAGTATTTAAACAAGAGTTCTAATTGATAAATGTAGGTACAATTGACCGAACTATGTGGTCAAACTTTATTATTTGTTTGTGATTTTTGTATAAGTTTATTTTAAACTAGAGTGTATGTTTGTGTTGGATTTATTTGTCATGAATTCAATCGTATATGTTGAATTTCTCTATGCGAGTAACAATATAATTCGAGGAGTGATTGAATTTTGATTTCCCCCCTTTTATTTAATGATTCTAACTTTTATAAAATAGAGCTAGTATTACCAAACTTAGATCAAGATCCACCCAAACCAATTCAAGTATAACAAGTACTTCCAATGAATACACTGAGTTCCGGTTAACTTTTGAGACACACATACAAGGATGTTAAGATATCAGTTACATCTTGTCTCACTGAGATTGCAAGAGTTTCATCACCAAATACATCTTATGATGATGAATAAATGAACATACTTGTTTTAACATGATGTAATTGCCATTTTTTAATTAAAAATTCAAGGATATTATATATTTCAGATGATGAATATAATATTACATCATGCTAAAACTAGTATGTTCATTTGTTCATCATAATAAGGGGCACTTGGTGATGTAATTCTTGTAATCTTGGTGAGATAAGATGTAACTGAAATCTTAACATCCTCGTTTGTATGTCTCAAAAGTTTATTAGAAATCAATGTCTTCATTGGAAGTATAAGTGATCCATTATTTGGCTTGGATGGATCTTGATCCAAGTTTGAATTCTATTTTCTAGAAGTTAGAATCACCAAGCAGGAGGGAAAAAATCATATTTGAATCACTCACGGAATTACATGGAAAAAAATCCTAATTACATAGTTACTTGCATAGATTTTAACTGAACATGGAGAGTTCATGACAGAAAAATTATACTAAAATATAAGCATATATATATATATATATATATATATATATATATATATATATATATATATATATATATATATATATATATATATATATATATATATATATATATATATATATATATGTGACAATTAACAGAGAGGATAGAAGATCAATTTGTATTTATTTCTACCAATTGATTAACAAAATAGACACAAAAAACACAAATAGGTAACAAAATTAGAACACATAGTTCGGCCAATTGTATCTACATTTACCGATTAGAATGGATGTTAATTACTAGATTCTAGTATACATGATTACTCAGAATCGTACTTATAAGTAAAGTATGAGTAATGATAAATAAGACATTATTAAGGAAACACAAGAAAAGCATGAAGATCAATTCAACACAGTTCATGGAAGAGTAATCAAGGAGAAAGATACATTACATCAAGTAATTGAAGAAGTTGATCAAATAAAGAATATGCCATGTTTTTGGATAGCTTTTCCCTATCATGTCTAAGAATCATCACTCTATCATCATCACTCAAAACAATCAAATCACTAGAAACCATATTTTGCTCACAATACACACTCACACTAAAATTAAGCACTTTATAATCCAAAAAATATCAATATACAACAAAAAAAGAAATTCAATGTAAGAGTTTATAGCTAAGTGTTTCACATGCAATCAAAGATATAAGAAATGTATTAAAAAATTATTTATTTTTTATTTGGTTTAGTTTCTGAATTCCTATAAAATATATTTGGAAATATATGTTATCATTTTTCAATTTTTTTCTAATACTTTTTTAAGTATACTATAAAATGTGAAAGTGATCGAATATAACATTTGTCTTTGTTATGTCAGTATCGGATATCAGATATATCTTCAATAAAAAAATATTTGTGCTACAAATTAGAAAGTATTCAATTTTGATTCTTATTGAAATCTATTAATATTTATGATGTTGCAGGTAATGCTTTAGTTGATGATTCCATGGATGATCCACCTGTAACAGCAAAAGAATGAAGAATGATTCGTCCATCACAAAATATATAGGAAATGTGTCAAAAAGAACAAAGGCCTAAAGAAGATGAGTTAGAACTTATGGAACTTCCCCTTAGAATGGAGAATGTACATCATGTGCATATATATTGGAATATATATGTTAGTTATGGTAGCACAGTCTAAATACGTTGGAGACATGACATACAAATCCTTGTTAAAAATAGAGAAATTTCGATGAAGATATAAATTCTTTTTTTTTATTATGAAACTACAATCAGTTTTGGTATACTTTAGAACGGATTAGTGTGATAAATTTGCATTTAAATTTAATTTTTTGGACATTGTGTATATGATGATTCAAATTGTGTTGTCTTAGATATGTAATTCATTTTTAAAAGTTAGAAGTTTGTTATGATGTCGTTAGAAGTATAACTAATTTTACGTGTGATTAGTACCAGTTTCACATGTGGTTACTACTAACTTTGGTTTTGGTTACTAATAGTTTCACATGTGATTACTATTAGTTTTTATATGTGGTTACTAGTAATTTTACATGTGATTACCACTAATTATATTTTTGGTTACTGAGTAAAAGTTAGTTAGTAGTATGACCATATATAAAGGATATAACTCAAATTTGTAATCACAACTCAAATAAATCAATTAAAAGTCAATACAATATATGATCCTATTTAAATCGTGAATGGCGGGTTTTCAACATTGAAGGCTAATACAACATATGTACAAAAGACTACTCATTGCAAATTGAACAATAAAGATGAGAAAAAGTATGTTTTTGATGCATCAATTGGTGGATCCAAACATCTTTAAGAAGATTATTAAGGAAGAAATAATTAAGAGTGTATAGTATACACTCGTGAAGATGTATGGAGGTGATGAAAATTTTAAAACGTTCAAGTTGCAATATTTGAGGAAATGATATGAGAATACACATATGAATGATGAAGAAATTGTAATAATTTTATCTAGGATTTGTGTTGTTGACCAATCAAATGAAGTTGTGTAGAGAGAAGGTAATTGAATATTGAAAGTGGAAAAGATTATGAGATCCCTACCTTTCAAATTCGATCACATAGTTATGGTCATTAAAAAGTCTACCGACTTGTGTGAGACGAAGTTTGAGAAATTGCAAGTATCTCTTCAAGCTCAATAGTTGAAACTGAAACAAAGAAACTCAAAGAAAGTGATTGAGCAATCCTTGCGGGCCAATTTCTTCAAGAAAATGAAAGAAAACACTTCAAAAATCGACAAAGGAAAACAAAAATGAAAGAAGTAGTAGAATGATCATGGTAAATATTCAAGAACTCAAGGTGAGACAAGTAAGAAAGGTTCTTCTCACAATTAGAAATCCAAAAAGAAATTAGTAATCTCAATAATGTAACTCACTTTGCACGGACAAAGAATAGTAAGTGTGAAGAGGTCACTTTGATGGCTAACACACTATACTATATTGATTGATGTATTCTCAATTATCTAATAAATACACTATACTATATTGATGTATACTCAATTATCTAATAAATAGTAACTAATAAAAACAAAGACTTAAAAGTGTTACAATTATGAAATGACATCATTATCTAACGCAATATGCCGTGTCATGAAGACTAGATGTCTCTTTTGCTACAACTACATGAATTTTTTAGGACGGAAAAATCACACAGACAAAAAATAGAAAAATATAAAAGTTTCAAAATATTTGTTTTTTTTATAAATTTCTTTTTTAGCTGCATTTTTTTACTCCTAAAATTATATTTTACTCCTAACATATATAATAAAAGCACTATTGCTTAATGTAAGTTATTGATTTTAAATGATTTATTTTGATTTATTATCTTTTAATTTTTAAAATCATATTATACATAAACATTAATATATTTGATTAAGTAGGTAAAACTTAAATAATTTACTTCTTATATTTTTTTTTTAGTTCTATAATTTTCTTAACAGAGAAATATATTGCAACTATGGATGAATTAATACATTTAATTTTTGTAAAATTAACTTTTATTTTAGTGGGAAAGAATAAAATATTAGTTGTTAGTTAAAAAGTCAATGATTGATAGTATATCAATAATGATTTGTTATAAATATGTAAATGATATTGTTTATTAGATTAATTTGTAAGTTTGATTGAGATTACTTATTGACTATTCAGTTCAGAAGATACATGTTTTATCAATAAGTTGAACAGACCAACTTATGACCGTGCAAATTAAAGTTTGAATTTTAATTGAATGAGATATTTATATTTTGTATTTAATACACCTTACATAAAATCAACGCTATAATAAAAATAACGTATGAAATAAAAGTTATTTAATTCTTTTCATATATATTTTTATGTAATGTTTTAGAACTTTATATCATTTAAAATTTTATTTATCAACTATAAAATTTTTAATTTTAATATTATAATTTACTATTATTAATTTAAAATCAATAAAAATTATTTACATGAGAGTTCTCCAAAACCAACCTAATACAAAACAATATTAAAATATTTTTAAAGTGGATAATACTCAAAGATATCTTGATCATGTTTCACATCTAACATTTTTTTTTTACATAAATGATCATATGTTGCTAGTAGGTAGTCTTAGTGAATATATCCTAAGAATTTGGACGAGGTGATTGTGTTTGAACTAAAACCTAATTGTGCATGTGTTTACGAATCCCACATCGATTGGAGATCAATTTCAAAAATTCACACACTCTTTAAATATAATTATAGGTGACTAATGTGATAACGAATAATCATGAACCATTTTCTGAAAGGAGAAGACGTGATGGATTCGTACATAATAAATATTTTGTCCAAGGGGTCTAAGGTTGGTCGGGTCGAAGCTCTTTTAAAGGTACATTTTAAAACTTTTTTATGACTACTTTCATGTTTAGATATTTATTCATATTTTTTACTAATATCTATATAGTTATTTATACGTTTCTGTAGTTAGTAGTTGTTCATTATCTTTCATTAGGTTAGGTATTTGATCAGTATGATAATTTGCAATTATTATAGATGATATCAAATTTATGAATTATTTCCATGGTTTGAATGACAGGAATATCAATTTCTTTACATTTATTTTAATTGTTACTATATGATTGATTGGTTTAGTAGATATAAGTTAAATTTTCTAGAAAAATTTAGTCTAGATGATATAATTTTCCTTTGACAATCTTTTCCTGTGCAGCTCCTGTCACAAATGTTTCGGATTAAAGGAGGGAGATTAGTATTCTCACCTTCTTTTAGGTTTAGAAACTAAAATATGTTGAGTTTTTAATACATCTTTAGAATTATATAGTACAATTTTTCGATCGAAGCATGATTTCTCTAAGATTGAAAACCATTACATTTATTATAGATTTTTTTAGATTGAACATTTAAAAAAAAAAGTTTCTCTTGGTTGCAAAAGAAGTTAGAGTTCCACAAACATTTTTAGGCTTTGGCATGCTCATATCTTTTTAGAAAGTTGAGTTATTAAAAGGAGTAAAAGTATAGCTAGTATCACAATTCTTTTGGGATCAAGATAATTTTCTAGTACTTCACTCCTTACTCATTTAAGAGTAATCTTATCCTTCTTATTGATTTATTAAATAATTAGGCTCAATTTGTCTCTTCACCGACACAGTATTTTATTCAAACTCTAAAGTTAGTTCAGAAATTATCTCAAAATTTCCAATACATATTTTTACATTTATTTTTGTAAACTTCTTAGTAAGATTAGAATGTGGTTTAGTTCGAACATTTTATAAATTCACCATCGAGAGTCGGAGAAAAAATATTTCATATATTTGACTTTATGTCACCTATAACTTTGAGATCTCTCATAAAAGTGCTATTTGTTTCAAGTCTCTAACTAGTCACCTAATTTAAAGAATGAAGCTAAATGATTCATATTATTGTATAAAATTTGACTAATTCTACAATTATGTGAAAATTCCAAGCTTAAAGGATAATCCAACAACTTCATAGAAAAAAAGCTTCGTAAAAGGAGAAGGGACAATATTCTCATGAGAGTAATCCAACTTTAACATTTAAAACTACATTAAATTTCCTCATATTGTCAATAATCAACAATATAATATTCTGATTAACTCAAAAAAACATCATAAATTTCTTTTCAGGTACACACTCCTTTTTATATCCCATCATAATTGACATGCTTTATGTGAATAATAATGTTTTCTCAAAATTATTCTCTTAATAAAAATATATTTTTGGGCTACTTGATTTATTGTTCCATGACCGATTTATTATTATAAAATTTGCATGCTTGATAACAAATATGATAGTAAAATTAAAAAATTAATTAATATTTTAAAAAGCTTTAATTGAAGTAGTGGTAATGGAAATGTATAATCGTTTGAGGAAGGTTTGGCTTAAAGGGATCTTAAAAATAGATATTGATTATATAAAGATGGAAAAGAAAATACTTTGGAGACTGTGAAACCCAAGGAATAATTTCTTAAGATCATGTTCTTTTATGGTTTGTCCGCACATTTTTAGGGAGGATAATACATAAGTGTTGATAAACTAGCTAACTACACACATATATTTATTCTGAATTAGGATTAGGTATAATTCCAAAAAAAAAAAGATTAAACAAATCCCAAGAAACGAAGCAAGTTAGGAGGTGGTCACACCATAGAGGCATATTTGACCATGACTAACCGATCTCTAAAGCTCGTTAGATGGCGATAACTCACTTGTTCCTCTATTATTTCCTGCATGATCCAACTATCTAATAGAAGGTTCTGGAGTTTTTGAAATGAGCGAAAATGATGAAGGTATTCAGAATATCTGGCGTAGAATTTATGAAAGAGTTTGGTGTGCATTAAGCAACATATTGATATGTCCTATCGAAGGCTGAAATGAGAGAAAATGTTGATTGCATGGAATTAAAATTAAAGATATTTAAGTCAATTGTAAGATGAGAAGGAATAATATTCTCATCGGCTCAAATTATGCAACTAAAGCTTCATGAAACTTGCTCATAATATCAAGAATCCGTTGTATCTTATCAAAATTTTAAACTTTTCACAGGTACTCACTCATTTTACATATTTTTTATTTCTCATCATAATTGACATGTGTTATGTGAATAATATAACTTTCTCAAAATTATGCTTTTATAACAATATCATTGTACTATTTAATTTATGGTCATGTGACATCTATTTATTTAATTCTAATTTTACATAATTGGTTATAAATATGACAATATGATATAGAGTAAATTAAATAAAAAATAGTAATATAATAATATTATAAAAATATGGTAACATAATAGATTTATAGAAAAAAATGATATAATATATATTAAAAATTAACATTACTGAATGATAACAATTAGTTATGATGAAGATATTGGTAGTATAAATAGTGCTCCTTATATATTTTTTATTTTTTAGACAAACTTATTTAAAACTAGGTAAAGGTCCGATTCTAAAAAAATAAGGTATCCTAATACGTAGAAAGTGAAGCAGGTTAGAAGGTGGACATGTCCAGAGGTACACTTTATTAGACTTACCTGGCCTTAGAGTTTGTTAGGTTGAGATAGCTCAAACAATCCTCTAGTTTTTATCCCTTAAAACAAATCTTGAATATAAGGTTTAGGATTCTCTAAGCCAAGAGATGGACATTTTCTAGATGTATACTTGATCAAAGTTAACAGGTCATTAAACGTCTTGAGACGAAAATAACTTAGAAGGTCCTATAATATATGTCCTCTAAGATACGTGTTCTTAAAGGATTCTAGGAACTTTTAACCGTATAAGACTAATAGAAAATATTAAGCAATGATTCAGACTCCGGCACACATTATTTTATAACACTAAACCTCATCCTACATAGGTCAAGATCATGTCAGACTTTTCATTGGGATTGAAAAGACCTAAATTTTTTTATAAACCTATATAGTAAAAAAAAAGGACTCATACCATAAATACGAATAATTTTATTATTATTTTATTATTATTATTATATTTTATTTTGTATTTTGAATTTAAATTCAAAAAGAAAACTCAATTATTTTGAAGAATTTATGAAAATAAGCTCAAAACACCTTATAAAAATAATGCTTAAAAATAAGTATTGCTCAAACACCAATGAAAAGGAATAAAAATGATTTTATAAAGAAATTATTATAAGGAAACCAAATAAAATGATTAAATATATTTTCAAGTGCATTATATAAGAATTCAGGATCTGAAACAAGTTAAAACATAGAATTTTTTAATACATTTTATATATATTTATTGTATGTCAAATATTTAGCTATAAACTCTTAAATTGAATTTTGTTGAGTTGTATATGGTCATTTTTAGGGTTATAAAGTGCTTAGTTTTAGCGTGTGATGTGAGAAAAACATGGCTTCTAGTGATGATGATGATGCTGATAGAGTGAAAATGCTTAGGTTTATTGGTAGAAAGTTATTCAAAAACTTGACGTCTTCTTTTGATCAGCTTCTTCAATTGCTTGATGTAATGTATATAATTTCTATTTATTACTTATATATATCTTTATATTTCATATATTTGGTATGAGTTTTGCTAAATTGATTTTCTTGCTTTTCTTAATATTGTCTAGCTGGTCAGAACTCATAGTTTGCTGATAAATACGGTGTAGGGTAGTGATGCAAACTAAGTCTAGTATTTAAACAAGAGTTCTAATTGATAAATGTAGGTACAATTGACCGAACTATGTGGTCAAACTTTATTATTTGTTTGTGATTTTTGTATAAGTTTATTTTAAACTAGAGTGTATGTTTGTGTTGGATTTATTTGTCATGAATTCAATCGTATATGTTGAATTTCTCTATGCGAGTAACAATATAATTCGAGGAGTGATTGAATTTGGATTTCCCCCCATTTATTTAATTATTATAACTTTTATAAAATAGAGCTAGTATTACCAAACTTAGATCAAGATCCACCCAAACCAATTCAAGTATAACAGGTACTTCCAATGAATACACTGAGTTCCGGTTAACTTTTGAGACACACAGACAAGGATGTTAAGATTTCAGTTACATCTTGTCTCACTTAGATTGCAAGAGTTTCATCACCAAATACCTCTTATGATGATGAATAAATGAACATACTTGTTTTATCATGATGTAATTGCCATTCTTTAATTAAAAATTCAAGGATATTGTATATTTCAGATGATGAATATAATATTACATCATGCTAAAACTAGTATGTTCATTTGTTCATCATAATAAGGGGCACTTGGTGATGTAATTCTTGTAATCTTGGTGAGATAAGATGTAACTGAAATCTTAACATCCTCATTTGTATGTCTCAAAAGTTTATTAGAAATCAATGTCTTCATTGGAAGTATAAGTGATCCTTGAATTGGCTTGGATGGATCTTGATCCATGTTTGAATTCTAATTTCTAGAAGTTAGAATCACCAAGCAGGGGGGAAAAATCATATTTCAATCACTCACGGAATTACATGGAAAAAAAATCCTAAAGCATATATATATATATATATATATATATATGACAATTAACAGAGAGGATAGAAGATCAATTTGTATTTATTTCTACCAATTGATTAACAAAATAGACACAAACAGGTAATGAAATTAGAACACATAGTTCGGCCAATTGTACCTACATTTACCGATTAGAACGGGTGTTAATTACTAGATTCTAGTTTACATGATTACTCATAATCGTACTTATAAGTAAACTATGAGTAATGATAAATAAGACATTATTAAGGAAACACAAGAAAAGCATGAAGATCAATTCAACACATTTCATGGAAGAGTAATCAAGGAGAAAGATACATTACATCAAGTAATTGAAGAAGTTGATCAAATAAAGAATATGCCATGTTTTTGGATAGTTTTGCCCTATCATGTCTAAGAATCATCACTCTATCATCATCACTCAAAACAATCAAATCACTAGAAACCATATTTTGCTCACAATACACACTCACACTAAAATTAAGCACTTTATAATCCAAAAATTATCAATATACAACAAAAAAAGAATTTCAATGTAAGAGTTTATAGCTAAGTGTTTCACATGCAATCAAAGATATAAGAAATGTATTAAAAAATTATTTATTTTTGATTTGGTTTAGTTTCTGAATTCCTATAAAATATATTTGGAAATATATTTTATCATTTTTCAATGTTTTTCTAATACTTTTTTAAGTATACTATAAAATGTGAAAGTGATCGAATATAACATTTGTCTTTGTTTTGTCAGTGTTGGATATCAGATATATCTTCAATAAAAAAATATTCGTGCTACAAATTAGCAAGTATTCAATTTTGATTCTTATTGAAATCTATTAAGATTTATGATGTTGCAGGTAATGCTTTAGTTGATTTCTCGATGGATGATCCACCTGTAACAGCAAAAGAATGAAGAATGATTCATCCATCACAAAATATATAGGAAATGTGTCAAAAAGAAGAAAGGCCTAAAGAAGATGAGTTAGAACTTATGGAACTTCCCCTTAGAATGGAGAATGTACATCATGTGCATATATATTGGAAATATATGTTAGTTATGGTAGCACAGTCTAAATACGTTGGAGACATGACATACAAATCCTTGTTAAAAATAAAGAAATTTCGATGAAGATATAAATTCTGTTTTTTTATGATGAAACTACAATCAGTTTTGGTATACTTTAGAACGGATTAGTGTGATAAATTTGCATTTAAATTTAATTTTTTGGAAATTGTGTATATGATGATTCAAATTGTGTTGTCTTAAATATGTAATTCATTTTTAAAAGTTAGAAGTTTGTTATGATGTCGTTAGAAGTATAACTAATTTTACGTGTGATTAGTACTAGTTTCACATGTGGTTACTACTAACTTTGGTTTTTGTTACTAATAGTTTGACATGTGATTACTATTAGTTTTTATATGTGGTTACTAGTAATTTTACATGTGATTACCACTAATTATATTTGTGGTTACTGAGTAGAAGTTAGTTAGTAGTATGATCATATATAAAGGATATAACGCAAAATTGAAATCACAACTCAAATAAATCAATTAAAATTCAATACAATATATGATCCTATTTAAATCGTGAATGGAGGGTTTTCAACATTGAAGGCTAATATAACATATGTACAAAAGACTACTCATTGCAAATTGAACAATAAAGATGAGAAAAGTATGTTTTTGATGCTCAATTGGTGGATCCAAACATCTTTAAGAAGATTATTGAGGAAGAAATAATTAAGAGTGTATAGTATACACTCGTGAAGATGTATGGAGGTGATGAAAATTTTAAAACGTTCAAGTTGCAATATTTGAGGAAATGATATGAGAATACACATATGAATGATGAAGAAATTGTAATAATTTTTTCTAGGATTTGTGTTGTTGACCAATCAAATGAAGTTGTGTAGAGAGAAGGTAATTGAATAGTGAAAGTGGAAAAGATTAGGAGATCCCTACCTTTCAAATTCGATCACATAGTTATGGTCATTAAAAAGTCTACCGACTTGTGTGAGACGAAGTTTGAGAAATTGCAAGTATCTCTTCAAGCTCAATAGTTGAAACTGAAACAAAGAAAGTGATTGAGCAATCCTTGCGGGCCAATTTCTTCAAGAAAATGAAAGAAAACACTTCAAAAATCGACAAAGGAAAACAAAAATGAAAGAAGTAGTAGAATGATCATGGTAAAAATTCAAGAACTCAAGGTGAGACAAGTAAGAAAGGTTCTTCTCACAATTAGAAATCCAAAAAGAAATTAGTAATCTCAATAATGTAACTCACTTTGCACGGACAAAGAATAGTAAGTGTGAAGAGGTCACTTTGATGGCTAACACACTATACTATATTGATTGATGTATTCTCAATTATCTAATAAACACAATATACTATATTGATGTATACTCAATTATCTAATAAATAGTAACTAATAAAAACAAAGACTTAAAAGTGTTACAATTATGAAATGACATCATTATCTAACGCAATATGCCGTGTCATGAAGACTAGATGTCTCTTTTGCTACAACTACATGAATTTTTTAGGACGGAAAAATCACACAGACAAAATATAGAAAAATATAAAAGTTTCAAAATATTTGTTTTTTTTATAAATTTCTTTTTTAGCTGCATTTTTTTACTCCTAAAATTATATTTTACTCCTAACATATATAATAAAAGCACTATTACTTAATGTAAGTTATTGATTTTAAATGATTTATTTTGATTTATTATCTTTTAATTTTTAAAATCATATTATACATAAACATTAATATATTTGATTAAGTAGGTAAAACTTAAATAATTTACTTCTTATATTTTTTTTTTAGTTCTATAATTTTCTTAACAGAGAAATATATTGCAACTATGGATGAATTAATACATTTAATTTTTGTAAAATTAACTTTTATTTTAGTGGGAAAGAATAAAATATTAGTTGTTAGTTAAAAAGTCAATGATTGATAGTATATCAATAATGATTTGTTATAAATATGTAAATGATATTGTTTATTAGATTAATTTGTAAGTTTGATTGAGATTACTTATTGACTATTCAGTTCAGAAGATACATGTTTTATCAATAAGTTGAACAGACCAACTTATGACCGTGCAAATTAAAGTTTGAATTTTAATTGAATGAGATATTTATATTTTGTATTTAATACACCTTACATAAAATCAACGCTATAATAAAAATAACGTATGAAATAAAAGTTATTTAATTCTTTTCATATATATTTTTATGTAATGTTTTAGAACTTTATATCATTTAAAATTTTATTTATCAACTATAAAATTTTTATTTTTAATATTATAATTTACTATTATTAATTTAAAATCAATAAAAATTATTTACATGAGAGTTCTCCAAAACCAACCTAATACAAAACAATATTAAAATATTTTTAAAGTGGATAATACTCAAAGATATCTTGATCATGTTTCACATCTAACATTTTTTTTTTACATAAATGATCATATGTTGCTAGTAGGTAGTCTTAGTGAATATATCCTAAGAATTTGGACGAGGTGATTGTGTTTGAACTAAAACCTAATTGTGCATGTGTTTACGAATCCCACATCGATTGGAGATCAATTTCATAAATTCACACACTCTTTAAATATAATTATAGGTGACTAATGTGATAACGAATAATCATGAACCATTTTCTGAAACGAGAAGGCGTGATGGATTCGTACATAATAAATATTTTGTCCAAGGGGTCTAAGGTTGGTCGGGTCGAAGCTCTTTTAAAGGTACATTTTAAAACTTTTTTATGACTACTTTCATGTTTAGATATTTATTCATATTTTTTACTAATATCTATATAGTTATTTATACGCTTCTGTAGTTAGTAGTTGTTCATTATCTTTCATTAGGTTAGGTATTTGATCAGTATGATAATTTGCAATTATTATAGATGATATCAAATTTATGAATTATTTCCATGGTTTGAATGACAGGAATATCAATTTCTTTATATTTATTTTAATTGTTACTATATGATTGATTGGTTTAGTAGATATAAGTTAAATTTTCTAGAAAAATTTAGTCTAGATTATATAATTTTCCTTTGACAATTTTTTCCTGTGCAGCTCCTGTCACAAATGTTTCGGATTAAAGGAGGGAGATTAGTATTCTCACCTTCTTTTAGGTTTAGAAACTAAAATATGTTGAGTTTTTAATACATCTTTAGAATTATATAGTACAATTTTTCGATCGAAGCATGATTTCTCTAAGATTGAAAACCATTACATTTATTATATATTTTTTTAGATTGAACATTTAAAAAAAAAGTTTCTCTTGGTTGCAAAAGAAGTTAGAGTTCCACAAACATTTTTAGGCTTTGGCATGCTCATATCTTTTTAGAAAGTTGAGTTATTAAAAGGAGTAAAAGTATAGCTAGTATCACAATTCTTTTGGGATCAAGATAATTTTCTAGTACTTCACTCCTTACTCATTTAAGAGTAATCTTATCCTTCTTATTGATTTATTAAATAATTAGGCTCAATTTGTCTCTTCACCGACACAGTATTTTATTCAAACTCTAAAGTTAGTTCAGAAATTATCTCAAAATTTCCAATATATATTTTTGCATTTATTTTTGTAAACTTCTTAGTAAGATTAGAATGTGGTTTAGTTCGAACATTTTACAAATTCACCATCGAGAGTCGGAGAAAAAATATTTCATATATTTGACTTTATGTCACCTATAACTTTGAGATCTCTCATAGAAGTGCTATTTGTTTCAAGTCTCTAACTAGTCACCTAATTTAAAGAATGAAGCTAAATGATTCATATTATTGTATAAAAGCTGACTAATTCTACAATTATGTGAAAATTCCAAGCTTAAAGGATAATCCAACAACTTCATAGAAAAAAAGCTTCGTAAAAGGAGAAGGGACAATATTCTCATGAGAGTAATCCAACTTTAACATTTAAAACTACATTAAATTTCCTCATATTGTCAATAATCAACAATATAATATTCTGATTAACTCAACAAAACATCATAAATTTCTTTTCAGGTACACACTCCTTTTTATATCCCATCATAATTGACATGCTTTATGTGAATAATAATGTTTTCTCAAAATTATTCTCTTAATAAAAATATATTTTTGGGCTACTTGATTTATTGTTCCATGACCGATTTATTATTATATAATTTGCATGCTTGATAACAAATATGATAGTAAAATTAAAAAATTAATTAATATTTTAAAAAGCTTTAATTGAAGTAGTGGTAATGGAAATGTATAATCGTTTGAGGAAGGTTTGGCTTAAAGGGATCTTAAAAATAGCTATTGATTATATAAAGATGGAAAAGAAAATACTTTGGAGACTGTGAAACCCAAGGAATAATTTCTTAAGATCATGTTCTTTTATGGTTTGTCCGCACATTTTTAGGGAGGATAATACATAAGTGATGATAAACTAGCTAACTACACACATATATTTATTCTGAATTAGGATTAGGTATAATTCCAAAAAAAAAAAATATTAAACAAATCCCAAGAAACGAAGCAAGTTAGGAGGTGGTCACACCATAGAGGCATATTTGACCATGACTAACCGATCTCTAAAGCTCGTTAGATGGCGATAACTCACTTGTTCCTCTATTATTTCCTGCATGATCCAACTATCTAATAGAAGGTTCTGGAGTTTTTGAAATGAGCGAAAATGATGAAGGTATCCAGAATATCTGGCGTAGAATTTATGAAAGAGTTTGGTGTGCATTAAGCAACATATTGATATGTCCTATCGAAGGCTGAAATGAGAGAAAATGTTGACTGCATGGAATTAAAATTAAAGATATTTAAGTCAATTGTAAGATGAGAAGGAATAATATTCTCATCGGCTCAAATTATGCAACTAAAGCTTCATGAAACTTGCTCATAATATCAAGAATCCGTTGTATCTTATCAAAATTTCAAACTTTTCTCAGGTACTCACTCATTTTACCTATTTTTTATTTCTCATCATAATTGACATGTGTTATGTGAATAATATAACTTTCTCAAAATTATGCTTTTATAACAATATCATTGTACTATTTAATTTATGGTCATGTGACATCTATATATTTAATTCTAATTTTACATAATTGGTTATAAATATGACAATATGATATAGAGTAAATTAAATAAAAAATAGTAATATAATAATATTATAAAAATATGGTAACATAATAGATTTATAGAAAAAAATGATATAATATATATTAAAAATTAACATTACTGAATGATAACAATTAGTTATGATGAAGATATTGGTAGTATAAATAGTGCTCCTTATATATTTTTTATTTTTTAGACAAACTTATTTAAAACTAGGTCAAGGTCCGACTCTAAAAAAGTAAGGTATCCTAATACGTAGAAAGTGAAGCAGGTTAGAAGGTGGACATGTCCAGAGGTACACTTTATTAGACTTACCTGGCCTTAGAGTTTGTTAGGTTGAGATAGCTCAAACAATCCTCTAGTTTTTATCCCTTAAAACAAATCTTGAATATAAGGTTTAGGATTCTCTAAGCCAAGAGATGGACATTTTCTAGATGTATACTTGATCAAAGTTAACAGGTCATTAAACGTCTTGAGACGAAAATAACTTAGAAGGTCCTATAATATATGTCCTCTAAGATACGTGTTCTTAAAGGATTCTAGGAACTTTTAACCGTATAAGACTAATAGAAAATATTAAGCAATGATTCAGACTCTGGCACACATTATTTTATAACACTAAACCTCATCCTACATAGGTCAAGGTCATGTCAGACTTTTCATTGGGATTGAAAAGACCTAAATTTTTTTATAAACCTATATAGTAAAAAAAAGGACTCATACCATAAATACGAATAATTTTATTATTATTTTATTATTATTATTATTATATTTTATTTTGTATTTTGAATTTAAATTCAAAAATAAAACTCAATTATTTTGAAGAATTTATGAAAATAAGCTCAAAACACCTTATAAAAATAATGCTTAAAATTAAGTATTGCTCAAACACCAATGAAAAGGAATACAGAATGATTTTATAAAGAAATTATTATAAGGAAACCAAATAAAATGATTAAATATATTTTCAAGTGCATTATATAAGAATTCAGGATCTGAAACAAGTTAAAACATAGAATTTTTTAATACATTTTATATATATTTATTGTATGTCAAATATTTAGCTATAAACTCTTAAATTGAATTTTGTTGAGTTGTATATGGTCATTTTTAGGGTTATAAAGTGCTTAGTTTTAGCGTGTGATGTGAGAAAAACATGGCTTCTAGTGATGATGATGATGTTGATATAGTGAAAAAGCTTAGGTTTATTGGTAGAAAGCTATCCAAAAACTTGACGTCTTCTTTTGATCAGCTTCTTCAATTGCTTGATGTAATGTATATAATTTCTATTTATTACTTATATATATCTTTATATTTCATATATTTGGTATGAGTTTTGCTAAATTGATTTTCTTGCTTTTCTTAATATTGTCTAGCTGGTCAGAACTCATAGTTTGCTGATAAATACGGTGTAGGGTAGTGATGCAAACTAAGTCTAGTATTTAAACAAGAGTTCTAATTGATAAATGTAGGTACAATTGACCGAACTATGTGGTCAAACTTTATTATTTGTTTTTGATTTTTGTATAAGTTTATTTTAAACTAGAGTGTATGTTTGTGTTGGATTTATTTGTCATGAATTCAATCGTATATGTTGAATTTCTCTATGCGAGTAACAATATAATTCGAGGAGTGATTGAATTTGGATTTACCCCCATTTATTTAATGATTCTAACTTTTATAAAATAGAGCTAGTATTACCAAACTTAGATCAAGATCCACCCAAACCAATTCAAGTATAACAGGTACTTCCAATGAATACACTGAGTTCCGGTTAACTTTTGAGACACACAGACAAGGATGTTAAGATTTCAGTTACATCTTGTCTCACTTAGATTGCAAGAGTTTCATCACCAAATACCTCTTATGATGATGAATAAATGAACATACTTGTTTTAACATGATGTAATTGCCATTCTTTAATTAAAAATTCAAGGATATTGTATATTTCAGAAGATGAATATAATATTACATCATGCTAAAACTAGTATGTTCATTTGTTCATCATAATAAGGGGCACTTGGTGATGTAATTCTTGTAATCTTGGTGAGATAAGATGTAACTGAAATCTTAACATCCTCGTTTGTATGTCTTAAAAGTTTATTAGAAATCAATGTCTTCATTGGAAGTATAAGTGATCCTTGAATTGGCTTGGATGGATCTTGATCCAAGTTTGAATTCTAATTTCTAGAAGTTAGAATCACCAAGCAGGGGGGAAAAATCATATTTCAATCACTCACGGAATTACATGAAAAAAAAAATCCTAAAGCATATATATATATATATATATATATATATATATATATATATATATATATATATATATATATATATATATATATATATATATATATATATATATATATATATATATATATATATATATATATATATATATATATATATATATATATATATATATATATATATATATATATATATATATATATATATATATATATATATATATATATATATGACAATTAACAGAGAGGATAGAAGATCAATTTGTATTTATTTCTACCAATTGATTAACAAAATAGACACAAAAAACACAAACAGGTAATGAAATTAGAACACATAGTTCGGCCAATTGTACCTACATTTACCGATTAGAACGGGTGTTAATTACTAGATTCTAGTTTACATGATTACTCATAATCGTACTTATAAGTAAACTATGAGTAATGATAAATAAGACATTATTAAGGAAACACAAGAAAAGCATGAAGATCAATTCAACACATTTCATGGAAGAGTAATCAAGGAGAAAGATACATTACATCAAGTAATTGAAGAAGTTGATCAAATAAAGAATATGCCATGTTTTTGGATAGTTTTGCCCTATCATGTCTAAGAATCATCACTCTATCATCATCACTCAAAACCATCAAATCACTAGAAACCATATTTTGCTCACAATACACACTCACACTAAAATTAAGCACTTTATAATCCAAAAATTATCAATATACAACAAAAAAAGAAATTCAATGTAAGAGTTTATAGCTAAGTGTTTCACATGCAATCAAAGATATAAGAAATGTATTAAAAAATTATTTATTTTTGATTTGGTTTAGTTTCTGAATTCCTATAAAATATATTTGGAAATATATTTTATCATTTTTCAATGTTTTTCTAATACTTTTTTAAGTATACTATAAAATGTGAAACTGATCGAATATAACATTTGTCTTTGTTTTGTCAGTGTTGGATATCAGATATATCTTCAATAAAAAAATATTCGTGCTACAAATTAGCAAATATTCAATTTTGATTCTTATTGAAATCTATTAAGATTTATGATGTTGCAGGTAATGCTTTAGTTGATTTCTCGATGGATGATCCACCTGTAACAGCAAAAGAATGAAGAATGATTCATCCATCACAAAATATATAGGAAATGTGTCAAAAAGAATAAAGGCCTAAAGAAGATGAGTTAGAACTTATGGAACTTCCCCTTAGAATGGAGAATGTACATCATGTGCATATATATTGGAAATATATGTTAGTTATGGTAGCACAGTCTAAATACGTTGGAGACATGACATACAAATCCTTGTTAAAAATAAAGAAATTTCGATGAAGATATAAATTCTGTTTTTTTATGATGAAACTACAATCAGTTTTGGTATACTTTAGAACGGATTAGTGTGATAAATTTGCATTTAAATTTAATTTTTTGGAAATTGTGTATATGATGATTCAAATTGTGTTGTCTTAAATATGTAATTCATTTTTAAAAGTTAGAAGTTTGTTATGATGTCGTTAGAAGTATAACTAATTTTACGTGTGATTAGTACTAGTTTCACATGTGGTTACTACTAACTTTGGTTTTTGTTACTAATAGTTTCACATGTGATTAATTTTAGTTTTTATATGTGGTTACTAGTAATTTTACATGTGATTACCACTAATTATATTTGTGGTTACTGAGTAGAAGTTAGTTAGTAGTATGATCATATATAAAGGATATAACGCAAAATTGAAATCACAACTCAAATAAATCAATTAAAAGTCAATACAATATATGATCCTATTTAAATCGTGAATGGAGGGTTTTCAACATTGAAGGCTAATACAACATATGTACAAAAGACTACTCATTGCAAATTGAACAATAAAGATGAGAAAAGTATGTTTTTGATGCTCAATTGGTGGATCCAAACATCTTTAAGAAGATTATTGAGGAAGAAATAATTAAGAGTGTATAGTATACACTCGTGAAGATGTATGGAGGTGATGAAAATTTTAAAACGTTCAAGTTGCAATATTTGAGGAAATGATATGAGAATACACATATGAATGATGAAGAAATTGTAATAATTTTTTCTAGGATTTGTGTTGTTGACCAATCAAATGAAGTTGTGTAGAGAGAAGGTAATTGAATATTGAAAGTGGAAAAGATTATGAGATCCCTACCTTTCAAATTCGATCACATAGTTATGGTCATTAAAAAGTCTACCGACTTGTGTGAGACGAAGTTTGAGAAATTGCAAGTATCTCTTCAAGCTCAATAGTTTAAACTGAAACAAAGAAACTCAAAGAAAGTGATTGAGCAATCCTTGCGGGCCAATTTCTTCAAGAAAATGAAAGAAAACACTTCAAAAATCGACAAAGGAAAACAAAAATGAAAGAAGTAGTAGAATGATCATGGTAAAAATTCAAGAACTCAAGGTGAGACAAGTAAGAATGGTTCTTCTCACAATTAGAAATCCAAAAAGAAATTAGTAATCTCAATAATGTAACTCACTTTGCACGGACAGAGAATAGTAAGTGTGAAGAGGTCACTTTGATGGCTAACACACTATACTATATTGATTGATGTATTCTCAATTATCTAATAAATACACTATACTATATTGATGTATACTCAATTATCTAATAAATAGTAACTAATAAAAACAAAGACTTAAAAGTGTTACAATTATGAAATGACATCATTATCTAACGCAACATGCCGTGTCATGAAGACTAGATGTCTCTTTTGCTACAACTACATGAATTTTTTAGGACAGAAAAATCACACAGACAAAAAATAGAAAAATATAAAAGTTTCAAAATATTTGTTTTTTTTATAAATTTCTTTTTTAGCTGCATTTTTTTACTCCTAAAATTATATTTTACTCCTAACATATATAATAAAAGCACTATTGCTTAATGTAAGTTATTGATTTTAAATGATTTATTTTGATTTATTATCTTTTAATTTTTAAAATCATATTATACATAAACATTAATATATTTGATTAAGTAGGTAAAACTTAAATAATTTACTTCTTATATTTTTTTTTAGTTCTATAATTTTCTTAACAGAGAAATATATTGCAACTATGGATGAATTAATACATTTAATTTTTGTAAAATTAACTTTTATTTTAGTGGGAAAGAATAAAATATTAGTTGTTAGTTAAAAAGTCAATGATTGATAGTATATCAATAATGATTTGTTATAAATATGTAAATGATATTGTTTATTAGATTAATTTGTAAGTTTGATTGAGATTACTTATTGACTATTCAGTTCAGAAGATACATGTTTTATCAATAAGTTGAACGGACCAACTTATGACCGTGCAAATTAAAGTTTGAATTTTAATTGAATGAGATATTTATATTTTGTATTTAATACACCTTACATAAAATCAACGCTATAATAAAAATAACGTATGAAATAAAAGTTATTTAATTCTTTTCATATATATTTTTATGTAATGTTTTAGAACTTTATATCATTTAAAATTTTATTTATCAACTATAAAATTTTAATTTTAATATTATAATTTACTATTATTAATTTAAAATCAATAAAAATTATTTACATGAGAGTTCTCCAAAACCAACCTAATACAAAACAATATTAAAATATTTTTAAAGTGGATAATACTCAAAGATATCTGATCATGTTTCACATCTAACATTTTTTTTTTACATAAATGATCATATGTTTGCTAGTAGGTAGTCTTAGTGAATATATCCTAAGAATTTGGACGAGGTGATTGTGTTTGAACTAAAACCTAATTGTGCATGTGTTTACGAATCCCACATCGATTGGAGATCAATTTCATAAATTCACACACTCTTTAAATATAATTATAGGTGACTAATGTGATAACGAATAATCATGAACCATTTTCTGAAACGAGAAGGCGTGATGGATTCGTACATAATAAATATTTTGTCCAAGGGGTCTAAGGTTGGTCGGGTCGAAGCTCTTTTAAAGGTACATTTTAAAACTTTTTTATGACTACTTTCATGTTTAGATATTTATTCATATTTTTTACTAATATCTATATAGTTATTTATATGCTTCTGTAGTTAGTAGTTGTTCATTATCTTTCATTAGGTTAGGTATTTGATCAGTATGATAATTTGCAATTATTATAGATGATATCAAATTTATGAATTATTTCCATGGTTTGAATGACAGGAATATCAATTTCTTTACATTTATTTTAATTGTTACTATATGATTGATTGGTTTAGTAGATATAAGTTAAATTTTCTAGAAAAATTTAGTCTAGATGATATAATTTTCCTTTGACAATCTTTTCCTGTGCAGCTCCTGTCACAAATGTTTCGGATTAAAGGAGGGAGATTAGTATTCTCACCTTCTTTTAGGTTTAGAAACTAAAATATGTTGAGTTTTTAATACATCTTTAGAATTATATAGTACAATTTTTCGATCGAAGCATGATTTCTCTAAGATTGAAAACCATTACATTTATTATAGATTTTTTTAGATTGAACATTAAAAAAAAAAGTTTCTCTTGGTTGCAAAAGAAGTTAGAGTTCCACAAACATTTTTAGGCTTTGGCATGCTCATATCTTTTTAGAAAGTTGAGTTATTAAAAGGAGTAAAAGTATAGCTAGTATCACAATTCTTTTGGGATCAAGATAATTTTCTAGTACTTCACTCCTTACTCATTTAAGAGTAATCTTATCCTTCTTATTGATTTATTAAATAATTAGGCTCAATTTGTCTCTTCACCGACACAGTATTTTATTCAAACTCTAAAGTTAGTTCAGAAATTATCTCAAAATTTCCAATACATATTTTTACATTTATTTTTGTAAACTTCTTAGTAAGATTAGAATGTGGTTTAGTTCGAACATTTTATAAATTCACCATCGAGAGTCGGAGAAAAAATATTTCATATATTTGACTTTATGTCACCTATAACTTTGAGATCTCTCATAAAAGTGCTATTTGTTTCAAGTCTCTAACTAGTCACCTAATTTAAAGAATGAAGCTAAATGATTCATATTATTGTATAAAATTTGACTAATTCTACAATTATGTGAAAATTCCAAGCTTAAAGGATAATCCAACAACTTCATAGAAAAAAAGCTTCGTAAAAGGAGAAGGGACAATATTCTCATGAGAGTAATCCAACTTTAACATTTAAAACTACATTAAATTTCCTCATATTGTCAATAATCAACAATATAATATTCTGATTACTCAAAAAAACATCATAAATTTCTTTTCAGGTACACACTCCTTTTTATATCCCATCATAATTGACATGCTTTATGTGAATAATAATGTTTTCTCAAAATTATTCTCTTAATAAAAATATATTTTTGGGCTACTTGATTTATTGTTCCATGACCGATTTATTATTATATATTTGCATGCTTGATAACAAATATGATAGTAAAATTAAAAAATTAATTAATATTTTAAAAAGCTTTAATTGAAGTAGTGGTAATGGAAATGTATAATCGTTTGAGGAAGGTTTGGCTTAAAGGGATCTTAAAAATAGCTATGATTATATAAAGATGGAAAAGAAAATACTTTGGAGACTGTGAAACCCAAGGAATAATTTCTTAAGATCATGTTCTTTTATGGTTTGTCCGCACATTTTTAGGGAGGATAATACATAAGTGATGATAAACTAGCTAACTACACACATATATTTATTCTGAATTAGGATTAGGTATAATTCCAAAAAAAAAAAATATTAAACAAATCCCAAGAAACGAAGCAAGTTAGGAGGTGGTCACACCATAGAGGCATATTTGACCATGACTAACCGATCTCTAAAGCTCGTTAGATGGCGATAACTCACTTGTTCCTCTATTATTTCCTGCATGATCCAACTATCTAATAGAAGGTTCTGGAGTTTTTGAAATGAGCGAAAATGATGAAGGTATCCAGAATATCTGGCGTAGAATTTATGAAAGAGTTTGGTGTGCATTAAGCAACATATTGATATGTCCTATCGAAGGCTGAAATGAGAGAAAATGTTGATTGCATGGAATTAAAATTAAAGATATTTAAGTCAATTGTAAGATGAGAAGGAATAATATTCTCATCGGCTCAAATTATGCAACTAAAGCTTCATGAAACTTGCTCATAATATCAAGAATCCGTTGTATCTTATCAAAATTTCAAACTTTTCTCAGGTACTCACTCATTTTACCTATTTTTTATTTCTCATCATAATTGACATGTGTTATGTGAATAATATAACTTTCTCAAAATTATGCTTTTATAACAATATCATTGTACTATTTAATTTATGGTCATGTGACATCTATATATTTAATTCTAATTTTACATAATTGGTTATAAATATGACAATATGATATAGAGTAAATTAAATAAAAAATAGTAATATAATAATATTATAAAAATATGGTAACATAATAGATTTATAGAAAAAAAATGATATAATATATATTAAAAATTAACATTACTGAATGATAACAATTAGTTATGATGAAGATATTGGTAGTATAAATAGTGCTCCTTATATATTTTTTATTTTTTAGACAAACTTATTTAAAACTAGGTAAAGGTCCGACTCTAAAAAAGTAAGGTATCCTAATACGTAGAAAGTGGAAGCAGGTTAGAAGGTAGACATGTCCAGAGGTACACTTTATTAGACTTACCTGGCCTTAGAGTTTGTTAGGTTGAGATAGCTCAAACAATCCTCTAGTTTTTATCCTTAAAACAAATCTTGAATATAAGGTTTAGGATTCTCTAAGCCAAGAGATGGACATTTTCTAGATGTATACTTGATCAAAGTTAACAGGTCATTAAACGTCTTGAGACGAAAATAACTTAGAAGGTCCTATAATATATGTCCTCTAAGATACGTGTTCTTAAAGGATTCTAGGAACTTTTAACCGTATAAGACTAATAGAAAATATTAAGCAATGATTCAGACTCTGGCACACATTATTTTATAACACTAAACCTCATCCTACATAGGTCAAGGTCATGTCAGACTTTTCATTGGGATTGAAAAGACCTAAATTTTTTTATAAACCTATATAGTAAAAAAAAAGGACTCATACCATAAATACGAATAATTTTATTATTATTTTATTATTATTATTATTATATTTTATTTTGTATTTTGAATTTAAATTCAAAAATAAAACTCAATTATTTTGAAGAATTTATGAAAATAAGCTCAAAACACCTTATAAAAATAATGCTTAAAAATAAGTATTGCTCAAACACCAATGAAAAGGAATACAGAATGATTTTATAAAGAAATTATTATAAGGAAACCAAATAAAATGATTAAATATATTTTCAAGTGCATTATATAAAGAATTCAGGATCTGAAACAAGTTAAAACATAGAATTTTTTAATACATTTTATATATATTTATTGTATGTCAAATATTTAGCTATAAACTCTTAAATTGAATTTTGTTGAGTTGTATATGGTCATTTTTAGGGTTATAAAGTGCTTAGTTTTAGCGTGTGATGTGAGAAAAACATGGCTTCTAGTGATGATGATGATGTTGATATAGTGAAAAAGCTTAGGTTTATTGGTAGAAAGCTATCCAAAAACTTGACGTCTTCTTTTGATCAGCTTCTTCAATTGCTTGATGTAATGTATATAATTTCTATTTATTACTTATATATATCTTTATATTTCATATATTTGGTATGAGTTTTGCTAAATTGATTTTTTTGCTTTTCTTAATATTGTCTAGCTGGTCAGAACTCATAGTTTGCTGATAAATACGGTGTAGGGTAGTGATGCAAACTAAGTCTAGTAATTTAAACAAGAGTTCTAATTGATAAATGTAGGTACAATGACCGAACTATGTGGTCAAACTTTATTATTTGTTTTTGATTTTTGTATAAGTTTATTTTAAACTAGAGTGTATGTTTTGTGTTGGATTTATTTGTCATGAATTCAATCGTATATGTTGAATTTCTCTATGCGAGTAACAATATAATTCGAGGAGTGATTGAATTTGGATTTACCCCCATTTATTTAATGATTCTAACTTTTATAAAATAGAGCTAGTATTACCAAACTTAGATCAAGATCCACCCAAACCAATTCAAGTATAACAGGTACTTCCAATGAATACACTGAGTTCCGGTTAACTTTTGAGACACACAGACAAGGATGTTAAGATTTCAGTTACAATCTTGTCTCACTTAGATTGCAAGAGTTTCATCACCAAATACCTCTTATGATGATGAATAAATGAACATACTTGTTTTAACATGATGTAATTGCCATTCTTTAATTAAAAATTCAAGGATATTGTATATTTCAGAAGATGAATATAATATTACATCATGCTAAAACTAGTATGTTCATTTGTTCATCATAATAAGGGGCACTTGGTGATGTAATTCTTGTAATCTTGGTGAGATAAGATGTAACTGAAATCTTAACATCCTCGTTTGTATGTCTTAAAAGTTTATTAGAAATCAATGTCTTCATTGGAAGTATAAGTGATCCTTGAATTGGCTTGGATGGATCTTGATCCAAGTTTGAATTCTAATTTCTAGAAGTTAGAATCACCAAGCAGGGGGGAAAAATCATATTTCAATCACTCACGGAATTACATGAAAAAAAAAATCCTAAAGCATATATATATATATATAAATATATATATATATATATATATATATATATATATATATATATATATATATATATATATATATATATATATATATATATATATATATATAAATATATATATATATATATATATATATATATATATATATTATATATATATATATATATATATATATATAATATATATATATAATATATATATATATGACAATTAACAGAGAGGATAGAAGATCAATTTGTATTTATTTCTACCAATTGATTAACAAAATAGACACAAAAAACACAAACAGGTAATGAAATTAGAACACATAGTTCGGCCAATTGTACCTACATTTACCGATTAGAACGGGTGTTAATTACTAGATTCTAGTTTACATGATTACTCATAATCGTACTTATAAGTAAACTATGAGTAATGATAAATAAGACATTATTAAGGAAACACAAGAAAAGCATGAAGATCAATTCAACACATTTCATGGAAGAGTAATCAAGGAGAAAGATACATTACATCAAGTAATTGAAGAAGTTGATCAAATAAAGAATATGCCATGTTTTTGGATAGTTTTGCCCTATCATGTCTAAGAATCATCACTCTATCATCATCACTCAAAACCATCAAATCACTAGAAACCATATTTTGCTCACAATACACACTCACACTAAAATTAAGCACTTTATAATCCAAAAATTATCAATATACAACAAAAAAAGAAATTCAATGTAAGAGTTTATAGCTAAGTGTTTCACATGCAATCAAAGATATAAGAAATGTATTAAAAAATTATTTATTTTTGATTTGGTTTAGTTTCTGAATTCCTATAAAATATATTTGGAAATATATTTTATCATTTTTCAATGTTTTTCTAATACTTTTTTAAGTATACTATAAAATGTGAAACTGATCGAATATAACATTTGTCTTTGTTTTTGTCAGTGTTGGATATCAGATATATCTTCAATAAAAAAATATTCGTGCTACAAATTAGCAAATATTCAATTTTGATTCTTATTGAAATCTATTAAGATTTATGATGTTGCAGGTAATGCTTTAGTTGATTTCTCGATGGATGATCCACCTGTAACAGCAAAAGAATGAAGAATGATTCATCCATCACAAAATATATAGGAAATGTGTCAAAAAGAATAAAGGCCTAAAGAAGATGAGTTAGAACTTATGGAACTTCCCCTTAGAATGGAGAATGTACATCATGTGCATATATATTGGAAATATATGTTAGTTATGGTAGCACAGTCTAAATACGTTGGAGACATGACATACAAATCCTTGTTAAAAATAAAGAAATTTCGATGAAGATATTAAATTCTGTTTTTTTATGATGAAACTACAATCAGTTTTGGTATACTTTAGAACGGATTAGTGTGATAAATTTGCATTTAAATTTAATTTTTTGGAATTGTGTATATGATGATTCAAATTGTGTTGTCTTAAATATGTAATTCATTTTAAAAGTTAGAAGTTTGTTATGATGTCGTTAGAAGTATAACTAATTTTACGTGTGATTAGTACTAGTTTCACATGTGGTTACTACTAACTTTGGTTTTTGTTACTAATAGTTTCACATGTGATTAATTTTAGTTTTTATATGTGGTTACTAGTAATTTTACATGTGATTACCACTAATTATATTTGTGGTTACTGAGTAGAAGTTAGTTAGTAGTATGATCATATATAAAGGATATAACGCAAATTGAAATCACAACTCAAATAAATCAATTAAAAGTCAATACAATATATGATCCTATTTAAATCGTGAATGGAGGGTTTTCAACATTGAAGGCTAATACAACATATGTACAAAAGACTACTCATTGCAAATTGAACAATAAAGATGAGAAAAGTATGTTTTTGATGCTCAATTGGTGGATCCAAACATCTTTAAGAAGATTATTGAGGAAGAAATAATTAAGAGTGTATAGTATACACTCGTGAAGATGTATGGAGGTGATGAAAATTTTAAAACGTTCAAGTTGCAATATTTGAGGAAATGATATGAGAATACACATATGAATGATGAAGAAATTGTAATAATTTTTTCTAGGATTTGTGTTGTTGACCAATCAAATGAAGTTGTGTAGAGAGAAGGTAATTGAATATTGAAAGTGGAAAAAGATTATGAGATCCCTACCTTTCAAATTCGATCACATAGTTATGGTCATTAAAAAGTCTACCGACTTGTGTGAGACGAAGTTTGAGAAATTGCAAGTATCTCTTCAAGCTCAATAGTTTAAACTGAAACAAAGAAACTCAAAGAAAGTGATTGAGCAATCCTTGCGGGCCAATTTCTTCAAGAAAATGAAAGAAAACACTTCAAAAATCGACAAAGGAAAACAAAAATGAAAGAAGTAGTAGAATGATCATGGTAAAAATTCAAGAACTCAAGGTGAGACAAGTAAGAAAGGTTCTTCTCACAATTAGAAATCCAAAAAGAAATTAGTAATCTCAATAATGTAACTCACTTTGCACGGACAGAGAATAGTAAGTGTGAAGAGGTCACTTGATGGCTAACACACTATACTATATTGATTGATGTATTCTCAATTATCTAATAAATACACTATACTATATTGATGTATACTCAATTATCTAATAAATAGTAACTAATAAAAACAAAGACTTAAAAGTGTTACAATTATGAAATGACATCATTATCTAACGCAACATGCCGTGTCATGAAGACTAGATGTCTCTTTTGCTACAACTACATGAATTTTTTAGGACAGAAAAATCACACAGACAAAAAATAGAAAAATATAAAAGTTTCAAAATATTTGTTTTTTTTTATAAATTTCTTTTTTAGCTGCATTTTTTTACTCCTAAAATTATATTTTACTCCTAACATATATAATAAAAGCACTATTGCTTAATGTAAGTTATTGATTTTAAATGATTTATTTTGATTTATTATCTTTTAATTTTTAAAATCATATTATACATAAACATTAATATATTTGATTAAGTAGGTAAAACTTAAATAATTTACTTCTTATATTTTTTTTTAGTTCTATAATTTTCTTAACAGAGAAATATATTGCAACTATGGATGAATTAATACATTTAATTTTTGTAAAATTAACTTTTATTTTAGTGGGAAAGAATAAAATATTAGTTGTTAGTTTAAAAA